>JAMXBB010000007.1:109744907-110034957 GCA_024138015.1 Lumnitzera littorea | reverse complement strand
TCATAGCTCATCTACTAGAGTTGAGATGTAACCTAACCCATAGGTTCCAAACTGACCTTCTTTGAATTTTGGCCTCTAATCTTTCTCCTAATCACTAACCATGCACACCTCTTCAAACATTTGGAGCCCAAAGTCCTTTTGCTCTTCAGTACTAATATAAGGTATGGCTATTCTTTATATATTTCGTAATCCTGGTTACCCAAAATCATTATGACCTGGTCATTTGAGATGAACTTAACCTTTTGATGTAGGCTTGAAGGTATAGCTCCTACTAAATGTATTCAAGGTCTTTCCAATAACAGGTTGAAGGTCCCTAGGATGTCCAAGACTTGGAATCGGATGTTGAAAGTTTGTAGGCTAATATCAACCGGTAATTCGATCTCCCCTATAATTTCTCTTTTGGATATGTCAAAAGCCTTGACTATTGTCGAACTTGGCTTGATAATGGTCATATCGATGCCCAATAGATCTAAGGTAGCGAGAAGGCAAACATTCAAGGATGATCCATTGTTAACGAGGACTCTTGCTGTAATGATGTTGTTTACCCTCACTATTATGAAGAGAAGCTTAATGTATTGGTTACCTTCTTCATCTAGTTCCTCAGTAGAGAAAAGAATCTGATCCATGGTAAGGATAAAGTTGGTGACAGACCTTATTCTTTCAATCGGTATTTCACGAAGGATTTTGACTTCCTTCAATGTTTTGAATAAAGCTTCCTGATACAATTCTGATGCCGTCAATAAACTCATAAGAGATATTTATACTGGAGTCTTAGCGAACTGATCCATTATTTTATACTCACTAGATTTGATTATTTTGGTGAAGGCAAACAATCCTTCTTCATATTCAACAGGTTCATTGTTTGGCCTTTCCAGCACAATTTTCTTTTTTAGTTCCTCCCTTAAGTTGTAAATTTTGCCAGAGCGGGTAATCTCTCCTACAAGCAAGCTTGATTGCCCTTAATTTATTACCTAGTAGTTAAAAGGGGTAGTTTTATAATTTTCGAGGGCTACAGGCACATGGAAGGTATACCTTTTTGTTTTTAGAATTTGCTTCTCTTCTTGTTTGTAGAATCTATAAACCCTGGTCTCTCGGTTAGAACCAACCATGTTGATAGCGGGATCTAAGTTATCAAATATTATATTGATGACAGGCCCATGATTAGGTAAGGGGTTGTTATTGATGTTTGGAACTAGAGCCTCTACAAAGTCTAATTGAACTATGTCTTCATCGATTAAATCCTGAATTTTATTTCTTAATCTCCAACATAAGTCTGTTAAATGGCTCACTTGCCCTAGATGATACTAACACCTTGCATTGGGATAAAAAGATCTTGGCCTATACCTTTCATTAGGAGCTTTAGAATAAAGCATATTATCCTTTCTTATTTTTTCCAGTATTTAACTGAGTGGAACATGATTTTTGGTGAACTACCTTGTGGCCCTATTGACTTGCGGTTGGCTTCTATACTGTTGTTAAGCTGGCAGAGGATTCACCTTAAAAGAGACCCGGGTGTTAGGTTTGGTATTTGAATTGACCAGTTGATAGTAACTTCTCTAGGCTTGCTGGTGGTGGGTTTAGTAGAGGGTGGTCTTCTATCTGATGGTTCTTATAGCTTGTTGGAGGAGGTGGCACTTTCAATCCAATACATTGCTACTACTACTTCTGCAAAACTAGAAGAGGCTTGCCTGATCAGGTGAAAGAAGCAGGGTCTCTCAAGAGTGTTAATAAAAGTTGAAGTTAGTTCTGTCTCAACCATAAGGGTGGATACCTTTGTAGCTAGGGACCTCCACTTTTGGGTATATTCTTTACAAGATTCATTATGCCTCTTCCTTAGGGCAAGTAAGTCTCTCATGGTCAACGCCAGTTCAACATTGAACCTAAATTGCTCATAAAACGCCCTAGTTAGCTTCTCCCACGTATTTATCTAGTTCAAGTCCAATTGGGTGTACTAGGTCAAAGCGAGGATTGTCAAGCTGTCTTAAAAAGTTTAGACCATAAACGGTTCATATTGTATATACTTACCCATCTTGCGTACTTACAATTTGGTATGCAGTTTAAGGTACCTAGTCTCATCGTACTTCTCAAAGTCAAGTAGTTTAAATTTCTTTAGGAAGCTTCCATAGTCATAAGCAACGAAGTCCGTTATACCAACCTGCTCAAATCTATCATTCCCTTCAAGCATTTTCATCTTTTTAGTGATTTGTTGTGTCAATTATCTTTTAAGCTCTTTCAATTGGTCCTAATCAGCTTTAGGTCTTGGATTGACTGGAAACGAGTAAGTGTTTGGCTTGAACGTCAGGTTGACCTTCGAATAGACCCCTTTTGTCTCAAAGGATTCAAAAGTTTGATTGACTTTAGGGTAGGTTTCTTCTGCTTCAATAGGTAAGGCTTCAACATTCTTTCCATACTGGGCTTTAGAATTTTCTTCATTTGCTGGAGCTATGGACCAGAGTAAGGCGATGCTATCAGCGAGGAAGCTTAGTTGATTTGTAATCTTCCCCATTGTTCGCTAGCTCAGTGGGATCAATAACTTCGGGGTTGACACTGTTGGTATTGGTGTTGGTGTTGTCATTTCCTTGGTTAGCCATTTTAGTTTAAGAGCGGGTTATGATAGGACTTCTCTAGAAGGTTTGATGCTTGGGAGCTATCTTAATGACCTGGTTTAAGATCACTTCTCAACAAGTTTATACATGAATATATATATATATATATATATATATTTTAAAAAAGAGGTGAATGAAAAAAAAAAAAAAAGAAATGTAAAGGAATGCGAAGATGCATGGCATACAGATATAGAGAAATAGAATCGACGAACAACCAGTAAGATGGTAATTTTATTATTTTGTAGCTTTTGGAGTTCCCTTTTACATTATTTGAAAAAGAAAATACATTTGTTTCTCAAGAGGGGCATTCCTATCTCTAAATGTTCTTCTAGCTCTCGGCAAGCGTTCCCTTTTTTTGCTTATTGAGTCCTACCGGTGCTTCCTTACTCTTTTTTGGGCTGGGCTCTTCTATTTTTTCAAGTTCTTTTAGCCTTTTCTAGGTCATTCTCAATTGATGTTCTAAGGCCTAGGAACGTTGTCTTGATTCTCAAAAGAGATCTTCCCACATGTCCTGCTCTTCATAGATTACTTCTACATGGGCTTGTACTTAGTCTATGTAGGTCTTGATTACAGAATCCGGTTCAATTGATGTGGGTTAGATAACCTCTAGTGCTCGATACTGGATCTCCCCTACCTTATGGAGCTAATTGTACAAATATTCTTTGGTAACCCTATACTTGTCCATTTCTCATAGCCACTCTCTTAAATCGATGTTTGGGATGATAGTCCTTATTTCCCATAATTGTTTGATTGGTCAAAGTTTAAACATCTTTTGCGGTAGTAGAATAAAAAGGTCCTTATAATCCAAGGTCGTGATATCCAATAGAGGCCTATAGACTATATATTGGATACCTTCGAATTGTCTGATCATATTGTTAGGGTAATAGTCTGTATACAATTTCATCCCAATTCAGGGTATTGCTTGATAATTTTTATAGACCAGGATTACCCTTTTGAAGTTGCTCCATTTAGCCGTCCATAAGATATCAGCGACTTAGAAATTTCTCAACACTTCTACCTAACGATAAGTGGATTTTCCTTTTGGAAGATGGACCTTATTGATAAAAGAATCTATGAGATCAATATTATGAGCAAATTCTCCTTAGATTAGATTAAGCCTATAACATTTCATGTAGCTCACAAACCATATCGTAAGTAATGCCATGCTGGTCTTTAGTATGCCATCGTTCTTTTCTTTCAAGATTTTAAGGCTTCTGATTTGTTTTGCAAGAAGGGCCAGGACATATGATTTGCCTTTAAGAAACTGGCCTACTAACTTAGCGACCCTGAAATGGATGAGGAACTTTCCGTTAAGGAATAAGAGAGTCCTGAATGTAGCTAAAATAAAGGCTTTTATTTTTTTTTATCCCCAATCTTTGAGATTACCACAGAAGATGCCCCATTGGTTGGATTTAGGCTCAATGGCAAACCAAGCTTTTAAGTCTTCCAATTTGATGCAATTCCTATTACAGCTTTTGAGGGCTTTGATCACTTTAGCTTTTCTGATCCCTAAGAATCTTAAGAAGGCATTTACTAGGTTAACTTCCAAATTTGGGGTGTATATATTTTCCAAGAAAAGAGCTTGAAGTAATTGAGTGTAGTCTTCAAGTGTTGGACTAATCAGGTGAGGCCTAGCTCGAAAAGCTACTTCTTCGAGTTCCTAAAAATTGGTCAAGGCCTTAATCAAATTAAACTCTAATTCCCCCATGGGAAGTGATAGAATGGGCCTAATTTTGCTGATGATGGTCTCTTAGTCCCTCGGATTGAAGTGTTAAAACCATTGGTCCAGGATGTGCTTGAGGCTAATAGGCTTACCAACGAACTTTTCCTTGAAGTTGATAAAGTTGGACGAACAGGCCATTTCTTAATCTGAATTACAAAAGAAAAAAATATGTTACAAGATTAACTGACCATTATTAACAATAACGGAACCTATTTACAACAATTCTATGTTTATAATATGTTAAAATTATAAGGAAAATCAAGGAAACTCCTAGCTATTATATATTTTCATACCCATCTCGCTTAATTATTCGTCGATTCTGGATATCATGAATACATAAAGGGTAGTATCTAAAGGTTCTTAAGCTTGTGTGACTTCACTTATTGAAGAACACTTTCATTGGTCACATCAAACTTAAGTGGGGTAACCTAATCAACCTCGAGCAGTAATTATACCACAACACCTGGAGCCTACACAACGGAGTCTTAGGTTCTTAATATGATCTGAGTTCAACTGTTTCTATCATACATTTATGGAAAAATAAATTCCCCCCTTAAAAAAAGCAAAAACCTGCAAAAACATTAATTATAATACAAATAATAACAAATGAATGAGTAAATAAATTACACTTAGTAACGTGATTTTTAGAGATTACTTTTAATTTTGGAAAGTCAAATGGCTAACCCTCTTGACGCGTCCCTAGTAAAGTCACCAAGTTATCAAGCCTGGTTTTTTTCTCTCGATTTTTATAAATTAGTTTTATTTAAACCTATTAATATTAAACCTTACTTATTAAATATTGGCCCTCAACTAAGGTTTAAAGAAAATCGTTTTTTTTTTTTTTATTTTGAAAACACTTTAGAGTCGCCACCCGACTAGAATCGAAAAAAAGAGTTAAGCTATAGTTAATTTTCAATATGGTTTTAAAACTAGAGAAAAGTGTTTGGAGGTTAGGAATTTTAAACCCTTATGAGTACCATATAACTTTTCAATTTTAATTTAAATCTTAAAAATCACCTTTCAATAGATTGTTCTATAAAGTGAAGCTCAATTATTAGTTAGATGAATTGAATAATTTAACTAATATAAATTATAAATGGAAAAAATAAGTTTTACGTTTTTTATCGTCGTCTCATAAATGTCTACATATCCGTTATTTGGGATCAGACGTATATAGTTCTTTTGTTTAAAAACTTTAGCAGGTTGATCGATTTTAGTTTTGAAAAAAGATCAAGTTTATGTTTTTACCCATTTCAATTTATTTAAGGAAATATTTTTAAAAGGTCTCAATCGGAGTTTTATTTGGAAAATTTTAAATAGGGTCCTAATTTTAAAAAAAGGATAGATTATTTTTATTTATTTGAAAAATAATCTTTCTAAGTGATCAAATAACTTTATTATTTTTTATTATTTTTATTTATTATCATTTTTTAATTATTTATTACAAAAAATATAAAACTTAGTTTTTTCTTGTTCTTTCTTTTTTTTTTTTGCCTTTCTATTTTCTCTTTCTTTTTCTTTCTCTTTTTTTCGGTTTTTTTTTTACAACTTATTATTGCATTTACAAAAAAAATAAAATAAAATAATTAATTAAAAAAAAAGGCTACAGAGCAAGTTAGCTCGAGTTGGCTTTGGTCAGCTCCAATTGATTAAGGGAGTCGGATTGGAGTGTTTAACTTGAGGTTTTTAGGTGTAAAGAAACCAATAGTAGTGGTGATTTTTGTTGAAAATCACCGTAGACGATGCTATCTTAAAGATAGGGAGAGAGAGATTGTGTTAGAGAGAGAAAGTGTAGTGTGTATACTCTTTAGAGAGATTCTTGTGCTTGTGTGCTTTGAAAATGAAAGACAAACCCCTATTTATACTGTTGGCATGAAGCTTAAGCTAAGAAAGTTAGGAAAATCAAATTAAATCATTGAAATTCATTAATAGGTTTTGACTCAAAAAATGAATTTTTTTTTTGTTTTTGAGCTCGATTTTAATTGCATAAATGATTGAATTTGGACAAATTTTAGGATGAACTCAAATGTAGGCCATACGTGCTATAGGATTTCACTAATTTGGTGAAATTGTATAATAAATGGGGTAAAAAATGTCCTCAAATCGAGCATACAAGAAATGAAAAAAGATTGGAATTCTAGAGTTGGATCTATGAAGACGGAGGAAGGAGGTACAGGCCACCTCCTACGCATTAAACGCACGCAATCCAAAAATAAAAGGGACATGCTGGATGTTCCCCTGTTCTCCAATCAGGGCATTGCCTTGTTTAATATGTTGCGAACCAATTTTCGGTCCACATCGAATGTATTAATTTTTTTGAAATATATATTAAATAAATACTTAAAATTAAATGCTTATTAAAAAGAAACCTTATCTTAAATGCATTTATATTTTTCCTTTTCAAAAAGGAAAATGCTAGTAAAAATGGCCCCAAATCGAGCATATGAGAAATGAAAAAAGATTGGAATTCTAGAGCTGAATCTATGAAGAAGAAGGAGGAAGGGGGTGTAGGCCATGTGCCACACGTTGCACCTACGCAATCCAAAAATAAAAGGGGTGTGCTAGACTCACCCTTGTTCTCCAATCAGGGCATCGCCCTTTTTCATGTTTTGTAGACAAATTTCTGGTCTACATTGAATGTATTAATTTTTTTAAATGTATATTAAATAAATACTTAAAATTAAGTACTTATTAAAAATAAACCCTATCTTAAATGCATCTATATTTTTCCTTTCAAAAAGGAAAAAACTCTTTGTGCTTAGTAAGATTCGAACTCAAATGTCTATGTTATTTATGCATATGTATTACCATCAGGCCATTAGCCTATGCCTTGTTTATATATGCAACTAAATTGTATATATTGACTAGATCAATCTGAGTTAGATTCAAATTTAAGCTTATACCCAATGGTTCTTATTATTATTTTTATCTAAATTAAAAACTCTACTCTTTTCTAAATTTTTTAAATCCTCTATTTTTCTATTTTCTTAATTTTTTTTTAGCTTTCTTAAATTTTCTACTTTTTTTGTATTTTTCGACATTTCTTTTTTTTTTTTTTAAGAGGGGGGGGGGGGGGGGGGCGCAAAGAGAGTTCTTATTTTTCTTTTTTCTTTTTTTTGGGCATTTTTTCCTAATTTAGGACCCTTTATCTTATTTTAAAAATTCCAAAAGGGGGCAAAAATAGGATGTCTATAATTATTATTATTTTTTAAATTATTTTCAAATAATATTTTTTACTATTTTGGAAACAAAAAAGAAAATTAATGGAATATGGCATAAAGGAGAAAGAAGGAGATAGAGCTTGGAGCTTTCTTATCCATCCTTCCCTAAGATCTTTTAGACATTTGAAGTTAGTGATGATATCATAGTAATGTTGGTGATGCATTAGGATTTAGGAATGCAGCTAGTCACTTAAAGTTTGATGTGGTCTTTTTTCTAGAGAAAGAAAAAGATGCCAAAACATGATCAAAGTCATTGAATAGTTGTGCTTTAATGGTTTAGATTTAAATGATTGTTCACAAGTTGGAAAGCCACGAAAGGCTTGAAAATAATTGAGCTCCATAAACACTAAGTAAACCTAAGGAGAGCAATACCTCAATAGAGTTCAAAGATGGAGGGGAGAAAAGGCATTACTTTAGTTCCTCAAAAGTCCTATATTAGAGTGAAAACAGTCTAAAAGTTCAAACTCATACCATTCAAATCTGAGGTTAATTTGAGAAAGGATTTAATAGGTATTACATGCCATATGTAATACATATGTGGTGTGTAAATACCAATAAATTATTGTCATATATGACGGGTGCAAATCATCAGTGGTAATTGATTTAAAAACTACTTATATAATTATCATATATGGGAACATCTTATTGGTATTTATATGCCACCTACACATAAATGTGACATGTAATACCTAATGAATCTTTTTTCATCTTACATGTGAGTTTTTATAGTATATTTAAACATGCTGGGGAATATAAATTAAGTATGAAAAACAATGGGAACCATAAAAGGCAAAATAGGCTATAAGATAAGTATAAAGGTAAATTACACACTAAAACACCAAATTAAGACTAGAAAACAATTTAAGCAACTTTCGTAGACCATATATCATGTTATAATTGGTTTATTAATTAAAAACCTAATTCCCTTTTTTCTTTTGGCAAAATTCACTTCCTTAGTTCATTCAATCTCAGTATTCATCTTGCATTATCATTTTTTATTCTCTTTTTATTGCATAAAATCAATCATCATTCAAGGGTTTCGTATTAGCAAAATTTGATTACTTATGTTGATGAATTATATGCATACATTATTATTTTAGGTGTGATCATGGATAAGTGATGCCTAATATTAATATATTTGATCCTTGGGCATTATATTAATTTTTTGTAAAATCGATAACACTTTTTTTATCACATTGAATTGAGACTTTTTCAAAATTCAAACCATAATCACGCATTGTTCATTTCATAATAAAATCATCTAAGACCTCAAGATTTTGATTCTTCAACTATCAATTGATTGTGATATGCTTTGATTAGATTTCTTAGAAGCAAATCTATTAAAAACCCGAGCTCTCAATCAACAGCTCTACTTGGACATGCTTCAAAAATCTTGGAACTCTATTGGAAATAGCACTTAAATAAATACTTCTTTAGGTTACGTAACTTGTTTTGGTGTTACCACCAATTCCTACGAGTGTAAGTTATACAAGCATCCGTTACTTATTTTGGCGAGCCTTTTCTCTCGATAAGTAACTCATACTACTGCAAATGAGTCGAACTGAGTTGAGTTTTTGCAGGTCTCAAGCTTGGTCTATTTAAGAATTATAGAGTTTGAACTAAGTTTTTTATTGAGCTTTCAATTGAGACTTGAACTTGGTTCGTTATTTAAATGAGCTTATGAGCTTTGTCTTAAGCTCAATCTTAGCTCATTTGCTAATCGAATTCGAGTCGAGTGGAGCCTAGAGCAAGTTGATCTTAAGCCTACTCATAAGCCTAAGTATGGAAAATAAAGAAATAAATAAATAAATTAACGAATAGTGAGTAAGGATTAGATTATATATTATATATTATTCTATAATATATTATATATTTAAATATATTATATAAATATAAGCCTTTGGATTTTAATAAATATATTTAATATATATAAAGCTTAAAAAAGCTTACTTATGAGTTGGCTCATAAATGTAAATTAGTAAATATGTAAGCTTGCAAACATGAACTAGAGCTTGAGCTTGAATTTAAGTTCAACTCGTTTAAATAAATAAGCCTCATCTAGAGCTCAAGATTAGCTTATTTGGTAATCGAGCTCAAGCTAACTAAGCAAAACTTGAGCAACTCGGCTCATTTGTAGCCTTAAAGGCTGGCAATTAGTGTTACCATATCATGTCTCATTTTTGTGTCTTGATAGGTTTATGTTTGGAAAATATGGACTTATGATATGATCCATTTATTAATCGTATATGAAATTTTAAAATTGTTATCCAACTTGTTTAATAACCTTACCTTGCAATTAGGTTAAACCAATTTATTAATTAAAAAGTTATAAATAAATCTATAAAATAATTATAAATAAAAAGGGAATAACATGGTAATAATATTTAAATTCTACAAATACAAATAATATAGGATAGACATTTAATAAAACTAGCATGGATTTCAATCTAAATATATATTTATTTAAAAAATATTAAAAAAAATTTTCATAATTAATATGTTATTAATCCATATTCATATTTTTTGCAACCAAACACTATATATAAAAGTATCAAATTAAAGCAACCACCATAAAAGAGGATAAGTATAGAAGATTTATATCAAAGATTTGATGAAGCATGGTAGTTTTGATAATATTTTTATGCATATATATATATATATATATATATTGTCGATTAGTCTTGATGATATTTAAGTTGATTTAGTGAAGAAATACGAGATCCAAGTTGGTTTTTAAATTAAAATAAGATTTGATATATGGATGGATTTCTACCAAAAATTGAAAAATAAAACGTAAATAGAATCTAACGTTTTCATTTATTGTGCTTAAATTATACTCAACAAGAGAAAAACATATAAACTCACTCTCTCGCACACGCATTAACATATTTTTATAATAAAATTATATACAATATACAATTTCCATATAAAGAATAACTTAAGATTAAATATATTATAATTTTACAAAAGAAATTATAGAAATATACGAATGATATTACAAAAAAGGTAAACACAAAAAATGAAAGAGTTTTTTAAAATAGGTACACTTCCAATTTAAAGCATATGTAATTTTATCTTGTGTTAATATAAAAAGGTATTATATTCTGAAGCTACATAAGGTAAAGGTTTGAAAAATTGTATTTTATGATATGAACGTATTACATCACACTCTGTGAAAATTAGTATTATATATTATGTAATTATTATGTACAAGATACAAAAACTATATAGATTTTTTTGTTTGTTACATAATTATACATATGCATACGTATATAGTATTACATATATTAGGTATGTTGTAGAATTTTAATATGACACATTATCTTATTATATAGTCTCTAGTATCTTATACTTATATTATATTGTGCATATACATATATTAAATTATATACTATGAAACGTATATTAAAATCATATTAAATGTTACATTTCATGTACGCACTAATATTGTTAGCATATATACAACAAATTGATTATGCAATTAAACAAATTCAAAATTAAATTGGGTTTCTAATAAGGATAAAATATACAAAGAAAGCAATCATAAAAAAAGCAAAATGATTTTGCATTTGAACAAATTTGAAATGAAAACATTTTTTGAAAGAGATATAATGTATTAGTTAAGAAAATAAAGATAATTAACATTAATGACAATAAGCATTTAGAGTGAATTAACATTTATTTTCATTTTTTAAATACATGATTAGAATAACTATCATATTTTATATAAGAAAAATGACATTGCATTTAAATAAAATTAAAATGGAAAGATTTCATGAAATCGTTTATGCAATTTAATATCTAAAAAATTAATTACTCATTGTTATGTAACGCTCCAAGTTAAGAGAAGTGAATAGTTAAGCCAACAAACATTAATGATCCCATATAAACCATTTGGCTTAAAACTTACAACCATGTCTTGACAAGGCATTCACCACCATAACATCCTTATTGCGAGATTTTATAATTGAGCCAAAATCCTCTCACCTTTTCGATATATGACTAAGGCCACCTACTATCTAGTCACACCTTAGTGATACCCTTCGCCTTCTTCAAACCTTTTCTATAAACTGGAGTTAGACTCGAATTGTCTATTTAATCAGGGGTAAGTAAGGGTATCGACTTTGATACTATTTCTAATGCTCTAAGCCAAAAGGCTCTAATGATCAAGCTAACAAACACTAATGAGCCAATTTCAATCATAACCAAAAAGTTGCAAATATGTGTTGATAAAGTATATAGTACTATGGCTTATAAACATATATTACGGCTTTTGTAATCTATGTAAGATACTTAACCATCAGATATCATATTTTAATAGCTTATGTATAACAAAATTAATTACTAATACACTATTAAGAAAATAGAGACAATTGGGATTAATAGTACCAAGCAAACCAATATTAATGATAATTAGCATTAAAAACAATCAACATTAGACAATTAATATATGATTTTGATGAATATTGATAGGAATTAATACGTATTAGGCTAACAAGTAAAATGCGATGTTTTTAAACAAATCATGATTCATTCAATAGTAAAGAATACATTTTTCATAACTAATCAATATTCACTATTATTGGTAATTAAGATAATTCATAAAAAAATATAATTGATTATTTACTTTGTTGTTTCGATTTTGTTTTTTGATAAATGAATGGAGCTAAAAAGAAAAATAATATTAAAGTAACAACAATTGAGTATAATATTTATATAGTAATAACAATAACCATAAACATAATAATAATGGTTTTGAAAATTCATATTTTAGAATTGTAAGTTATGAGGTTGAATTTGTACATTTTTACTTTTTATGATGGTTTGAAATACTTAAGTAGACAAAATATATGGTCACCTTTAGAAGCGAAACATCATTATGACAATATAAATATTTCATTAATGTTATTAAATCTTAGTTGATGAATTGAATTGAATAGTTATAGGAAATAATGGTAGAACATCTTCTAAAAAATAGCTTTAATTAAAATAAATTTTACCACTAGAGAATGTAATTTGTCTCTTACATGTGTGCTTGATACTTTAGAATATTGTTGTGATGTTAAACTTGAACAATTTTATTTTCTATTATGATAATCTAACAATAAGTAGAAAAATTGTATGGTCACTTATTGAAGCCAACATTTTTTTGATAATATAAATGTCTTTTTAATGTTATCGAATATAAGTTAATAGACTAAATCAAAATAATTACAAGTGAAAACTCAATTAGCAAATCTATAATGTTATTGTCAAAGTCATTAAATGTATTCTCTTATTTAAGCACTCATATTATCATGATATTTAAATTAAATTTAAAATTTTTATATTCTTTAAGAAATTGTAAAGTTTTTTATATAGTTTACAAATGAAAAAATGGAACAAACTTTGAAATTCAAGGCCTTGTACTAATATTAATGTAAAGTGCAATTAGATAAATAATTTTAGAAAAAAATTTGTAAATATATTTGAAGAAAAGAGAAAAGGGGGAAAAAAAATCCTTCATCTTGATTTAAACTTCCTTATAAGTGTATAGTAAATATAATTAACTTCAATTGATAAATACGATGAACTTAGCATTACAAAAAAAAAGGTTTATAAAATACTATTCATATTAAAAGAGAATATTAAGTTGACAACATTTAAACATAAGATAAAAGAACGGCTTTTTTACCATAGTACATGTCAATCTTACGAAAGTATATAAAAAAAATTGGTCGTATTACAAAATATTTTATTCTTTATCAAAAAATTTCTAACCAACTATAATGAATGAGAGATTTAAATCTCAACTTATCTCATGGGAGACTAGTGACGATGCCACTATAATACAATAACCTTGGCAAGTGTATAGTAAATACAACTAGTTACTTAAAGTAGCACTACTGATGACTTGTTCATAATTAACACTTTAGTACACGATCTCCTTTGAGTTCTTATATCTAAGTCTAGAGAAATTAAATCCATTGCCATTAGTTACATCATCTTCAATATCAAATGGTTATACTCTTGATTGCAAACCCAATATTTCATCTGTTGCAAAAGAACTTCCACATCAAGATTGATGTTAGAGAGTAAGGATCAAACCTTTAAATGGTGTTTATAGTGTAGTAAAGTTGTTTTGTGCATGTGGTGGATTATATAGGGAGAAAAAGGTATATATATATAATATTATAATGAATTAAATAATAGTTAGAGATAACTACGGATATATTATGCTAACTACTAAAGTATGTATCACCATTATAAAAATAGAAGAAAAGATTAATTTTTTTAAAAAAAGTGAATGGTATGGCAATTTTTAAAAGCAATTTTAAGAAACCTAATAATGGAAAAGTGTTATTATTGATATAGATAGATATAAATATAGATATGGATATTAAATTGATGAGATAAAGATTCGTGATATTTGAGATTACAAATAGATTTGTATCAAAATTTAGTTCAACAAATCTTCTTTTTTAGATTAAGGCCTTTTTCTTTGTTTTCCCAAATTTTATATTATAATAAATAATAAATTAGACAAGTTTTACTGAAGTAAAATCTCATTAAACATAAGAAATTCAAAAATTTAAGTTACATAACTTTACTAAATTAAATGAAGCCATGACTTGAGTGTTTTTATAATAATAATCAATCTGGCTTTTTATAATCATCATTAGGGTTGAAAAATGTTCACAACAAAAAAATTAGTAACTTTGATTGAACAATGTAACTTAAAAATTTTAGCTTATTCCTACAGATAATATTCAATACTTAAGCATTACATTTAGGAATTTCATTAAACATTTCACATGCAAAAGTGATAAACAATTAGCAATATCATCATACAAATATCTACATTTGCCATAAAATACAATGCAAAATGACCCTACCACATTTATTAGCAATAAATCTTAGTTTCAATAATATATGTACATTCTTTAAATATTAAAACAATAAATAAATTAAGTAATATGTCCTAAGTGTACGTTCAATCCAATTTACATAAAACAAAGACTATAGCATACATGAAGACTTTAAGTATAATGATGCACTTACACCTTGAGCATATAATGCTCTTGACATGGTAGTGAACCATGAAACTATCAAAATCATTATCAAACTTATCGATACTCAATGGGTATAGAAGATGTCAATATAGAAATCAACTATGGATAACTTCATTTCATAAGCTCTATAATTGATGAATTGCTAACAAATTCATGTTGATGAGCCCAAGATTTCTTAGTGTTGAAGGGAACTCTTTTGAACATAATCAAAGAGAGAAAGAGTTGGCAATGAATTTATAAAGATCGTTCATAAACAAAACTATAGGAAGAGGTCCATGTGTGCTCGTATGGATCAAAAAGGAAAGAAGTGGAGAAGATTGCCTCCTAAGAATGAAATTGGCAAAAAAATATAAGAGATGAATTGTAAGCCCCAAAGTTCAGCCAAGTAACCGTAGGATTGAACTTAGAACCCAAGGTTTAGGGCGATCGGTTAAAAGATCCGATCAAATCCAAATTATAAACTATTGAGAGAAATATTAGTAAAAATGACCCCGTAAACTTAAATTTAAGAAAACAAGCAATAAAATAAGAGACTATAAAATTTTCAAATGTTCACGTGTACCCTACATATATTTACGTGTAGATAAAAATACGCGTAATTACTTAAAATACGCGAAATATGTTAAAATAATACTAAATGCTTAAAGAAAATTCATAATTAATTAAGGAAAAATCATGAATCATCCAGAATTGGGTCGTGGCAACTGGGAAAAATAAGAAAAAATTCGGCCAATTAAATTAAGACAACATAAAAGCCAAAAATCAAGGGATAAGGCAATTGTCTTGTCCCATTTAATACACAATAAATTCCACAAAGCCCTATAAATAGCAGGAAAAATTACAGAGCACATTTGGACAGATACAAATCAGAGAAAATTAGAGAGAGTTGAAAATTCGAGAGAAAATCCAGAAAAAAAAAAAAAGAAAAACTGTGCAGTTAAGGGTTTTAAAGGGAACCCACACCAGACGAGGAGCTGGAAGTGGACGGCCACCACCACCACACGGTGGTGGCAGCACCCAGGCCGGCCGACAAGGCCACGGCAGCCCGCGGTGGCCGGAGCCACCCAAATCGGTGAGTCCGATTTCCAGCCCGAATCTTGTAAATTTTTGTAAAAATAGTAAATATAATTAGAAAATTATGAATTTTTTTATTCAGAGATATTTCTGTATGTAGTTTGTAGGAAAAATATTATTTTGATGAAATTATATCCCGTAATATATGGCCCCTAAGAAATCGTACAAAATCGAGCACATTTCGATTTAGAAATAAATGACCTTAGGAGTGTAGTTTCAAGCCCAAAATTTTTGTGTAGATTACTCAGATGATATAGAACAGTGCTATGAAGCCCTTTTTCAAAAATTAATTCTCGAAATTTTTAGATAATTTTTAGGTCCTAAAATGAGGCATAAAATGGGTAATTTAGGATTAATTAAGTAATTAAATTATTAATTTCTGACTTAGTGAATAAGTAGATGTTTTAGGGTGTTAAGATCTGATGGAGTATGATACTTATAGCATTTATGGTGTTAGATGTAATTATTAGGTTAATTATGTAATAAATGAGTAATAGAAAAAAAATAGTTAATTTTGTAAATTAGGGAAATTTGGAGTAAAATCTGATTTAGGATGGATTTAGACATTTTGAAATAATAATTGGTGTTTAGAGATGGTAATTAGGGTAATAGAAATATTAGAAATGCATTATGTGCATAATATGCAATAATGCATAATGTGTAATTATTGAAAATATAATAAATAGAAAATATTATAATAAAAATTGATATTTTAAGAATAATAAAAATGCACAATAAATCTGATAGGAAACTTGAATTTATGGAATTATATGAAAAATGTTAAAAAATGTCACATTAGGAGTGAATTCGGTACACTGATATGGATTTAAGTGTACCGAGTAAAATAAACACTGACAAAGGGTAATGATGGTATTTAGGTTATCGGGAAATAATGTGATTAATTTCACATTATGGGTTGAAACTAATTTCTAGGGTTGGAATATAAAACGCTACTTAAAAATCGAACTAAAAACCTGGTTTAGAAATCGATGCGAAAACCGAACCTGAACCTAACCCCAAACCTAGAATAATTGTAAAAGACTTAATACCTAGATAATTGGGCATATTAAACCTTAAACAAAACCTAACAAGAAGCATTATAGGATAAAACGAACCTATAACAATTATATGAAAAGCTGAAACCACGTTCGTGTTATAGGGATAATCGGCGATGGCCTGAGCAAATCGGACCTCGAGTGAGCGAGCGAGGAGTCAAGGTAAGTTGGGATTAATACGTTGCTGTATTTTGGGAGGCTTAAGATTATGCTTGGTTGTGCTTGTTAGATAGTTGAATGTATGCATGTGCTTGATTATGGGTGATGCCATGATTCTGTTTGTTGCTCTGCACATATTATATGAATTGTGTGAAATGATCTATCACCCTAAACTGGACTTAATTAAATATACAACCAGTAATTATAATCGAACATGCATGGCAACCCGTTAGGGGATTTAGGACTCTCCGGCCAAATACCGACCCCTTCGGAAGGGATAGCGCAGGATTGCAAAATGGTCCCTTCTTCATCCTCAGTCGAACTAAGTGACAGGAGAGGAGGTCGTGGCGGGGATGAAGACAGTGGTTCGAAGGTAGTCGCGGGAGGAGCAAGGTCTCCATTACACAAGCCTGGGTTTGGTCGTGAGCTGTTGCATTAACGGTAACTCCTCAACCCGGATTAGAGCAGGCGCAATTTCTCTAATCTCACGACGGGCCGGACAACGTCGTGCGATGGCATTTGCTTGCACATGCATTGCACTTAATAAGTGATTGAAAACCTTGTTGTGTGTATGGTATAGTTTTAAGTCCTTCGTCCTAACTTACTGAGCTGTGGTTGCTCACATCCCTATAGACATCGTGCAGGTGCTGGCTAAGAAGCGGCAACCAATTACTCCGAAGCTAGCAACTGCTGGATCCTGGGGAGTGAGGAAAAACATTGAAGAATAAAAACATGTTTTACTTTTCATTTCTGATTAATGTAATAACTGAATTATAGTGACTATATATAACTTTTCTCACTTTCTTAAATGATTTGTTTAAATTACAAATTGTCTACTTCAAAGCGGGTTAGTTGTGGACGCCTTGTGTAGATCAGGTCTAGGATAGCGGTTGTGAGGCCAACTTCTATCTTAGGATGGTTTACACGGCGGAGCTGTTACGACTCTGCCGCTTCGGGGCATGACAATAATGAGCATGGGATGAGTGAAGAAGATGTGTAGTAAAGTGACCTTTAACAATGGTTTGATTGATGACGGTTATTGAGCAAAGAAGGAAGGAGTATGTGTTCTCCATCTTAGAGTCTAAGAGTCACTTGAGGAATTACAAGACTTAATAAATGATTTCCCTTTAATCAAGAAACATGCTATTGATATGCTATTGTGTAAGATTGGTGATGAAAGGGAGTGATTGAGAGGATGCTATTATTAGTATATTGCCATGCTATAGTGATGAGAGGTTGAAACTTGAGGTAATGGAGTGAAGTGTACTAACATTTGCATGCTAAGGTAAGAGTTAATAGTGTTGTAATCGGTTATAAGTGGAATAAATAAAAATTTTGCATATGGGTACGGGAGTGCTTTAATGAAGTAGGGAGAAGAAGTAAAGTCATATGGATCAACAAAACTAAAAGGTAATTATAATGAAAGTGTTTGTAGACTAGCAAGCGGAGTTATCGATTGAGTATATATATATGGAAAGAGTTCACCCTTAGGTATTTTGTTATGAGGGAAAATTTTTGGAAGTAGTGTAGAAAAAAAAATTAAGCATTGTAATTGGAGATCTACAAACTGTATGATGAAGGAAATTTGGAGAGTCAAACTTCAATAAGAGGATTGCAAAATAAATGAAATGATGAGAGCGAAGGAAAATTTCATAGATGAAGGATGTTTGGAGACAACTTTATTGTTTTGGGAGATTTAGTTATAATCTAATGGTATTGGGATAATAATCCCAACTTGATTACTAAAGTCAAAGTAGATTAAAGAATCCAATATGGAGTTTTTAGAAAACTTGAAAATATTTAAGTTAAGAGACTAATGGGGACTTAGGAATTCAATCTTATAGTAGACGCTTAAGTACGCAAAAGTGGATTTCAAGGGTAAAGAATAATCTAGTATATAATGGTCCCAAGGAGCTAGGTATGGTAAAAGAAAGTTGTATACAAGTCATAGGCTGGGAAGCTTATGGTAAATTGAAAAGACCTAGCTATTGGTGAGATAGAATAATTCTAAAAATCATATGATGGAAAGGAGGAATTTTACTATCTAGATAAATGAGAAGTTATTATAAGGATAGAAAATCCAAAGATTGTAACTTGAAGTCTAAGCTTATGTAGAGAAGGACCTATGGAGATGTAAATTTTAATTAAAGGATTGTAAAAAAGAGAAATAAAGAGAACGAGAAAGTTTTGCAAATAAAAGTTGCATGAACATGAAATCGATAAATACTATTGTGGGAGATACAAGTTAAAACTAGGTGGAATTAGGAAGTAAACCCATGCTTGAGTATCTCAGATTAAAGTGGGCCAAGTGATAAAAGAGATAGAACTCTTGATTCGGGAGATGTAACGACCCGGCCGGAACTCCTTTCACCGAGGTATTGTCCGCTTTAGCATGAAACGCCGTACGGTTTTGTCCCTTGGTGCAGCTGCTTCCCAGGAGGTCACCCATCCTGGGATTGCTCCAGCATGAGCACGCTTAACTCCGGAGTTTCGACGTACTCCGAGCCGCTACACCAAAAGGCGCCTCGATGATTAGAGTTCCTCTCTCCAAGCATGTAAGGGGTATTACAATTATTATTAACAAGTTACTACTATTGTCCCTGTATACTTATTTTTATAATTATATTAATTGTTTTAATATGTTCATTAAACTTAGGGGTTATGTTGTTGCTATGATGTCTACCGTCAATGTAATTTGGTGCTAACTAAAATCTTGTGTATTCTTTATACGGCTAATTGAGTTCAATAAACTTTATTAAGTTTAATATTATTTTATCATATTTCAATAGTTTTATCGTTCCTTCTTATTGTTGTTAATATATTTAATTCTCAAAGGGGGTATGACTTATTTGAATTCTTTAATTGTTTAACCTATACCTATTACTTGTTAAAGAACTGTTCTTACTTTCGTTGTCTTTAATTAGCATTAAGTGAATCATGTGTTTTACAACTCAACATAAGTACGAATACAAACAGGGTTAATGAATATCAACATGACGTTAAACTGACTTGACAAAATTATACCTACCACTCGGATTTGACACAGTTTAACAGTTTAACGAAACTTGTATCAACTCAACAAAACTTATATGACACGCCATTGCATTAGAAGGAAGAATATTCATAAGCTCTAATACAATCATACATAGGCTAAGTTTCCGTAAGACTTTTATTCAACCCCTTTTAAGTTAGTTTTACATTCTATATGCTAATTATCAATTTTTTGTCTTCATTAAATTATAATTAACTATGTTTGCATAATACGGTTTTATATTATAATTGATTTCAATGCGTTACCATTCACTTGTATGATCTGATGAGGCGATTCGATATTTGAGGACTTTTGTGTATCCATCAAAGTTTTGTTATTTATTATTATTATTATGATTATTATTATTGTTATTATCATCATCATTATTATTTTAGTAGGGTGTTTATAGTTGTAAAATTTTCATTCCCTATGGTTTGCCTCTAAGATCAATGATTTGTCTTATTCATTTTAGCTTTGTAAACATCCTTATGTCTTTTACACTGGTATGTGTTAATATTATCATAATAAATGTTTTGGTCAACCAAGGAGTTGCTTAATTGACCTAATGAATGTCTTAGTCAATTTCTGAGTCAATTCAATTTTTAATGTTGTTAAAGGTTATGAGTCACACCTGTAATTTTTAGTATGTAAATTGCCGTATATTTGATTACATTATGTTTGTACTTAGATATAAATTTGTTGGTGACTTCTCAAATCTTTTCTCTATGACTACTGCAAATTAAATCGTTTTCTCTCGTTATTGTTTATATTTAAAGTTATTTTATGTATACACTAAGCTTTTTAATTATTATACTAAGCTTATTAGAGACAAGCTTAACTACGCTACATCATTGCCTTCCATCTTACAAATTCCTCTAACTTCACAAATTTAATAGTTGACACCTTAAAAAACAAATGAAACAAAAGAAAAGCAACCCAAGAAAGAAAACATAATCAAGCTAAGTTAATAAAAATAGATATTTAAATACATATATGAAACATAGTAATGAAGCGAACAAAATACAAAGAAAAAAATATAGAAATCAAATCATGTATGTGAGATAAAATAGTTATAGTAACTATTTACTTTGGCTCTAGTCGAACCCCCTATTTTACCCATTCTTGCCATCTCATCATTGAACAGATTATTTCTTGAAGATTCATAACCTACACTCTTTTATGATTGATCAACCTAAGTTATTCTACAATTCACTAAACCTAATTTTTCTATGATCCATAACCCAAGCTTTAATACCACTTTAATTATAATGCCCTAAAATCTAAATCGCTACAATCTGCCACTTATTCCTAACCTCTACTTATACGTCAGGCATCTCAAAACAACCTCCTAACTTTTCCACATAGATGTCAACCATCAACAACCTATAACAACTCCAATAAATTTTCACAAATGTTCTCAACATCCATAATCCATCAGAATTTTTATTAAACGATCAACTTTTGAATAGCCTTATTTAATATATAAGGAGTAACAATTCGTCATCCAATAAATCTATCGCAAGAAAACTAAATAATAAAATTCTAGAATCTTTTACTCGTTGTAGCCAACTGGTAAGGACAAACCACATACTTTGACAAAAGAAGTCTCAGGTGACTTCTCATTACTAAAAATACAAAATAGAAATAAATAATTAGAAGTTTGATAACAATTTCAACTAATTCTATAATCCTACAATGGAGTCGTTCCCGATATCATATAGTATTCATAGTAATCTACTATATTACCATAGTAATCAATGTCATGGCAATAATCCTCATAATCATCATAAATTGTAACTGCACCTAAAAATTAAAGATGGGATGAGTCAAAGCCCAATATGAAATACAATAAGTACATGTGCTTAAGCACACAATTCCCAATCACACACGAATACGGAATGTAAAATGCAACAACCAACCATTTAATTATCTTTATTTTAATCTAATAAGTAACATAGAGGTAATCATGACCCTAACACACATAATATATTGACCATATAATATCGGTGTTGAGTTATTCCCAACACCCTATAAACCAAGAAACAACTTAGGATCTACCTAGATCATTTCTAAGCAAGACTTCATTCAAGACAACATCGTACAAGGATCATCAAGGTACCTCCTCAAGGTGTAGTCCTCCTAGTCCCTTAAGCCCAACTAAGCATAAGCAACACAATACAATTAAGGTCGAATAATTATTTTATTCGATTTTATCATTTAGCTTAGCAATCACAACAAATAAGCAAGTATCCAGTATCTGATTCCGTTAGCTCGCTAGAATCTGAATCAATAACTTCTCTAGGACCTATCATAACATAAACACCAAGTCTCAATTTGCAGCTTATACTTATACTTGAACATCACTTTTACTTAACCTCTAAACTTATCTAACAATGTTCTTTAACTAACAACTCAACTGTCTCCCACTTGTAACTTGAGTTGCTTGAGGAATCTAGGATCACTAAGAGGATGAATTGGTTTCTAAAGCATTTTAGGTGAAGATTGATGTTTAGAAAAACTTTAGAAAGGACTAAGAATGGAAAAACACGCCCAAGAAACAACTAAAAACGAAAGGAAAAGTCACTACATGCAACAGGGATCATAGCATCCGGATGCTACGCTACGTAGCGTCCCGACTCCATAATTGAGGAGCAGTCTGCTACTTAGCATCCAGACACTAAGGAGGATGGTGTTCAGACACTAGGTAGCAATTTGCATAATTCTGCAAACTGCAATGACTTTTCATTCCCCAAATCTCCATTTCCTTTCTCCTATTTTTAAAACCACTACTCCTAAAATGATAACCTAACAACAACTCAACTCCATACCACTCCAAAAGACCCATAAACACCTTTCTACATCTAGAACTCAAATCAAACCTTCACAAATAACATTGACAATTCTCAAAAACAAAAACAAATGGTCTAATAACAAGTCTTACCTTTAGATTTCCGAAGTTGGTGCTTCTACCACCAAGATCACACTATAAGACACCCGTAAAATTGTTTTAGACTCGTTTTTCATGGTACCATATGGATTAAAACGAATTTCTTAAGAGATTCAACCAAAAACCCAAAAGAATCAATCCAAACACCCTTACCTCAAGATCTACCACCTTAACCTCTATTTCACTACCAAAGATCTACTGTAGAGCTTTCGTTAAACTTCACAAATTCGTTTTTCCCATTGCCCTAGCTAGAAGAATGAATTGTTAATATATTACAATCAAGAACTCAACAGGAAAACAGCTCCTATGACTTACCTCAGATAAATCTTTATCAAAACGTATTGAAATCTTCTCTTAATTGAAGATGCGCATGGAAACCCTAGCACACAAACTGCATGTAAGAGAAGGTTTTAGGAAAAAGGGTTTTCTAAACCTTACATAAGGCTTTTGTACTAAGGTTTGTGGAGCTTTTTCCATACTCGAAACGCCCTCACATAAAACTTATAGTACTACTTAAGTCCTTAGCATAAAATACCACTTATTTATTCATTTTTCTTTTATTTTATAATTTATATTTTGCTTTATTTCATGTTTTACATTACTATTATTTTTCTGTTTCCATGGTTCACGGATTTTTAATGTATCACTATTTTGGATTGACCAACTTTTAGTGCATTTAATGTTTTCCTTTAGTTTTTTGAAACTATAATTTTTAATCTATACCAATTTCATTAATTTTCATCTATGCAAATCATTAACAAAAAGGCATTGATGGAAAATGATTATCTTAGATTGCATAAAATTATTTTTACAGTTGCAGCATAGGTGTATTGTCCATTAGTATATTATAAAGTAATTTTTGCATGTGCATTACTTGCTAGTATATCATAAAAGATATCTTACACTAAGATTGAAAATATGTGATAAATGAGATTATTTTGTGTTAAAAATTGATTTGACCAATTCTTCTTCAAACTAAGGCTTCTTTCTCTCAGCTTTCGAAATTATATATTATAATATTATAATATGATAAGATTCTATACTTCTGTTTAAGAGATTGATTTTTCTACTTGTGTTTAAGAGGTTGATTTTTCTAGTTTTGAGCTCAAATTTTCATTTTTTTTTCATAATTTTTTGTTTATTTTAAGCTATGTCCACTAATACAAATTATTCAATACAAAACCAAGGAAAGTTTATTTTTCTTAAAAGAAATATTTTTAATAATTATTTTCAAGCCACCACTAACCAATGGTTGGAAAAATAAAGGGTTAGGATCAAATGGGTGGAACGATTCTACTGAAACTACTAATCAAAACAAAAAACTAGGGTTTTAAGGTTTGAAATTTAAAACTTAAAATAAAAAAAGAGTAAAACCTTTTAAACTAAAAGGGGTTATTTTATTTTCTTGAAATTGGATAAAACTCATTATTTATAGAAAAAAAAAAGAATATTCTTATTTTTTAAAAAAAAGAAAAATAAATAAAAGGGTGAAATTTTCATTTTTTTTTATTTTTATGGACGCTTTAGAGAATGTTTATGTACTCACTATTTTAGATCGAATGTTGTAACT
Source organism: Lumnitzera littorea (assembly GCA_024138015.1). Lineage (NCBI taxonomy): Eukaryota > Viridiplantae > Streptophyta > Magnoliopsida > Myrtales > Combretaceae > Lumnitzera > Lumnitzera littorea. Next base: position 110,010,519 of record JAMXBB010000007.1, on the reverse strand, counting down.
CCTTTTTCTTTTGAAAAGCCTTTAATGTGTTAATTCTTTTTAGTTTTTCAAATATATCCTCATATTTACGTTTTTTAATAAATTCATATTTTTTATATTTTTAAAATCTCCTAAAACGTAATTAATTCAATGATAATATTTGATCATGCAAACATGATGCTAAAGTACCTAAAATACCTGAATATCCAATCGTTATTCAATCAACATGTAAATATTAAATTAAACAATTAAGCCAATCAATAAATCATTAATTTAAACATGCAAAAGGACTTTTTTTGTTTTTTAATATCATTATATATATATATATATATTTTTTTTTTTTGTGAAAAAGACAACAAAAGAATAAAATCTGGAAAATTGAGGGAAAAACTCCGAACCGTGTCAAATTCGGGCCAAACGCAGATTTAGAGCGCAATTCAGGTCCGGTCGGTCAGATCTAGATTAGGTCGAGTCAACGGATAAGCTTGGAGATTAGACTTTGGACTTGCTCGACTCACTCCAATGTTTGCGATGGTTGTAGATGCGTCGAACCACCATTATTGGTGACGGATAATACGTTGGTTGCAGTGGTTCACTCTCGGGTCTAGAAAGTTTAACATATATCTTCAAGAAAATTTCATCATGCTAGTGTTATCTAATAAGGCATCTCCATATTAATTTATTAAACTCTAGTATGGAGAATGTTTTTTTGATAAAACAATAGGATATTATAATGTACTTATGTTACCATGAGGGCTGCAACGACCACGACAACGACAATAAATAAAATATAAAAAAACATGATAAATAATATTAAATATTCGCTTAATTATATAAATAGAATGTTTTACAAGACTGGAAAGCAATTCGAAATTTTCAATATTAACAAAGGATATTTTTATTTATAAATATGGATATTTTGATATTTTAATAAGGGCTAATCCTAAAAATAGTTAATAATATAGTTTATTAATTTCTCATTATAAAAATGATTTTTTAATTTTGTACATTTTTGTGACTATGACAAGACTATTGGGCATCTCCAAGCAGTATGAATGAACAAGCTATATTTGGATTAAGATCATGGCATAGAAAATTGATGTTCAAAACATCACCAACTTTGATGGATGGCATCTTGAAATTTTAAATTTTTTAAAAAGGCCGTGACACTAGGTTTACTTTCACCACAGTTGTTTTCTATGTTTAGTCCATTTGTTAACAGGGATGTGAGAGTCTTTTTGTTAATAAACAACCAGATCTCAGAACCGTTATCCTCTACTTAAATTCCTTTAATGGTATGAAATTAATACATCATGCGTATAAATGAATTATATATAAGTACCAATAACAGTGTATAAATTATAAAAAAAATATTATTTATATTTTTAAGTATTGAAATTTTATTAGTAATTATATATCATAACGTATCTTTTTTTTTTTCTCCTTTTATGGTTGTTTTTTTAAACTCCCAACCAATAAAGCCTTTCCTCTTGACCAAAGACAAATAAATCCTCATTTCCCTTTTTCTTTAATTCCTAAAATAAGAAAAAAGTCATAAGAAACCATGATCCTTAAAATAGCATACTATCACATATCAAATTGTAACATAATTGGTCTTTTATTTGAAGATATCAACGTTTGAATTCTCTCATTCTTAATTATAATATAATTAACCTACATACATATATATTTATATCTCAATCAATGTGGACCTATAGAGGTTGACCATAGCTGCATCTGGTCGATTATCACCTGCTTTGCATCATCCTCTTTGATAATCTTTTATCTAACTTCTCTCCCGCACTCCATTCTCATAGCAGTAGATGACCCAAACTTAACAACAATTATGATGCTCATGGCAATCTAAATAACTAAAACTACTAGCGGAAAAACTGAAATGCCGACATATAGATAAATATAAGAACTAAATATGAATCGCATGGATTCAAATTTAATAATAAGGTCACTCAGCAGTTAGACATGCCAACTAATGGATAGCAAATGAAGCATTTTTTAGATGTTTGTAAAAATGTTGCTGTGTGTGGTGGAACCAGGGATTTGGTGCCGGCTGGGGAAAAGTGGAAACTGAAAAGGCCTGAAAATGCTATCCTTGCGTTGCCGGCCTATCGACCTCCTGTGCAAGTTGCTGGGTTTGCAAAATAAATTGAGGGAACCACAGGAAGATATTGCTCATTATCGTTTCATTATTTTATATATTTGAGGATATTTCAAAGGTTAAAAATAAGGAAAAAATAAAAGGAAAATAGATATAATATTTACCAACTTCAAATCTCAATCATAATTCTTAAAATCGCAAGTCAACCATATAATTTTACGAGCTTATGATTATATGGTATTTTTCTTAGTTAAAACATATATAAAATCGTTTAGGTATAGATTTTTTTATAGGATTATAAATTTTGGTGCATGATTTTATAACTTCACAATTTTATCGATTTTATATATTTATATAAATAGTAGAATTACGATTTTAATAATCATTCTCAACTACAAATTTTTTCAAGTTTGACTACTTATGAGATTTAATAACTTAAAATTTTAAGTATGAAACCGAAAAGAAAAAACGTGAAGTTCGGGTAATAATGGTGACAAGACTTAATAACCCTCATATTTGCATCATTCTTTTTGGTTGGGTTTTGAGTTAATTAAAGTTCAATTCCCTTCTGCTCAAACTATAAATGGCGATGTTATTGGTAACTTTTCGGTGAGGATTACTTATAGCCGCACCAAAATACAACTATTTTACACATAATGCATGAAGGCTTTTGTTTTAGAGTCCACCGCAAATTAGGAGGGACCAAATAAGTAGAGCAGTTTATTGTATTTTAAATTGAGCATCAATTTGTATGATTTAGATATCTTTCTTGCAATTTTATGGCAATGATGTAAATCTCTCCGTGTCAACATAAATGTTTGTGCTCCATGTAACCACTTTTCCAACTAAAGACAATTCAAGATGATTTAAAATTATGGGAATTCTCATAAACAATAGTACAATACCCTTATCATCGTTCTTGATCGATGTATTCTAAAACTTGTTGCAAGCAAACTATAGGGAGAAGAACGTAATGCTAAAACAAATACAATAGTTATTTATTTAGGATTGTTTGTACGTTTATTTTGAGAGATATTACATATTGTGTACCTTCCATCATTTATAATCGAAATCCAAATATGTTTGGAAATGCTACACGGCCACGGTTTTGTTTTGATCGCTGACAGTGGTAGTTAATGTGTCATTTTTTAAGTAAACGAAACATAGGAAAATAGCTTCACCTTTTTGGAAAATGCTACTTTTCCTTTCCTTTTCTTTTTTTTTTTATAGATTTTTTAGCTAGAAAATAGTAAATACTTGTCTCGATGATAATATACTTAAAATACAAAAAGAATTACTTAAAATATGTTTTTTTTTTTTTTGGGTTAATCCTTACAATATGTTGTAAATCTAGAAAACATATGGATCATATTGGTAACAAAGACTAGCTCTTAGCAATATTAACATTTTAGGTAAACTAAAAAATACAACTCCTATATTTAGTGTATGACACTTTATCCCTTAGTTTTAGAAATAACCCTTTGGATCCGCAAGTCTATATAAAACATGCTTTTAGACCTTATATTACACTTTTGGGCTTTTTATGGTGACGCCACTAAAAATGATGTTACTACAACATTATTTTATCTACCCGTCGAAAAACTTAATATATAGTAAATCACCCTCTGATTTCAATAAATTATGCATCCATCAGTGGTAAAAACAAAATTATTGATAGTAAAAGAAAGATAAAAATTGTTGAGAGTTGATAGTTTTTTTAAAGAAGTTGTCAACAATTTCCATCTTGCCGTTAATGGACATGTTTTACTGAAAACAAGGGTAATTTATTATGATATTATGGTAAATTTAAAAAATTTAAATGACTAAGTAATAGGTTTATGGTGATGGCAAAAAAAAATATATATATATATATATGTTTATGAATATTTCGCTTTTCCCTTGAGATAAAATGACTGGGAAATAATAAAATTAAAAAATTTACATAAATTTAGAAAAAATAAAGAGAGAATTTCCATTTCCTTTTCTTAGGTTTATGGATATTTCACTTGATTAATTTATTTTTGCTTTTTTCATTGATATTTTAGGGGCAAAATGATCAAATCAAGGTCTAAAAACACTTGTACAAAGATTTGAAGGTTTAAATACTTTTTTTCAAAAGACGGAAAACCAAGTAGACATATCAAGCAAAACACGTATGAAAGGGTATATTTGCAATTTACTCTAACATTTTCTTTATACGTCAGTTTCAGATTGTTAATGAATTGGGATAATCATGTGATCTGGAGATCTCTAAGTTTAATGGAAGTCACATGTTATTTTTCTTCATTTATATGGACATGGTATATTTATGTGCCACAACAGGAGAAGAAGACTGAAATAGGTTGATTTAATTAACAAAAAAAAGAAAAACATAGACATTATTGGTCTTCCATCAGAATACACTAAAATTCAAATCCCCACCTTCCTTAAATTGTAATATAATTGGCCAAAAAAATAAAAATAAAAATAAAAAAGTAAAAGTTGGAGGCTAGATTAAAAACTTTCAAAAATGTTTAGAAATACTTCAAGGTTTATGCTCAAATAATTTGTCTGACAGAAATTAGGTTGGCCAACCGGCTAACACATTAATTCATTAGCCATTCAAGAGTAACTACATCCAACCAAGTGAGAGCATCCAACTTGCTTGATACCTTGAAATATTGAGTGGCCGTTAAACTATCATACTCATTTCTCAAACCTATATATGTTAAATAATAATGGCTAAATTTGCATTTGACAATGATGCAAGAAAATAAAGTTGGTTGGTTCAATATCATATATCTTTATCTTAGATTAAATTATGTATCAAAAAGCTATGCAATTTGGATGCTGATAGGTCTGATTAATATGCAGTCACGATATGTGAGTTTAAGAGCCGCAAAACAAGGTGAAGACATTTACATATTCCACATTTGAGATAATTCAAAGTATTGTTTTCGGATTCGACTCAAGCAATTAATTTAAACATATGAGAGGATTAAAAATTAAAAATATAAACTGTATTTGATCGGAGGTTAGATCATAGTTGAATCAAATCGATCCTATAAAAGGGTCAAGTCAATATTAGGTTCGACTATAACAGTCAAAGCAAACTTGAAAATACTAATAAAAGTAGAATATTAAAGTATATTTATAAAGAGATACTTGACATAGATGTTCGTGTATAATTTGTACATATAAACATGTGCTTAATATAAGAGAAATGCTTCACGAAAAATTGGTTCTCCACTTTATTTTTTTACACCATAATTAATTAGTTACTTTTAATTAATTTTTTAATTGGTTTATTCTATTTATTTAGTATATTAAATAATAAGTTAATATTTTTTTTAATTAGTTTTTTTACTTTGTGGGACTCGTAAAATAATTAATTAAAGATCAAGAGCCTTTGCTTAAAGCACCCATTTATAAAGTAAGTGGGTGAGAGGTGTTCAAAATGCTGACATAGTATTTTAAGCACTCCTCTTTAAGAATTCCATCATATGTTTATAAAAAGGTGCTTGATCTATTTATAATTTGCATCTATGAATAGGTTATGAATAGATGATTAATTTAAGGAAGGTGTTTCAGGAGGAATCGGTTTTTCATTTTATTTTTCCATGCCATAATTAGTTATTTGCTTTCAATTAGTTTATTATATTTATTTAATATATTAAATAGTAAGTTACAAAAAAAAAATTCTTGGGACCATAAAATAATTAATTAAAGATGAAAAACCTTTATTTAAAATATTTTTTTATAAAATAAAAAAATACTTAAATAAAAAAGTATTTAGAATGCTAACATGATATTCTAAATACCTGTCTTTAAAAAACCCTTTACAAAACATAGAATGTATCGTGGACAAGTCAACATCAAGGCTTCATACATCTATAAGAGTAGAGAGTTGCTACTTTTTACGGACAAAAAATTTCAACGCCCAGGTTCCATCTATATATGAATTGCTAGTGGTTATCCTTTCATGTAGCGCAAATTTCTTATACATTCCCTTATATCTGATTCATATACACTTAAACCAGTTTTTTTTAATTATTAAAAAAGAAAAGAAAAGAAAAGAAGCATTTACTATTAGCATTGCTGACTTCTTGGCGTGGTTTTCCATGCCGTGTACATTGGTACTCCGTCCTTGTGGTAGGAGCGGTCCCCTGTGAAGGACCATATCATGTATATGTATATGTATATATATTTTTTTTAATTCTTACATTTATAGAAAATTTGTTTCTAATCGACCCCATAAAAAAAAAATAGGTAAAATGATGAGGAACTTTTTTGAAGGACCTCGGAAATAAAGTAAATAAGTCTTTTAGAAGGAAAGCTTTTTAAGATTTTTTTCTTTTTTTATCAAAAATTTATTAAAATTTTGACGTGATACTTTAAGAAACTTACAGGGTTCTTGAAGATGGTCTTAAATCCCAAATCATTGAAAAATGTGCTTTTACACTTTATAATTTTTCCGTTGGATAAAATAAAAAAAAAACTCAAATTTAGAAAAAAAAAAAAAGATAAAATATAGGGAAAGTTCATTATATAATATTTTTAAAAGCAATTTATTAAAGATTCAGAGACACAAAAGATCAATTTGAAGAAATATAGAGGCTAAATGTATACAAAAAAATAAGAGGTATTTTTTTATTTTACTCTTTTAATTATTATAACACTATCCTAATTTGAAGGTAGTTGAAATATGATGAAAATATATATTTTATTCGGTGATTACAATAAAGAAGAGATATTTAAACTTACATTATTTTAGTTTCTTTGATGGCACAATTATTTGGAGCAAATTGTCCTTTCCAATAGAATAGTTATAAAAACAAATATCAAATTCCGTCATTTTCCCTCTTAAGTTTACCAAAGATAAGATAGTAGAACTGCAATAAACTATGAATTAAATTAAGGGCAAAAAGATAATAAATGCATAAATAAATCGGGATAAGAAACGCAAGTAAATTAAAAGCAAAATTTAGAAACTCTACACTATGAAACTTTATAAATAGGACCCTTCACTTCCATCAAAATTTACCGCAGGGTCCTACCTAAGAGGAAGAGCCATCATAACTTTTACAGATCAACATATCTAAATTTCAAAATCTCATTTACTCAGTCAGATTCCAAGTACTAAGAGCCTTCGTAACTTAAATAATTGAATCATAATTTTAATAAAAATAATTAAAACAATGAGGAACCTCAAAAAATAAAAAATAAAAAATAAGGTTAGAGAAAACTAATTTCGTATAGAGATGAATGTTATTTTTAACAAAGAAAGCATTTTCAGAGAAGGCGTCTTCTTCTTTACTTAAAAAAAAAAAAAAAAAGGTATCTTTTCTAAAAGCGCCTTCTTCTTTAACAAAAATGCACAAAAGAAGTTGTGTTTCAGCAAAATGCCTTCTTTAAAAATACTCGCAACTCAAAAATCTATAAGTGAAATCAACCAACAAAATTATAAAAGAAAACATAGTCACAATTACAAGTTGAAATTAACAGTAATCTAGTTGAAAAACCAAAACTTCACATCCAACTCATATCGTCAACCCCCACTCCAAACTTAATTGTAAATGCTTGTATCAAAAATACAAGCAGAACATATACAGCTCATATCTTAAACTCCAAACTTGTTTATTACTACTTTAATGTAAAAAGTGAAATATAAGACATTCAGGATACAAAAAGAAGCATGAAGAAGTTAAATTGATATTAAGTTCTACGTAAATTGATATTTAGTGCATTTGTTCATACAAGTCTAGTAAATAATACATATAATCTCATCTTCTCTTAGTCTTAATGAAGACTCGCGATACCCTAAATGCCAAACTCTCACTATACCTCCTCTTCTTTAAAACCATTAGAGCCTGTGACTCCTATGTTTCTATCAGCTGCTAGGGTGGTTGAAAGAATTGCAGTGGATTGACTGTAGCTATCTGAAAGCACTCTTTCCCTAAGAATTAACAAACCTCTGCCCTCTCTTATGTGGAGCTAACGATGTGAAGGAAGGATCTTGTTGTATCTCTAGAGTTAGAGTCTCGAATATGTGATTTACACTTGGACCCTTAGATGACCCCATCCAATGAGATGGACCTCTACTATATTCGTTAAGTCGACCCATCTCTAATATTGTCCACCTCCCTTTATCTTGGTCCATTTTCCCTACTTGGGGGAATTTGGAGGGTCGTAATCTACCTAGATGTCTTATCTGATCATTAAACTTGATCCTGAGCCAAATATAAAGGGTATAGAGTAAACGTGAATGGAAGATGATCATGCAGCAACTATATCTCATGATCCGCATAGGCTCAAGCTGCTTGGTAATTAGCCATGTCGAGAGAGATCCTTATTTATAGGAACTCTTTAGTATGTAAAAAGATGAAGATTAACATAAGGTAGAGTGAGGTAAGTCGAAAAAATAGTCATAGTCGAAGGCAACAGTTCCACTTCGAAAAGGTGAAGTCATAACAGTCCCGCCTTGTGAATCATTCTAAGATAGAAACTATCCTCATAGCTGGTATCTTAGATTTAATTCATACCAATCGTACTCGACTCTACCTCTTTAAAGCGTCTAATTCGATACCTGTTTAATATAAACCTGTAGAGTAATCTTTTGAACTAATTTGTAATAATAAACTTGAAATTTTAACCTTATAAAAGAGTAATAGTAAATTCCACAGGTACCTGTCATTTTATATACAGACCAAAATATTAAAAACTGTTAAGCCTTTTAAAGAGTCTTATATAGTTTTCCTTAAAAGATAAAAGTTTAATACTAAGAGTAATAACCAACCGTTTCTTATTGTATCTCGCTCTCCGTCCCAGTTTACTAAGGTTTTGGTATTAGGTAGGCATTTATTAGGCATTGAGAACTTACAAAACAAATTATATAGGAATGAGCGACAATTTGCTCTTGCTCAGTAAGTGGGGTGTGTTACGCCCCGAAGTCGCGAAGTCGCAACAGTCCCGCCGTGTAAACCATTCTATGATAGAAATTGGCCTCACAGTTCCTACCATAAAGATAATCTACACAAGGCGTCGACGACCACTCGCTTTGAAGTAAACAGTTCGATTAAAGATTATACTACAAATATGATAAGTAACTCAAATTACTATTAAACATAGATAATCATATAAATAAGTCCACAGAGCTTCCCAGGAAGATTTACATAATAACTACAGTTTACTAATTTACAGAATAACTAACAGTCTTCATCCTTTAACTACAAGGTTAGTCTGGTTACACATTAAGCTAAATAACTTGATCCTCACACCCCTGGCTTCAAAAAGAATTGTAGGGCGGCATGGTACTTGAAGAGATTACAAATCAGAACCTGCAAAAGGATCTATAAGGGTATGAGCAACTTCAGCTCAGTAAGTTGAATTGGAGGCTCGTGAATGCATACAAGCACAAACAGGGTTATCAAACAATTATTTTCATGCAATGCAACAATCAAGTGTCATCGCACAACGTAGTCCGGTCCGTTGTGAAATCAGAGAAATTTCACCCGCTCCGATCCGGGTTGAGGAGTTCCATGTTATGCAGCAGCTTACAACCAAACCCAGGCTTGTGCAATGGAGACCTCGCTCCTCCCGCGACTACCTTCGAACCATTGACTTCACCCCCGCCGCGACCTCCTCTCCTGTCACTTAGTTCGACTGAGGATGAAGAAGGGACCATTTTGCAATCCTGCGCTATCCCTTTCGAAGGGGTCGGTATTTGGTTGGAGAGTCCTATGATCCCCTAACGGGTTGCAATGCATGACGTTTTCGGTTATTATGGTCGACTAAGATTAAATTCCGGTTAAGGTTTACAAACAAGTTCATACCAATTAAATCAGTCACAAAATCACTCACAGCACAAATTCCAGCACGAATTCAGATACATCAAACACATGCGCAAACTACTTACAATCACAAGCATATACAAGCCTAAGTCTCCGAGCACTACAAAACTAGTACTCTATTACAATAAGCAATAACCCAACTTACTTGAATTTACTCGATTGCTCGATCCTCAAATTGCGAGCTGATTTGTTTCTAGGTGTCCTATAATGCAAAGAGGTCCTTTTAGTACTTATTTTTATGGATTCTTATTCTAATTTATAATGTAACTCATTTTCCTCATATATACCTACAACGTATTAATAATTCGTTGTATTTTATTTCGGGGTTCGGCTCCTAAACTAGACTCTAGTTTTAATTCCTAAGTCGTAATTAGGCTCGAATCCCAATGTAACATTAATCACCTTATGCTCGGGTATTCAAATATCCTATTGGGTCGTAATTTTTGGTATTCTAACTATTCGGTACACACTAACCCTAATTGGGATATCGGATTTATTCCCGATGTGTAAAAATCTTACATTTTAAGATATTTACTTAAAATTAAATATTAATTCCGATTTATTATTTTTCTGATTTCAATTGTAATATTATCTAAATAACTTTATTTTTTTTAATTTTGTAATTTATATTTTCACATATTCCTAATTTCTCATATTCTTTACCTAATTTCCCTAATTACCCATAATTAGTACCTAAAAGCTAGGATTAGGGTTCCACTACAGAGATTAACTTCCTTAATCATCTAATCAAGATCCAAATCAGTAATTAACATCCTAATTACCTAATTAATCCCAAATTACCCAATTTTACCATCATTTTAGGGCTAAAAATTAACTTAAAATTTTCGAAAATTAATTTAAAAAAAAGGGCTTCATAGCACTGTTCTAAATCATATGAGAATCCTACAGAAAAATTTTGAGCCCCAAACTACATCCCTAAGCCTATTTAATTTCCGGTTTAATCATGCTCGGTTTTGATCAATTTCTTAAGAACCCTATATTTCCAGACATAATTAAACTAAATCAATATTTTTCCCTAAATCTACATACAATAAAACCTCAGAATAACAAGTTTCATAATTTTCTGGGCAAAATAACTAATTTTACAAAATTATACAAAAATCGGGATGAGTAAATGACTAACCGGTTTAAGGATTTTTGGCCGTCCAAACCCGGTCCAAGGCTGTCGGCCGGTCCAGACGCTGGTCCTAGGGTAGGGTGGTGGTGGTGGTTCGGTCCCAGGTGGTGGTGGGTGGTGGTTCTAGTTCACCTTGCTAATCTGCACAGTTTTTTTTTTTTTATTTTCTGGAATTTCTCTCGATTTTTCTTGTGTTTCGATTTTTCTCAGATTACAAACTGTCTAAATGTCTTCTGTGAATTTTTTCCTTATTTATAGACAAACATAGTAATTAATGTGCATTAATTTGATGTGATTTTGTCCATTTCCTTGATTTTAGGCTTTTAGTTTGGCAAAATCTTATTGGCTAATTTTTTTTCTTTTCAGCCACGACCTGATCTGGTTGCAGACCTCTCCTTCTGATTTTTTTCTGATTTTTTTATAATTATTTTGTATTTTTATTTAATTATTTACTTAATTTTCGGCCTATTTTAAGTAATTACGCGTATTTATACTTACATGTATATTCATATATAGTACAAATAAATATTCTTAAATATTATTTTGGTCATTCTAAAATTTTTAGTATACATATAATCTGTCTCTAATAATTTATTAGTTATTATATTACACTTTTTGCCTTTTTGATAATTAGCAGTTATTATGCTTAAAATTTGAAAATTTTATAGTCTCCTATTTTACTACTTACTTTCTTAAATTTAAGTTTACAGGGTCAGTTTTACTGGTATTTTGCTAAATAGTTTATAAATTGGGTTTGATCGGATCCTTTAGCCGATCGTCCTAAACCTTGGGTTTTAAGTTCAAACCTATGGTTACTTGGCTTGGTTTTAGGGCTTACAGGGTGGAGACAGAAGTATACACTCAGCACATCACAAGTAGGGTTTTTAATCAAGTTAGTTAGATGTAACGTATATACAAGTAAATGTCATCGTACAATGTTATCTAGTTTATCGTGAAATCAGGAAATTTCACCCACTTTAATCTGGGTTAAGGAGATTGACGTCACATACTTATGGATCGAAACCAAACCGGGGCTTGTACAATGGAGAACACCCTCTTCTCATAATCACCTTCGAACTACGGCCCTTAACCTTACCGTAACCTCCTCTCTTGTTACTTAGTTCAGCTAAGGGTAATGAAAGGACTATTTCAACTATCTTCATTGAAGAGAGTCCGTGTTTGACCCGAGAATTCTAATTGTTACCTCTAGTGGGTTGCGATGCATATCAAATTAGATATTAAGCCCACTTTAACTTAGTTCATCTTTTTAGGGTAATCAACTAAGCTCAAACAATTCAATAATAATATTCATAGAACAATCATATGATGGAGCTCAGCTCTCATCACAGCAAATTGAAACCTAACCACAAGTGTTGCATATGTACAAACAGCTAACTACAATTACAATCCAATACATATCAAAGTCTCTAGATATTCTGAAATAATATCCTAAAATGCAGTAAAGCATTGATCTTACTTACTTGTCCTGACGCTCACTTCAGAAAACTTGTGTCGTCAACAATCTGATCACTAGGATGGCCTATATATACAAAATCTAAATTCAGTTTTCGTAATAGTTATAAAAACATTAGGGTCTTATCTAAAACGGCTATATATATAAAGTATATTATCATTTCCTTATATAATAATTTATAGTTTCATTAGATCGATCGAGTTAAGTTATTAAATATTAATAATGTACGTAATTATACTATTACGTATAATATATCATTCCGATTGTATCAAAACGTACTTTTAGTCATTTAAATCATGTTTCAATTACGGTAATATTGTAGAGATATAGGTTATATTACCTAGATTTATCTGATTTTAGTAAAAATAATATCATTAGGCTCGTACAGATTTAACGACATGTATTACGAATCTTAATTTCTAGAGATGACTTTTAAATGGTAATTCAAGTTTTTAACACAGTTATATGTATCTAATCAAATATTATCATACTATACGTAATTTATGTTATTAAACCATATTTTACTTAATTTGTCAATATAACCCATAATATAGGTATTATTTAATCCTAATACCTCTATAACGTATCCTAGTTATTAAAATATCATTAAATATATAATTTTGATCCAATTTGACCAATACACAAATAGATAGTTTTTATTCAACTATTTATTATATTTTTACCTATTATTACTAGAATTGGGTATTGGTTCGTTATTTAAGCTATTTTATTATGTAAATTCATAATAAATAGCTCGAGTTATCAAATAATTCTCCAAAAATTTCTATAAACTCCTAAAAATATGTGGAATTCAGCTTGGTTTCAAGTTTTTGATCTATCGCCTATATATTCAAAATTGCGATTTTACCCCTAAATTACACTTAATTACCTAAATATGATTCTTTTTTGTACAAAATTATTTTTAACATATCCTAACATCATTATACTTCACTAGAAATCAATATAGTTCAATTTCACTGTTTAATTTCGTAAATCCAATTTATTTAACATTTTCGGCCTAATTTTGAGCTATTTTTAGGCCAAAAAATACAATAAATATTAAAAATATTCAAATAAAAAATCAGGCTACATAGAAATTATCTATATATCATAAGTATCTTACACAAAAATGCTGAGCTAGAAACTACATCATTTAGTGTATTTATTTTGAATTTTAAATTTCGGATGAATAGTACATTTGTTAAACAAGTACATTAAATATTCCTAATTTTGTTAAAATAAATTTACAAAATGAAAGTACATCTAAAATAACCTATAAATTAATTTTTCCATATTTTTCCTAATTAATTTAATAATTTTTCAAAAATAGAAAAAAATAGGGCAGAAGTTCGAAACCTGAATTCATCAGAGCTCCGCTCACCATTGGCTAAAGAGGGGTTGTCGGCTGGCCTAGTTGATAGTGGCTCTACTAAGTGGCAACAAGGCTCTACGTCAGGTCATCGGATGGTTAGGGAACTATCCTAACTCGATCTTTGCTCTATTTTAGTTCTAATTTTTTATATTTTCCTTTTATTTTCTTCTAATTTTTCCTTTATGTAATATGGATTTCTAAACGTGTATTTGTTGTAAGGGAGTCTTATTTATAGTAGTTAAGGTCGGTTAGATTTTTTTCTTAATTATTAAGTAATTTATTTTAATATTTTTCTTGAAAAACAAAAAGTATGAAGTAGCAAATGGTTGATGATTCACTTTTGAGTCATCATTTCCAACTGTTGTTGAAGTACCACGTGGATTCTAGCTGTTCCCACATCATTTGGATAAGTTTTTGTTAAATTTTAGTGTAATTTTAATAATATTTGAATAATTTAAGTATATTTAATTATTATATTAATATATGTTTATATATACATTATATATGTAACATACGTAATGAGTAATTATATGCATATAACCATGTTTCTAACATATCTTTTATTTTTAAAAAATATTCTCTAATTATTTTTATGAATTTAGCACATATTGTATATAATTATGTAATTTTAGGTTAATTTACAAGTATATTTATTATATATACTGGGTATACTTATAAAAATATGTGTATACTTATCTAGTATATTATGCTATGTTATTTTCTTTTATTACTTAATTAATTTATTTCTAAGTCCTCGTTGTATTCCGAGCTTGGTTTTAGGGGTTTCGATAATTTTTACATTATATTAAGTAATCATACTCTTAGGGGAAAAATTGGGATTTTAGGTAATTATTTTCAAAATTCAACTTCACCAAATCACTTCAACTAACTTTCTATCTTAGTCGTAAAGTTTAGTTTTAATCGGATAACTTTTCCCAGAAGTCCTAAAGTGAGGTACGATTGCCCTAAACTCAAGTACGATTACCCTAAACTCGACTTTAAGGTCTTATATAAAGTAAATTCTCACTATCTTAATTATATTCTCGATATTTTATTATATTTTTTACTTCTATGTGTACGAAGATTCCTCAATTAAGGTTATCATGTTTCTCATAAGCTTCTAGCATACTCGATTTACTTTCCTAAATGTCCTAAATCAATTATTAATCCTAATCGTACAAGGATGGGACTTTGTCGTAATACTCAGATGTTCATGTCTTGATTGCTAATTTATGGAATATTACAAGAACCTTACCAATCGACAAAGCAATGCTCTAGTTTAACAGATATATCGACAAGTGATACTCCATACTACTATCAGTACCCACGCTCCACTCCTCCAAATCTATCGATTTAAATCACCTGAGAGCATCGATCATTCCAAGTGGTGATGTACAATAGATGTTGTATGATCTAGTCAACGTCTGTTCAACCTCTTAGGTTAGTACAGTATAAGGCCTCTTCTATGTTGCATGGTGGTAGAATCCTTTGCAATTTACCAAACTATCATACCGCATGCTCTGGGAAGTGTCACTCAACGATGTGGAAGCATATGGGTGGTACTTGCGTTGTCTAAATGCGATGGCTACGATGGTAAAATCAAGTAAGATATCTAGTATCTCATCCAAATATGGTTGTCACATGGCTTACAAGACCATGCTATCAAAGTTAGTATCTTTGTAAAGTATTGAAACAAAAGGACACAAAACGTGTGTAAAATACATACCTAATTTGGATTCTTCCTATCAGATGCATCCCAATAAGCTATCACCACATGGTTAGGTGCATCTTTGTATCTCATCTAATCAACTACCTAACAATTAGCAACCTGTCACTATCAATGACCATTACATGTCAGTTCAAAGAGGCAATGTATAGGAACATTTCCCAAGTCTACACCTGAAGAAAAATTGCAACACCTCCTATCTTACAGACATTCTCTAAGGATGAGCCGCATAATTGTCTATATAGCAACGCGAGACATGCGTACCCCTAACTGTACTATACAACTCGAGTAAAGCCCTCCAATAAAGGGAGAAATATGGCATGCACTAAGTTGCCAAATTTATTAAAAAACATGAACCCTCTTAACATCTGTAGGACAATGAACATCTTGATTAGCACAACATGCTTTGTACACTATTCATTTCAACTGCATGCCATTTCCCATAACCTTAACCAAGTAATTCTCTAATTAGCATTTCATCAAACACTTAATGTGCGAAGTGTAACACTCTCAAATTCCACCTCTACCATGACTACACTATATACCAAAGTACATTAAACCAACATATCATGTAACTAAACGTTACAAAATCAGCATTCACATACAAAAACAACATCTAAACGAACTAAAACACATAAGTACAAAAACATGCATATCTAAGGTTTCAAATGTGCAATTTGTTAAATTTTACAAGATTCATGAAAAAAATTCATGTAATTGAAATAGATAGATATTTACCTTTGATTTTTTTTCATAGATTTTGCAAAAAAAAAAAAAAAATGGTTGAATTAGTTGGATTTGATGAAAGAGTTGTGCTTGGCAAAGAGAGAGAAGAGTAGGATGTGTTTGTTTCTGCAATGTGTATGGTGATTCTATTCGTAAAAGTGCTTATATTTTTTTTTTCCTTTTTGGTATAACAAAGATGTCTTTTGAAAAGGTGCCTTCAGTATTATTATAAAGATTGTTAAAAGTGCCTTTCCTTTACTATTTTTAATAATCTTTATAATAATATTAAAGACGTCTTTCTAAAAGATGCCTTTTTCATCAATTATACAAAAGAAATAGATGCATTTTTGAAAAGCACCTTCACTATCTCTCTATGTAATTGGTTTTTCACTAGCCCTTTTTTTTTATTTTTTTTTCGAAGCATCCTTTTAGCGCATTCCTTTAAAACAATGGATATATATTTTTGTTAAGTTGGAAGTTCATGTAATAAGCCAAACCTTATAATATAACCTAAAGCTAATTTTTGAAATCATAAACAAAGTCTAAACTTGATCTAAACCCAACATTGAGATCTAAGGGTACAAACGCTAAAACTATAGTTTAATTTCTAACTCCTAAGATAGATGATGAATTGAACTGATTACTAACAAAATCTATAAGCTAGATCTATGTCATGTTGTTATGAGTTCCTAAGTATAAAAAATTAGCTCAATTTCCTTAACCTAAAACCTAGCTATAAACTTAATCTACACTAAACCTTCGTTTTGTGATTGCAACATAGAATTATCTGTGAAAAATAAAATAATAAGAAGTTAATTTATTTTCTTACGCCAAAAAATTCATAAAGCAGCCCTATTAGGATCTTATAAGAAAATGTTAGATCTATCATAGAAGAAACTATGCATCAAAGTGGAAAAACAATATGAATCTAGGCAAAATGACCAAATGTTGACAACTTTTACTATGTAGTTCACTACTTTAGCCACCAATGGACCACTTTAGCAAAGCAATCAACCACTTTTCAACCTAATTGACTAATAGCTCTCTTATTTTGACAAATATTTGTTTTTGAACACCTTTTTTTAACCTATCACTTAAACCTAAATTAAGTTAGGAACATCCCTATCCTAAAATCATTTTCTAGAGATTAACCATCTAAAATAAATTTTATAAATTATTAAAATAATTAGCTCTATGAATTTATAGGCAACATGTTAAAATGATCATCTAATGACAAATAGGTGTAGGTAAGTGATTATTTTATTTTATTTGTTGGTCATCGATGTTAGGATTCAAAAATGAATTTAGCACAAGTTTTAAATTAATTAAATATATGCTGACTATTTTTGCGCCAAAGTCAATATCCAAATAAGCGAGTTATGAATTGGGTGGTAGTTACCAATCATAGCTTGAACTTATAGGAGTGAAGTGGCTATTAGTTTAGATATCAATGTGCTACCTTATCGTGGGGTTATCGTTATGTTGTAACCAATGTTGATATAAGTTGAAAATCTAGGATAGAGCTATTTCGCAAATCTACCAGAATGGAACATTTTGATGGATGCCAATAAGGGACTAGGCTACTTATGGTTGATGATGGTGGTGGACTCAATATAAAACAACCTCAATGTCATAATTTTAAATATAAATAGATATCAAGATATTGAGTATTGGAATTATTGAATTTATCATTGCCCATGATGCTGGGTTTTTTGTGCTTATTTCTTCCACATTAATTTTTTTTTTTTTTAGTATTGTGTATAGTGTTAGTATTGTTGTAAATTAATAACAAAATTGGAAAATTATATTAGGTAATCCGTTTAGGGATAAATTTAAATAAGGGATTAAACTTTCAATCGATTAAAATAAATTATCAATGTTTTGCAAGATAATTCAAATAAGAGATTATATTACCCTATCGTTATAACACTATTAAGTTATACTAACATGATATGTTATTTAACACGTAATGTTGATGAGATAGTGATGGAGCTATTTTATTATAAATAAAATAGTAAAATAGGTTAAAAATTTAAAAGCTAAAAATAAAAAATTAGAAAAAGTACAAAATCTAAAAAAATTTAGAAAAAGATTATTCAATAAGTAAATTATTAGAAACCTAAATATAAAAAAAAGGGGGGGTTGCCAAAAAGCTTTTCCTTAATTTTCCTCTTTTTTAATTGTTTATTTTTTTAAAAAATTTATTTATAATCTGGTTTGTTATGATTTTTATTTTTTCTATTTTTGTTTGTTTATTGATTTATTTTTATAATTTTTTTTTTTACTTTTTTCGATTTTATATATAATGAAACAGCCTTATTAGTGTTTTATATCAAAAAACGCATCACGTTGTGTATCTAATAGTGATGTAATGGGGGATTAATGAAATTATTTATTTAGATATCTTTATAAAATATTGATTTTTTATTTTATGATTTAATCGTATCTCAAAACCTCTAAATGTTGACCACCGGTCGCTTGTGAATTGTAATTGTTTGTACTTGGGGATAGAATATAGCGGGATCGAAAACCGAAATTCCACACAAAAGACATTCCCCATATGGCTGTTCCCCACACCCGTCAAGTCTGTGGAAATGGGATTGAAAGATGACATTTGACAACATTATGCCATCTTTTCCTTGTGTGCTTTCGGGACAACACTCTTGGACTGTTTTTGGCCAGAAAATTATGCTTCCATTTTGTTCATTAGCCAAAAGTTCTCAAAAGCATACAAGGGACAGAAACTATACAACAATGCACTTCAATTATTCGATTACGAAAACACGTTATCAAATCCCTAGTATTGTTTAAGCGATGTAATAATTTGGAATCGTTGTTACTAGGGACAAAAGGATCAAAATAATTTGAGTACAAGGAAATAATTTTAAGATTTTCCAAATACTTAACTCGAATGGAAACTATATTTTTAGTATATGCACGATTCCCATATATATTTATTATTTTCTTTTTTTTTTTTTGCCATTTACTATTAGACAACTAGGGGTGAGGAAAATTTTACCCGGTCCATCCCCGCTAATGGATAGATTTATTAATTAAGAAAGCTATTATGTGTTTTTTTGGTAAATAGAAAGCTCTTATGCTTGTTGTCTTTTAATGAGCTGCTCTACAACTCCAACTCCATTAGCCAAAGCATGTTTAGCTACATCAGCATCATTTAATAACCAACAAGTTAATTATCTATATTATTCAGTCAAAATTCCTTTTCTGTTATCGCACTTCTCTAAAAGAATGTCATGGAATTCATCCCGTTTTCATTATTTCAATTTACACTAGTTACAAATTAACAATTAAAATTATTTAGATATTTTAAGTTTATAATGTTATCATGTTATTTATAATTTTAATTATTAATTATATATAATAACATCTGAATTAATCCATAAAAATTGAGTGGTACAAATTTACATCTGATATATAAAATTATAATCTAGTTCTTTTAATTTTTTTATAGATGTAATCGATATCACATGTCTCACCACTTAAGGCTTTGATAATTTCTAGTTTTCAGTAGGCCACCTAATATTTTTTGCTTTTTGCATAAATAATTTTACTGTAGAAAATCAAACTTTTAGTACGACTCAACAAACATCAAACATCGACCGTTTTCTAGACCATAAAGATTATGTTCCCGCATGTTACAATTTGCCATAATAGGTAGGGTCTTATAAATACTAGGAACAAAATCTACGGTCTACCTTGTAAATTTGGAAATTATCGAAACAAGTAAGAGTGTGTTTGCATTCCTGTAGAATTATATGATATCACTCAGTATCGTATCGACTTAGGTATTTCTTATCCATTTTGTTGCTTGCTGCAAGTCTACTTCACAAATCGCATTTCTATAACTTCTTTGATTTGCTAGTTAAAGGCCTCCGTTTATTGCCCACAAATCTGCTTTTAATGGAGATAAGTTCCACGGTTGTTTATGTATACCCCATGGGATGGTTCCATTATAGTCACCGTACACCACTCAAATACCAGGTACATTCCCACTGTTAGCCATCGCCCCCATCACAATTGGTTTTTACCCATCCTTCTTATGATGCTTCCTATGCACGGTTAGGACTATGTCCATATAATTTCAGTTTCTCCATTTCGTGAAACACCTACCACTCATTTGCCTTCTTTCAAATTCTTTCCTCACAATCTTCTTCTTTAGACTTGCAGTATTTCATGTATCTCTTTAACGTTGACGAAAATGAGTTTCGCTTATAAAGAAATTGCATTACGATTTGCCAACATATGTGAACCAATTAGTTTTGGCTGGTTGTTTCTTAATGATTTGAAACTTTTATCTTTTTTTTTTACTATATTCTTTGTAAATAATTTCCTTTTTAGAATGTGGGATTTACATTTTCTTTTTGGTATGCTATTATGCTATACTTGTTAACCAAAGTAGTGGTTCATTTATTGAACTTTGTGTCCATTCTATTTTTCTAGAGTGGAAATTGAAAGTAAAGGAGACAAATGGTACAAGTTCTAGGGGCCGCACTCACACTAAGAATATGCAAGTCCACATCAAAGGTGTCTGACAATAAAAACAATATTGTAGAAGCATTTTATTAAGATTTTCGATGAGCAAATAAAAAAAAAATTAAAATTAAAGGCGAAGTGCATATATTGTGGAATCGAACATTAGAATGAAATCTCAAAAATAAGAAAAATGATAAACAGTGAAAAAATATTGTAGATTTGTCAATATTGACGAACAGCCTTTCTATAGTGTGAAGCATGAAATTCTTATTATAGAATGTGTAATCATGTATCACTTTTCTTTTTTTCTTTTTTTTTTACTATAATTAAGGATTGCATGGAACTTTATTTATTCCTAAATGTGCAAATTATTTAAAATCTAGAGTTACTTTTACACCCGATGTTTAGTACATGATCTTAGCGATTTATATTATACTGTAGAGTTTATTGATAGTAATTGGATGTTGCACAAAAGGATCTTGTACTATCTTGTCGTGTCTAGTCATAAAGGTATAAATATATAGGTAAGTTGATCAAGAAAGAAATTCATACATGTGTTAAGGTTAAAAGATAAGGTTTCTTCAATAATCATAGGTTGTGCTACTCCAAAAGTCTAAATGGTGCCATTATCAAATACTTGAAAGAAAGTCATAAACACGATCGTTTGTTCATATTAAATGGGAGTTCTTTCATGTGAGATGTGGTGCCCTGCGTATAACAAACAAATTTGCTACTAAATCTACAATATAAATAACAAACATATTGCTCTCCCAATGTTCATACAAAAGAGTTATATTCGTCGGTCTATTCATTCAAAAGGGAAACTATAATTCATACTCATCAATTAAAATCTCTATGTGAAAATTGGTTTTCCATAAGTCTTGAAATTAAAATAAGCCTACCAATCCCTATAAGGATAAAAGAAACTTTTATCTATAAGATCTAACTAGTAGAGTAATGAGAAGATTGGACCTTGCGTTAGACTTACTTAGCCTGCAAGAAAGAACATGTTGAGGGGGTGCTACGATATTGCCCATTATAGCCATTTCGGTGCTTAAGTTAGTGTGGGTAATATAGAGAACATGAACGTTATTAAAGCAAATTGTAACCTAAGTGTGCATCTGATCTAGTGGTTTACTGTAAGGAGGTTGGCTAGTATTTATAGAGAAGGACTGCTGGAAGTTGAGGGATTATTAGTAGGCAAGTGGTACGTCCATGAATCTTAGATAGTGGAGTCGTATAGTCCAACGTAATCCTGATTTGTAGGAGGTACACGTCCATGAATCTTAGATGGTAGACCCATATAGTTCGACGTGATCCTGATTTGTAGGAGGTGGTTGTTAACCCAATTTTCAAGCCTTATTCACTATCTTCTAGCCGTTGTGGGTTGCAATAATTAGGTAGGTTGTGCAAAGGGCTTAAGCTAAGGCCGACTGGGTAAATAAGGAAGCCAGATCCAAAGAGAGGTATGTTAAGCCACAATTCCAAGCAAGTCAACATGAGCTTAAGGGGCCTAAGACGAAAATATCTTATCAATACTTGTACCACCCCTCAACCCTCTTCCCTTAGGGAAGTCTCATTGCTGTTAAGAGGGCAAGGAGAGAGGGAGAATGGGTCCCTTAAGTGCACGACCAAGGTTAACCTAGTGTTCTCATGTTAGCACGACGATATAAAGGGTACATCGCCGTGCTGGCACCCCTAAAGAAGTAGTCAACATGGCATGTCCTAGGTCCAAGCTGAACGCAGTTTAGGTTAAGCCAGACAAGATGATCCAAGCTACCTATTCCTTAGGGCAAGCTGGGTGCTTAAGTATTGAGGTAAAGATCGAGAAGACAAGCCTCTTTGTGTTGTAGGGAACATTGAGTAGAGGAGGTGATCTTATAGAAGTGCTTATGCTATCAGGGTAGGTAGGGCTGAGCTAGCAATGGTGGAGCCAAGCTAAGTCAATACATCTATGTTGGAGTGTAGCGCTGTTGAAGTGCCATAGTAGATGTAGAAGTCGAAGAGGTTTCAATAAAACTTCTTGGGGAAGTTAGCCTTTTGAATTCTTGTCTTGGTGTGTGTTTTCATGGTATAGTTAATGTAACACAATAGCTATCGTCTCTGTGCAGTCGTGTATGCGTCTGCAGTTGTCCTGTCATTTGAATAAGGTCGTCCAATCAAAACTGTTATCACGTGTCTGCATCATAATGCACTAGGGGATTTCTGTTTATATGAATCCCATTAATTGACAATTCGTGTTCTTAGGCTTTCAGCTTGTAAATACCATCAATCTTACATAGATAACTCTCTCGCAACTTCTTATATCTCACTTGCTTACTTCAGAGATTCCTTTCTTCTTCTACTTCTTTCTTCATCAACAAAGTTCTCCTTTTTCTGCTTTTTATCATCATGTTGAATGTCTCAAGAACAAACCTAGGTGAAGTAGCTTCACCTAAATGCAACCTAACGTCTTTAGACTCTAAGGCAATATGGAGTGTTACTCTATCCCTCCACGTAACTCAAGAGAGGACAAAGGGGCTTCGTCACCTACGTTAATATAGGTGGACAAGGAAGCAAGGGGGATGTTAGAGGCGTTTAATAAGGCGAAGATTATAAGGGCCCTTTCGTGAAACACCTATCCATGTAACCAATCACCGGTGCCGTTGATATGTATTAAAGGCCTAAGGTTGGTAAGGGTCTAAGCGGTTAAGTAAGCAAAAACAAACCCACCACTGTAAATTATACTCTTAGTAACTTTATCATGAGTGATTTCCCTGGCTTGGTGGTGCGGTTGCCAAGGCAAATGAGAGGGTGGTCTTATTGTTAAGGAGGTGGTTCACGATGTACGAGAAGTGCCTCTAGCATGGGGTGCGTCTTTCATTCATAGAATTTGAGATGGAGCTGTTTGATTACCATCGATGCTACCCTACTCAAATTCTTCCCCATGGGTAGAGGTTATTGAAGGCATTTCAAGTCCTTTGTAAGTATTTGATGGTTAAGGCTACATAGCAGCTCTTCAACTATTTTTATTTGTGGAAAGCCCTGAATGGGTAGATTTACCTCCAGAATCTCTTAGGCAAGAAGTTGTTTAGGGGCCTAGGTTCATCCATGAAGAATTGGCAAGACAAGATCATGGTGGTAAAGCTGCTTGAAGAGTCAAGCTTTTGGATTTGGTGGATTCAGTTGGTCCAAACTAATGCACAAAAGAAACTTAGCCCAAACGATACCAAGGCCGCATGAGAGATTGAGGCCTTCATAACTTTGAGGCATGATAAAAAAATTGATGCCAAGGATATAGTATGGAGGTACTTTACTCTATCAATATTTGAGCTCTTCCTAAACATGGAGAAGGCTGTCATGAAGAAGTGGTTGGAAGGTATAAGTCCATCCTTAGAGTGAGTTGACTCCTTTGTCATGCCAACGTGGTTTTTCATGAAGTTATACTTTGTCTATCGTGTTTCTAAGGAATAGGGAGTCCTCCTTATGCGTGTTAGTCATAGCGAAGTTTATAAGTACTTAAATTTGTGTTTACTATGCTTATGTTTAATCTCTTTACTGTTTTTTCATAAGTAAGAAGCTGGCTACCTCTAACCCTTTACTTAGGAAAAGTGTCTAAGACTTGGCTTAGCACAAAGAGTTGAGGAAGGCTGTCGACCCAAAGGGTAGGGTGGCAAAATCAAAGGCGACTTTAGAGGGGATTAGTAGAGCAAAGCTAGTTGTCTTACCTTAGGTTTCTTGATCAGTACCCCTTTGGTCATCATAGAGCCCCTTTTCGAAGTGGCTCCTTTGTTCGATCATGCCCCACCATCTAAGCCCATCATCATTACAGGAAAGGAAGTCGACGGTGGAGGGCAAGAGATGGTGGAACACCCTCCTCCCCATAAGGACAATGGAAGGAAGGAAGTAGGGGGCCAAAAGAGGAAGGCCCTTGAGGAGAGTAGATCAAGAGCACCGGATCCAAATAAGGCCAAAGTTCTAGGGTCGTACGAAAAGCTTGCTAGCATCGATTCCCTTATGGTCACCCTTATCTCGTCGTGGACCAGATGAGTGAGGCCCAAGCAGAGGCCTTAGGGAAGCATTGTAGGGTGAACACTATCCCAAATAAATACAAGGAGGTTTTGTATGAGTCCTAGAACCCTCACCTTTTTTAAGGCAACTCCAAGTTGGCCACCAAGTAATGCAGGGGAAAGTTCTACAAGCCCAAGTAGAATGTTCAGGGTAGTGACATAACACAACAACCCAGTACTTGGCTTACAAGCCTCATTAGGGTCTTTCACCCCTACTGATCGAAGCATCTTAAAGATGACGTTAGGGCCTTTGTTTGGCACTCCCTTTAAGCTAGCGAGCCACCTTAGCTTATTGGACCATCAAGTAAGTCTTCATTTCTTTAAGTTGCTTTATTCTACAATGTTTTTTCTAAATTTCCTTCTAGTTGCTCATGATGTAACCCTTATGTTGTAGTACCATGGTAAGGTGCTACTTTGGATTGCTCGTTACAATGATTTGCTAAGAGAAGTAAAGGACCTCTAATCAAACGTACTTAGCACACGGGAGGGTTGCAAAGAGGTAGAGTCCTCTTGTAAGTATTATTATAAGAAATCTTGGAGAGCAACCAAACGTCTTCATTGTTCTTATATGCAAAAAGTAGTGTTGGAGGAGGAGAAGGATGCGTGAAAAGAAGCCTAAAGGGGTTGCTAAGGAGGTTACCACCCTCAAAAAGCAGTTGGAGGTAAAGTAGAAGCCTAAGGCCGAACTCTTCAAGAAGTGGGAAGAGCAAAAGAATGCCTAAAAGGACTTGGAGTGATGTAATTGGGATTGAGTGCACCAATATCAAGGTTATAGGCTGGGCTAGTAATGAAGACGAGTGAAAGTGACAATAATAAGAAGTACTCACAAAAGCTAATCAACCAAAAGACAAAGCTGGAGCAGAGGATTAAGTACCTCAAAGTGGAGGCTAAGGAGATACAAGCTCTAATCGCCAAACTCAAGAGTAGGAAGGTGATCCATTCTACCACCGAACAAAAGGTCATCAACGATTTCTTATGATCCAAGTGGTAGGATAATAAATATGAGGATGTCTTCACCGAGTCGAGTCTTTACCTTAAAGGCATAATTCTTAAGAAGTACCTAAGCTTTGACTTAGGCTTCTTAAAATATCTAAACGAGCCCCCATGTAGAGAAAAAGGGGGCGAAGAAGAGGAAAGAAGCAGCCACACCCATTGGCGAGGTTGGTGAAGATGTTCCTACATCCTCCTCTACTCCAACAGCTCTTCAGGAGGTCATCCCTGATAAATCACAAAGGAAGGATCAAGGTCAATGTAACCCTTTTATTGACCTAAACCAAAGGCTCTTGCTCCTCCTTTTATAGCCTAAGATTAGGCTGCTCAAACAAATCAGCCCTATGAATGGATCGGCATGTTGGATTTCTTGAAGCTACCAAAGTTGGCTTATTCGAAATGATGAGCTATTCTCCCTTTTTTCCCCTTTTCTTTCTTTTCTCTTCCCTTATTATACTTAGTTGGATTTTTGCAAAGAAAGTTCTTGTAATGGGCTGGTATGCCAGCCTTCTATACTTATAAACATTCAAAGAAATCAAATGAAATTATAGACTTCCAATTTGCATTTTTCTCTACTTCTTGGCTATCGGTTACACAAGAGTATTTAGCCTTGCAAGGTGGTCATTGTTGATTCATACAAGATTCTACGTGCCTTATGCTACTCAGGTCAAAGCATAAGCTAGTGATGCTTTCGATGCTCACATAACTAAGTGTTATACTTAGTGCTTACATATTTGTAATCAATTGTTTAATTGGGGGTTAGTTGTTCCTTCAAGACTAGGATGAGCTAGGGTTATTCTCCTTAAGGGACCTTCAGCTGTTTATAACTTAGGTTATGTTGCCTAAGGAAGAGCTGGGGTTGCTTTTCATAGAAGACTGTTCAACTATTTATAGCTTAGGTCGCGTCAGGGGTCGAGCTGGTGGTGTTCTAGCAGGCATTATGGGCGTTCCTCAGTTGTGCAAGGGGCTTTTCCTTTTGTCGAGGTTACTTAGTGGGGGTCTGGTCAATGGTGTTCTGACCTACCCATACAGTTGGAGTTCTTTAGTTATGCAAGGGGTGTTTCCCTTTGTTGAGATTACTCGATGGGGGTTAGGTTGGTAGTGTTCCGACCTGCCCATGCTTGAAGAGGCGCGTAAGGCAAGAGTTCTTATGAGGACTTATAGGTCTATTAACCCATTTAGGGTTGGGATGAATTGAGTGAGATAATAAACAAAACGTACATGGATATTGATGAGTAAAACATTTCATTAACGATTTTGGTAAATAATTATAGTAGAATTTACATAGTTTCTTTCAAAGTAAAGCCAAAGATTGTTGGCGTTCTAAGTGCCCGGGATGAGCTCGTCATCCTACCTCTCTAGTTTATATGCCCCAATTCCTAAATTCTCTTTGACTCTAACTGGATCTTCTTAATTAGGGGCCAGCTTTCCTTACCCCTCTAACAAGTTAGTGGCCTCAAGCTTCTAGCAGGCCAAGTCTCCTACCTTAAACTCCTTATGTTAGACTTGTTTAGCCTGTAAGAAAGAACATGGTGAAGGGGTACTGGGGTGTTATTCGGTGTGACTATTTCAATGCTTAAGTTAGTGTGGGTGGTAAAGAGAATATGAACGCTTTTGAGTAAAGTGTAAGGTAAGTGCTTAAGTGATCTAGTGGTTTACAGTTAAGAGGTTGGCTAGTATTTATAAAGGAAGGTCATTGAAAGTTAAGGGATTGTTAATGGGCAAGTGGTACGTCCATGAATCATGGGTAGTAGGTGGTTGTTGACTCGACCTTCAAGCTTTATCTACTGTTTTCTAATTGTTATGGGCTACAATATCTAGGTAAGCTATACAGGTTGATTGAGTGGACAACGAGTTTGGATCTAAAGAGAGGCATACTAGGCCATAAGTCTAAGCAAGTTGGCATGGGCTTGAGAGGCCCAAGCCTAAAATATCCTATCAACAAAAACTATCGTTGGTCTCACGATCATAATGCAAGTGGTAACCTAGGTAAACATAAGCATTAACAATAGTATTTGAAAAGTAGAAATCCTAAAGTAGGTGAACAACAAAGTCCATTGCATAACTTCTTATGTAAGCACACATATATACCAAACTCCAATTTGATCAACCAACTAGCACTCAATCTCTACTGGATAAAAAAAAAATTAAGTTAAAAAATTAAAATTACATACTATTTGTCTCCCTTAAGTTGAATTAAATTTTTGAGCATTGAACCGAAAAATATATGAATGTTTAAATATTGAGATTGTCATTATCCCATTTTTATATTAGCCATTATAATATGGTCACTCATTTGTCTCTTCTCAAAAAATTTTGAAGTACCAAATGGGGAAAAAAAAAAAAAAGGAATAAAACCATAGAAGCCAAAATGGATTGTAAAAGTGAAAATTTAGATACTTCCCTCACTATTAACTTAAGAAAATCTAGAACCTAAGTTAAAAATTCTAAATCAATTGTGAGATAGGTAATATACCATGTATATCATTGTATCTTGTGAAAAAATGTAGTAGGGGACCCTAGATTTGTAGGGTATATAGAGCTTATTTTACTTAAGCACTAGTTTAAAGTTCCTTCTTTGATTTTATTTTTTTTTTAAATTCTAAAGACATATATGATGTTGTCATTATCATAATCTAAATGTGTCATTAATGTCATTGAGGGACTTTGTAACGGAAGGGACAATGTTTACACTATAGAGCTTAAATTTTTTGAAAAATGCATGTAAGGTCCTATATTTCAAAAATTTAACAATTGAAGTTATCGTCATGCTAGTTCTATGCCACTATTTTTAATGTAACACTATAATATTTTTCATTATTAACATGAATGCATTATGAAAAATAAGAAGCAACATTTAACCTTAGTTTTACACATGAAATAAGCTTGAACAAAACAATATATTCAAATCCTATGACATTTACCTTGCCTTGAAAACCTTGATTTCTAAATGGAATTATCCAGAAAATATACATCATTATTGTTGTGCTATAAAAATAATTAGTTTTATGCAACATAGTCTTCAACATAGAATACTTAATCTAAAGATAATTGAAGAATAATATCAATGCAAAATAGATTATGGTTGTGACTATTTTATGTGTGTAGAGCATAATTTTCAACCATGTACAATGTCTTTGTCAACAAAACTAATGCAGAATGAATAAATGAATTTTAGAAAAGCAAATGTTACTCCTTTAAAATCATTTACAAACTTGTCCATTAAATCTAAGTGATATAAAGCAAATGCATCTATCAATTTCAATATATCGGATGTGAGTCCGAATCAATCCCTCAGAGACTTCAAGTACTAATACTAACTTTAGCTCTATTATCTAACCGAAAAATTATAATGAGTTAAATGAATTAAAAATACTAAAATTAACAAACTAATCTAATTATGAGACTTAACTAAGCAATGTAAGAAGCGATAAAATTAAGAACGACTTCAAGAAGACAAATAACGTATTTAGGAATTGTTTTTCCTAGTATTTAACATGTGACTACTAAAAATCTATCCAATTTCATCTCTATTATTCTTGATTGGAGAGATTCATAATTAAAGTTAACACCTTTCTTAAGTATATTAACCCTAATCCTAAATTATTTACTAAAATGTTTTCACTTAGTAATATAATTTAAAATCACATTAATATACAATGAACTCCCACACAAAAATAACAACTTTTCAAAAGAATCATGTATCTTATCTCTAAGTACACGTGTAATTCTCTTCAATTATATCAAGATCTCATTACACATATGATTTCTCAATTATCATACATGATATCTTAAAAATATTAATTAACAATAAAAACACATAATTGAATAAAGAAAGATAGAAACCTTATTGAAAATTATTAATAAATCTAATAGTCATATGAAACCCTAGGTTCCATAATCTTAAATACAAGAATCTTAAGCTATTATGATGAAATTAAAAACGAATTGCAACAAAATCAAGAAATAAAACATGAAAAACCCCTTTTATCAATGAAAAATCTCTTCAATCTTGAAGTTGGGTGTTGTTTCTACCTTTTTCTCCTCTTTCTCTTCAAGTCTCTTCTCTTTTCTTTGTCCAAAAGTTATGTACAAAACCCTCACAAGTCCTTATAAAATGTACTGTAAAATTTCTTTTTTCATCACCAGATACAGCCTGGGATACAGTTGTGTCCCCAAGTTGTATAAGTTACTGACCTTAACACAAAAATTATCTTGCATGGACATAGCTTAGAGACATAGTTGTGTCCCAGACTGTGTAACTTTCTAACAAAAATTTGCTATTTTTTTCTATTGTTTATATAACTTTATAACTCATTCATTTGAACTCTAAATTAAGTGAAACTTGATTCATTTTCTTTGTTTTCAATCCAAGAACGCATTCAAACCTTGAAATCAAAATTTTACTCAATTAAATATCAATTTCTTTATTAAAAACAAAAAATACAAGGAAAATACTATAAAATCACCATGTGAAATATATTTAAAATAAAAGTTATCACTAAGTTAGTGTTTTCCATCAACTATATTTAAAATTAATACACTTCAAGGACATTAGTTGTTATATGTTATTGTACGGATAATTCAATTTATATATCTATTTAATTTGAATTCAAAAGTAGGGTTAGCTAGACTAAAAATTAATTCAAGACTTGGTAGTTACAAAGGTGTAGGTTTATGTAATTAAATGTAATTAATTATAATATCTTTTAAATAAAAGGTGACAAAACTTTAATTATTAAAATGCCTTTTGGTGTAACAATTTAGAGTTCATCAGAATTTTGAGATTAAGCATCCTTAAGGAGAAGCAAAGGGTGACCTCTTAAGAAGTAGTTCGACCAATAGACAAAACTATGTGGCATCTGATATAAAAGTGGATAATACCACTATAAGGGTACCTTCGATCGAGTTATTACAAGGTGGTATCAGAGCAATTTATCAACCGAAAGGGTGAGGTCCGTACTTAATATTGTTTTAGACTTATGTAATAAAATTGACAAGGATTTCAATTATGTAAGGGGAACAAATTATAGTATCCCTTAAATAAAGTTAACATAACTTTAATCATCACGGTGCTTTTGGTGTAATGGCTTAGAGTTCGTTAAAATTCCAAAGCTAAGCGTGCTTGGGGGAAGTAATAGGTGATCCTTTAAGAAGCAACTGCATTAAGAGACAAAATTGTGGAAAGTTTGATGACTAAGTGGATAACACCTTGATGGAGGAGTGCCAATCGAATTGTTATATTAATTTTCTAAATGCAGTGAACTGGATAAAGTGATTCTTAGATCATAATGAAGAATTGAATAGAATTTAATGAAATGTAAATGAAAGGTGATGTTTCTTAAAATAGAAAGAACACAATTGAATATAACTCACAAGCAGAATGTTTCTTTAACTAGATAAGGTGGGATTGTTTATAGATTTTGTAGGTATGAGGGTACGGATGCAAGGGTTACGTGCATGCTGCATGTTAAGTCAAGGTATATATAACTAGGAAAGTAACTTGAATCATACTTATGAGATGATCAAGTGAAGTAGGATAGGGAGGAGGAGTAAACGATCTCAACAAGGCTTTAACACTTGTAGCAACAGGTAAAGGAGCTAAGAGGCATCAAACTTTAAAGTTGATGAAGAACAAGGTGGCATTCTTGAAATATTCAAGTGTTTAATCTTTCAAGGCAAGATTTCAATAGAGTAACGATGTTTGTATCAAGATCTCTTCTGTCCAAATGAGGGAGGGAAAGGGGTATTTATAGGAGTTGGCCATTGATTTCATCTATAGGATCATGTTGTTGATAAATGGCCACGATCAATCCCTTCCCTTAAATGGACCTTAAGTGAGTTTCTTTTACGAACTTAGGCTTAATAAGGCCTTATTCTTAGTGTAAGTCAATATTGAGAAAGATTGGATTGAACGGTCAATCTAATGGGCCTTACTCCAAGCCTACTATGTAAAAACTCTCTTGATCATCTAGCATATGGACTTGGCTCTTCAAGCCCTATCACCTTATCTCAAAAGGTCAAACCTTATTAATAAATGAGCATTAAGCTCAATTTTGAATTTAACCCCTTATAGATTTGTTAAGAGGCATCAAACTTTAAAGTTAATGAAGAATGATGTGGCGTTCTTGAAATATTCAAGTGTTTAATCTTTCAAGGCAAGATTTCGATAAAGTAACTATGTTTGTATTAAGATCTCTCTTGTCCAAATGAGGGAGGGAAAGAAGTATTTATAGGAGTTGGCCATTGATTTCATTTGTAGGATCATGTTGTTGATAAATGGCTACGATCAATCCCTTCCCTTAAATGGACCTTAAGTGAGTTTCTTTTACGAACTTAAGCTCAATAAGGCCTTATTCTTAGTGTGAGTCAATATTAAGAAAGATTAGAATGAATGGTTAATCTAATGAGCTTTACTCCAAGCCCATCATGCCAAAACTCTCTTGATCATCTAGCATATAAACTTGGCTCTTCAAGCCCCATCACCTTAGCTCAAAAGATCAAACCCAATTAATTAATGAGCTTTAAGCTCAATTTTGAATTTAACCCTTTACAAATTTCTTTATGATTTTTTCTAAGGATGTACATGTACATATATATGAATCCCATAGTACATATATTGATAATAATACCATTTCAAAGATCATATATTTTCCTATGACTACCCATTTGCTATTTTACATAAGTCATTGTTCTAGAATCATGTCTAGGAACTAATATTTATTGACACTTATTATCACTAAATTATTATAGGCTTACTTACTATAAACTTAGCAAATTTTGAGGTTACAACCCATAAGATTAAAGTATTCAATAGACCAACTATATGGTTGGATCTAAAGTCCTTTAAACCATAATTTGAATTTTTACAGCTCCATATCTTAGCGATGCACCAAACATGAAAGCACAATTGCTTCATTTATTGTTATGTGTTACATTGTGTCCTTTCACACAGTAATACCTACTGCTTTCTTCTTCTTCAGTCGTACTTTTAGAAACCCTAACTACACTATGTCCATATGGCATAACTCACCATATCATCTAATTCTGTATTTTTCCATAATGCATAATATTTGAAGGGCAACTTAGTAGGTTTAATAATATTATTTTTGGGAAACTTATTTCATGTTTTATTAAATTGATTACAAGCTTCCTTTTTTTATTGATGAAAACTCCTCACTCTAAGCCATATCAATAATAACTATAACTAATATTATAGAATTCTACATTAATAACGGAGAACCTAAATTTTGCATTTTTAAAAAATGAATGTCCTTAAATGTATGTTCAAAAAATATAACTCTTATTGTTGATGCCTTGATGGTAGTTCTTAGATATGGGTTGATTACCTTGAGCCTAAAGTTGAGCATCTTAACCTATGAGGCCACGAGATAAAATGGGCCTAAGTTGACTACCTCAAGCTTAAGGTTGAGTGATTCCATTCATAAGTTAACAATCCCAATAGGGATTGAGCAGACCACCTTAAGCCTTACACTAGGCAGTTACCAAGCAACAGCTCAATCTAGGCTCATGAGTTGAGGAATTGAAGGGTCTAATCAAGTAAAGTCCTACATCACCAAGGCTAACTCCCATGGTCTACAAGCGGATCTCCTCAAAAAGTCTTACGGTCTTCTTTAAACAACACTAAAGCTCTCATCTAGTCCTTAACAAGAGCTCCTCAAAACCTAACATATAACACTAACATCTCTTAAATGTGATGTAATTTTCAAACGGTTAACCTTTTGGAAAGCACATGTGCTTTGATCATACGATACTGTTAAGCTTATGAAGAAAAGACAAGTATAAGGCCCAAAAAAATCATTCCAACCATCGTTAGAAGATCTCAGCAATCCCAAGCCCACAAAACCTAAGGCAATGTACTATGAGTTGATAAGGTCTTGGGGGTTGAACATATAAATACCTGACCTCTCTCCCTCCTAAGATAAGAACACTCTTTTGCATGCACTGACTATAACCTCTTTCTCTCAATTCGCATTTGTCGAATTACATACTTCTTAATGAGTATCTCTAACTTAGATAACAACCTCCCCTGCCTTTCTCTCTCCAGTAAGAACCTTAAGATGATACTTATAATACATTGTACTTAAAAAACCTGAATCCTTCTTTTTTAAATTCCTTTTACATTTTTATTTAACATATCAAATTATGGTAACACTCTCTTGCTGCCTAAGACATATCCTTATTATAGGAAGATGACCTCTCGTGAATTAAACTCCCCGCTCATTGCATTCTCTACCCTTTGAAGAATTTCATAATAGAGATTCTCAAATCTTCATTTTTTAGAAACCTAAACCCTTAAATGTATGCTAAAAAAATATAGATCCTGTAGTACTCTTATGAATCAATCCACGTCTTCATTTTTCCCTCTATCTCACAGAAGTAACTTTTTGATACCATTGTTTTTTTTTTTATTTTTTATTTTGGATAAATTGCAAAGAACTTCCCTTATCTTTGCTCTACGTGTGCTTGGCCCCCATTTCTTTCAAAATGTGTTAAAACACCCCCCAATCTTTAAAAAATGTGCAAAAATTAGTCTTGTAACAATATTTTTATTAATATATGTGGCCACTAACTTGAAATACTGCATTTGCCCCTCAAAGAAAAGTAACAAAAAAAAAAAAGTTATTGTAGTAAAAGTCTTATTACTTAATTAAAATCAAAAGCACTCAAAACCTTTGTAGGAGTTTCTATTAAAAAAAAAAAGTTCATTACATTATTAAAAATGGAAGGAATATTCTAACTTTACTTTAAAAAAAAGTATCCTTTATTTTTTTGTATTTCTATAACTGTCATGTCATATTCGATTAGCCTTGTTGATTTTTCCAAGAAAAATGTATAAAGTTAAAACCTTTTTTTGTGTGAAATGAATTTTTTTTCTTTTTTTTTTTAGTTTTGACGTTTGCATATTGGTTCTTAAGTGGCCCCCAATGTTTAAATTGTCTCATTAAAAGTATAACTTTTTGCAAAATATTTCCGTTGATAGCACAATTACATTGCATAATAAGTGACCCTTCATGTCTAGCAGTAATAATATTAATAAACAACTTAGCAATCCTTTTATAGGCTACTCATTAGTCAATGTGATAATATTGTCACGCCCCGAAGCGGCAGAGTCGTAACAGCTCCCGCCGTGTAAATCATCCTAAGATAGAAGTTAGCCTTACAACCGCTATCTTAGACCTGATCTACACAAGGCGTCCACGACTAACCCGCTTTGAAGTAAACAATTTGTAATTTAAACAAATCATTTACCTAAGAAAGTGAGGAAATATATATAATCACTATAATTCAATTACTGCAGTTAAAGTTTTTAATATTCCTCTATAATATATCTCCTAGTTATTACATCATTCGGAAATGAAAAATAATTCTAAAGTAAAAACTTAGACCTTAAAATATGTGTTTATTCTTCGATGTTTTTCCTCACTCCCCAGGATCCAGCAGTTGTTAGCTTCTGAGTAATTGGTTGCCGCTTCTTAGCCAGCACCTGCACGACGTCTATAGGGATATGAGCAACCACAGCTCAGTAAGTAGGGACGGAGGATTTAAAACTATACCATACACACAACAAGGTTTTTAATCACTTATTAGATACAATGCATGTGCAAGCAAATGCCATCGCACGACGTTGTCCGGCCCGTCGTGAGATTAGAGAAATTGCGCCCGCTCTAATCCGGGTTGAGGAGTTGCCGTTAATGCAACAGCTCACGACCAAACCCAGGCTTGTGTAATGAAGACCTTGCTCCTCCCGCGACTACCTTCGAACCACTGCCTTCACCCTCGCCGCGACCTCCTCTCCTGTCACTTAGTTCGACTGAGGATGAAGAAGGGACCATTTTGCAATCCTGCGCTATCCCTTCCGAAGAGGTCGGTATTTGGCCGGAGAGTCCTAAATTCCCCTAACGGGTTGCATGCATGTCCGATTATGATTACCGGTCGGATGTTTGATTAAGTCCAGTTTAGGGTGATCATTCATTACATACAAATCATACAATATATGCCAGAATACAAACAGAATCATAGCATCACCCATAATTAAGCACATGCACACATTCAACTATCTAACAAGCACAACCAAGCATAATCTTAAGCCTCTAAAATACAGCATCGTATTAATCCCAACTTACCTCGACTCCTCGCTCACTCACTCGAGGTCAGATTTGCTCAGGCCATCGCCGATCATCCCTATAACACGAACGTGGTTTCAGCTTTTCATATAAATACTATAAGTTCGTTTTATCCTACAACACTTATTGTTAGGTTTTGTTTAAGGTTAAATATGCCTAATTATCTAGGTATTAAGTCTTTTACACTTATTCTAGGTTTGGGGTTAGGTTTAGATTCGGTTTTCGCATTGATTTCTAAATTAGGTTTTAGTTTGATTTCTAAGTAATGTTTTAGATTTCAATCCTAAAAATCCGTTTCAACCCATAATGTGAGATTAATCACATTACTTCCCGATCTCCTAAATACCATTATTACCCCTAGTTAGTATTTATTTTACCCGGTATACCTAAATCCATATTAGTGTACCGAATTCACTACTAATGTGAGAAATTTTTATATTTTTCATATAATTACATAAATTCCAGTTTCCTATCAGATTTATCATATATTTTTATTATTCTCATAATATCAATTTTTATTCTAATATTTTCTATTTAGTATATTTCCAAAAATTACATATTATGCATTATTGCTTATTATGTACATAATGCACTTCTAATATTTCTATCACTTTAATTACTATCCCTAAACATCAATTATTATTTCAAAATGTCTAAATCCATCCTAAATCAGATTTTACTCCAAATTTCCCTAATTTACAAAATTAATTATTTTTTTCTTATTACTCATTTACTATATAATTAACCTAATAATTACACCTAACACCCTAAATGCTACATGTATCATACTCCATTAGATTTCCACATCCTAAAACATATAATTATTCACTAAATCAGAAATTAATCATTTAATTACATAATTAACCCTAAATTACCCAATTTTACCATCATTTTAGGGCTAAAAATTAACTTAAAATTTTCGAAAATTAATTTTAAAAAAAATGGCTTCATAGCACTGTTCTACATCATATGAGAATCCTACAGAAAAATTTTGAGCCCCAAACTACATCCCTAAGCCTATTTAATTTCCGGTTTACTCATGTTCGGTTTTGAACAATTTGTTAGGGACCCTATATTTTTAGACATAATTAAACTAAATCAACATTTTTCCCTAAATCTATATACAATAAAACCTCAGAATAACAAGTTTCATAATTTTCTGGGCAAAATAACTAATTTTACAAAATTATACAAGAATCGGGCTGGAATTTGGACTCACCGGTTCAGGTGGCTCCGGCCACCGCGGGCCGTCGTGGCCTTGTCGGCCGGCCTGGGCGCTACCACCACCGTGTGGTGGTGGTGGCCGTCCACTTCCAGCTGCTCGTCTGGTGGGGGTTCCCTTTAGAAGCCCTAATTGCATAGATTTTTCTAATTTTTTTTTTCAAACCGAATTTTTCTCTCAATTTTCGACTCTCCCTAATTTTCTCTGATTCCAAACTATCCAAATGAGTTCCTGGATTTTTCCTGCTATTTATAGGGCTTTAGTGTAATTATTGTGCATTAATTTGATGGGATTTTGCCCCAATTCCTTGATTTTTGGCTTTTTATTTGTCCAATTCTTATTGGATAATTTTTCTTTTTCTGATTTGAACCTGCCACGACCTGATCTTGCTTTAGTTATCCACTTCTGATTTTTTTTTTATTTTTCTATAATTATTTACTTAGTTTTCGGCCAATTTCACTAATTACGCGTATTTTTATCTACACGTAAATACATGTAGGGTACACGTGAACATTCCTAAATATTATTTTGGTCATTCTAAAATTTTTAGTATACATGTAATCTATCTCTAATAATTTATTAGTTATTATATTACACTTTTTGCCTTTTTGGTAATTAGCAGTTATTATGCTTAAAATTTGAAAATTTTATAGTCTCCTATTTTACTACTTATTTTCTTAAATTTAAGTTTACATGGTCATTTTTACTGGTATCTTGTTAAATAGTTTATAATTTGGATTTGATCGGATCTTTTAACCGATCGCCCTAAACCTTGAGTTCTAAGTTCAATCCTATGGTTACTTGGCTGAACTTTGGGGCTTACAAATATTCTTGTAAAACAATAGAATTGAATAAAATTATGATAATATGCTTATCCTTTTTTTTTTTTTTTTGTCTAGTAAATTGAAATTTGAAGAAAAGAAAGTAAAAGGTAATTTATTTTTCAGAAAACAAAGTTTATAAGCTTGAAATTAAAGTTATGGATTTTATATTAAGAATATGAATTCTCTAGAGTAACAAATTATTTTTATTAAGAAAGTTATGAAAAACGTAGAAGAGAATAATTTTCTAAAAACATTTGTAATAATTTTTGAGAAAAATATAAATAACTCTCTTGAACTTTAACTTAAGTGTGGATTGACACTTAAAATTTTTAACATGTGGTTTTTGACCCTTAAACTTTGATAAATTACCAAATAATCCCCATAAATTGAGAATAACCCTCTTAAACTTTGATTTTAGTATGCAAACATCTTCTAAACTTATTTAAATATATTTTAAAACCTCTTAAATTTTGATAATTTTTTAAACTAAAAAGTGAAATATCCTTTATATTGCAAATTTATTAAAGTTTAAGTAGTAAAAAAACATACTTTAAAAATTAAGAAGTCAATTTACACCTAAATCAAAGTTGTGGGAGGTTGTTTGCAATTTCCCTATATTGTTTTTCTAATATTTCCAACCTTTAGATGTCTTTTATTTTGATGAATAATTTTAGAAACTCTTCCAATATGTTTACTTAGGGGGAATGGCCATTTCCCCCTTATTTCCTATTACATTGTTTAGTTTATTTTTAAGCTTGAAATCAAGATTCTTAAAAGTCCCTATTAATTAAAGTCATGTAATAGGGATTTCTTACATTAGCCAAAGAATCCTAATTCTATCTTAAATATTTTCTTTCCCTAAAATATCCTACACTTTCACTCACTCTCTGTCTCTTCCTAACCTCCTCCATGAAACGCCATGATAACACCATTAATTACATCCACGAGGTGGATGGTTGTTGCAGTGTAGAGTTGCATTGAATGGCTTCTATAGACAATGGTGAATATTATTGTAGTGGTGGTTTCATTTCAAAATTGGCCCATGTGGGGGTTCAAAAGCAATTACGTATAATTGAATTTGGAAATTCGATCCAATACTTTGCATGAGAAATTGTATCGTAAGTTTGTAGCTTACTAATTCTATGAGTACCTACAAATCTAATTCTACTGTAACTTTCTCTCGATCTTGCTTAATTACAATAAATCTCAAAGAGAAGATTCAACTATCATAGAGAAATTTTCATCGCAACCTAATAGAATAACAAATTATTCTAATTGATGTTTTTATCTTGTTTTCATTAACCTATTCAGAATAATTAGTTATGTGCTATGAAAATTAAAAACAAATATATCATTCCTAGATTGTACTAAATTTTGAAAAGAAAGAGGGAGAGGGAGAGGATATAGACGTTTACTAGGAAAGGCACGATCTCATTTTTTGATTGGAGACGAAAGAGAGAGAGAGAGAGATTTGGGTTTGTGTCTAAAAGAGAGAGAGTTGAATCAGAAACAAAGGGTGTCAAAGAGAGAGGAAGGGGAGGCAAATATGTCATATAACTATCAATTACGGACTTATTCATTTTATTCTTTTTTTCAATAAAACAATGTAATACACATAACCTCTTTATTCCATTCATAAATAATCTCAATTCCATTCTTCCTTAATTCTATTGGGTGAACTAATAGCCTGTTGACTTCACTGAATTAAATGAGAGAGGAATGTAATTGGAATTCTTAAGAAATATAATAAAGGGTATAATACTTATTATTTTGTTTAGTTGGATTAATAAATAACTTCAAAATAGACACGTAATAGAACTTTAATGATTAAATTACCCATAATCCATTTTTTTTCTCAAGTAATTTGATTCGTTTTCTTTCTCAAGTAATTTTAAAGTAATTGGTAGTGGTTCTAGAAATCAACTGTAAGGGCGAAGGCGATGGTAATGGTCGACGACGGTTGCGAGCGGTGATGATGGTTATAGTTGATAACGGTAGCGGTAGTTGATGGTAGTAGTAGTGGTCAAGGTAACGACTTGGAGGGGAGGAAAGAGTAGTTGCGATGGTGATGATGACAGCAGTAATAGTGATGGCAGCAGTGGTCAGAGGTGATGGCGGCAACAGCAGTAATGGATGATAGCGGCGGTGGCGGTGGCGGTGGCGACGGTGGCGGTGGCGATAGCAATAACAATGGCGATAGTGGTGGTGGTGGTGATGGGTGAAGGTAACGATTGGCAGTATCGGTAGATGGTGGTAATAAATGGTTAGTAGTAGCGGCGGCGGTGGCGGTGATAATAATGATCGGTGGCAGTGGCAATGGCAATGGTAATGGCAATGGTAATGGTAATGGTAGTGGTGGTTATCGTTAAATTGATATGAGGTTATTTTAGGAAAAAATGTGAAATTTTGTAAGAAGTTATGATATTTTTATTCTTTAGTTCTTTGGTTGAATCAAAGGGATTTAGTTGAATCAAATAATCTTTATTACTTGATTTCACGTATTCGGAGGCAAAAAATGAAATGAACAATATAATAAAGAATGAGGGGAGAATTAAATTCTAATTTTTGTCAAGTGAACGAGGATCGTTCATGTTTTAGTTTAGTCAAACGAAAATGGAAGAGTAAAAGTAATAATTTGATATATCTTGGTCTCACTTTTTTGGAATATAATGCATGTATTAATAGAAAAAATGATGTTTGAGTAACTTTTACACATTTTCTGGATATTAGGGATGTTTTCACACATTTTCGAAAGAAAGGGAAATTAAACGCACATAGTACAAAGATAAGGAAAGATCCTTACAATTTACCTTCTTTTTTTTTTTTTCTCCAAAAAAAGGAATGGGTCTGAAAAATATTAGCCCATCGGTGAAAACCTATATTCAAATTTCAAGCCCATATGGCTTTTAGAAACTCAGCTTCCTCAGCACACAAACACCAACACCATACCAATTGTACGTTCTGGCGCTCCAAACCCAAGATTTGCTGCTCCTCCTACTCTTTCAAAACACAACTTCCCTCCATTCTCTCTCTCTCTCTCTCTCTCTCCCTCTCTCTCTCTCTCAAAAGCCAATGGAGCAGCAGAGTCGAAACCACAAGATGGCCCAGCAGCAAGAAGAACAAATCGAAGAGATCCAACATGGTCCTTTCCCCGTAGAACAGCTTCAGGTACAATCTCACCCTCGAACTTATCAAAATTAACAATTTATGGCCTAACAAAATCGGGGTTTGCATCAAAATCGTTTCTTTTGTGTTCTTCTATACTTAATGTTAGAACTCCGTTCTCAAAGCTGGGTCTTTCTTTCTTGATTCTTTAGAATTTCGTGTTTTTCATTAAAAAAACCCATGTGGGTTTTCAAATTCCACTCGATCCCACTTGCAATTTTTTTTTTTTTCGCTTTAAATTTCTATGCCTCTGTTCTTATTAAATCCTAGCTTCACTGTTACGCACTATAAGTTGCTGAGTCCTGAGGAACGAAACTTTCCTGTGCTCGGTTTCTGTGTTCCATAAATGTCTCGGCTAATCACATGTTGGTCTATAGGTGAATATACAATGTGGTCCTATTTTATAATAGCACGTGACTGTTGTGGTGCATGGATGATCTTGTCGAATTTCGCAATGAGTATATTTGTTGTGATGATCGTCTCACTTAGTTATGGAAAAGGTCGTTAATTTATAGGATTTTGGATGTAGTCATGTTGTAGTTCATATAGAGTTGCGTAGTAATTTTGGCGTGTTGGATTCCAGGCATCAGGAATTGCTTCTATTGATATAAAGAAGCTGAAAGATGCTGGTTTGTGTACGGTTGAAGCTGTTGTGTACTCTCCCAGAAAGGAGCTTCTCCAGATAAAAGGAATTAGTGAAGCTAAAGTCGACAAAATCATTGAGGCAGGCATGTCGATGCATACATTTTTTTCTTTTCTTTCATATATGATCAACAATGCAGTGAAAATTTACGGTTTTGTCTCCCTTATGATTGAAATCCTTTACATTGTAGTTCAAACCTAAATGTCATTGAGAGGATCTGTTTTGCTGTGTACTGCTGTATTATGAATTGTTTAAGGATTCAATGTGACTGACAGTCAATAAGCCTTATGTTCCTGCTTGTTAGTACATGTCTACGCATAAGAGAAATGTTTGATTGGTACAAAGTGTTCACATATTATTGCTTGTTGTTAATGTTTTCTGATGATGCTCATTCTCAGCTTCCAAACTTGTGCCTCTGGGTTTCACTAGTGCTAGCCAGCTACATGCTCAGCGGCTTGAGATCATTCAGATCACCTCTGGATCGAGAGAGCTTGATAAGATTCTGGAAGGTTCTCGCCTTTTTATATGGAGCACCCTAAATAACCAAATTTGCTTTCTAAGTTTTTAACTTGTGAGATGTTCAATGTTGAGAAAGGCTGTGCTAGATTTTAATGCCATTTGGCTGTATCTTTGATAGGGGGCATTGAGACAGGCTCAATTACTGAGATATATGGAGAATTCCGCTCTGGTAAAACACAGCTTTGTCACACACTCTGTGTTACCTGCCAAGTATGATTGTTTTTTTTCCTTTCTATTTCTATATCAATGAGATATCATCTATGCTATATATAGCCTTTTTGGTGATTGATTTTGATGAATATTATATATTATACCTTTCGCTGGAAGTGGAAATTTACCCTCTAATCTTCAACTTTTATCTGGAGTTGCTTATAAAGACTTGCTGTTGCAATTCCTTGTCTGTTTCGTTAGAGTAAAATTCTGATAAATCTTTATTTCAGCTTCCATTGGATCAAGGAGGTGGTGAAGGAAAGGCAATGTATATTGATGCTGAGGGATCATTTAGGCCACAGAGGCTTTTACAAATTGCTGACAGGTATAACTGTTTTCCCCATGATTTACCTAACATTAAGCGTAATTTGACATTCTTTTTCTTGCTAAACATTGTAGATACGGACTAAATGGTGCTGATGTATTGGAGAATGTTGCATATGCGAGAGCTTACAACACTGATCATCAGTCGAGGCTTTTGCTTGAAGCAGCTTCAATGATGGTAGAAACAAGGTAAAATTGATGTAAATGGTGTTTTTTCAACTCATTAAGAATGGTTTGAGTGGAAGGAACTTTGGGCTTTAACCCTAATTGGTTTTGATTCACCAGGTTTGCTCTAAT
Organism: Lumnitzera littorea; assembly: GCA_024138015.1. Classification (NCBI taxonomy): domain Eukaryota; kingdom Viridiplantae; phylum Streptophyta; class Magnoliopsida; order Myrtales; family Combretaceae; genus Lumnitzera; species Lumnitzera littorea. The sequence goes on along the minus strand of JAMXBB010000007.1, from coordinate 109,967,274 downwards.
GATAGTAGACAGTGCTACTGCTCTGTATAGAACAGATTTTACTGGAAGAGGTGAATTGTCAGCCAGGCAAATGCATCTTGCCAAATTTCTTAGAAGCCTTCAGAAGTTAGCTGATGAGGTACCTTTGACATCTAATATACGAATGTCTTGACTATACTCTTCCATGTTCTTGCTCTAGAGGATTTGATTTAATCTTTTATGGTTGTTGTCCAACTCCCATAAGCAATGTTATTCGAGATTTTCATATGAGCATTTTGTGCTCATAGCATTTACGGGAGACTGATGGTAATTGCAGTTTGGTGTTGCTGTTGTAATAACAAATCAAGTAGTTGCACAAGTGGATGGCTCTGCTCTTTTTGCTGGGCCTCAAATTAAGCCTATTGGGGGCAACATAATGGCACATGCCTCCACTACACGGTTTGTCTCTCTTTCTCATTGTTGCTGTCGCTAGGACTAGAATTCCCTGATTCGAAAACATCACTTTATGATTTTATGGCAGGCTCGCTCTTCGTAAGGGAAGAGGAGAGGAGCGCATTTGTAAAGTAATCAGCTCTCCTTCTCTGCCTGAAGCAGAAGCCCGGTTTCAAATAACTACAGAAGGTGTTGTCGACGTGAAGGACTGATCAAGATTCAGTTCATTCTTTCCGAACTTCTTGGAATCCCCTCTCCCATCTCCATGAGCTTTGCCCATGTTAGTCATTTTGCCTATACTGCAGTTTCTACTTCCTTTTAGGCCTTGGCTAGTTGGTTTAAGTTCAGTTTTGTAAAATTTTGAAGGTAGTTGTGACAGCCTGTTGAAATCGGCTTCCGTCGAAGTTCATGCGTGTAACAACCCCAATCAATGTAGTACAACGAGGTTGTATGTTGTACTCTGCACTCTGCAGTATGGAGATACTTCCAAATAGTGGAGAGCAAGTTCCATGATATTGAAAAATTGTTGCTGTTATTATAATGTAATGTACATTTCCCTTCTTGTGAAGCTTTTTGTTTCTTTCTTCTTTTTCTTCCCCCCAAAAGGAAAAAAAAAAAAATTATCATGATCTGTTCTTACTTACACAATCATAGACAACATGCTATATGTTTATCACAATATATTATATACTATATGCATATGCATCTACAATTTGTGTACATAAAATAAAAGAGATAAAAGGTAATATATGTTAAAAATAAGATATTAGATAAGAATTAAAACCTATCCAATTTCAATATCGATTTATTGGAATTTAGTTTCCTAATATAAAGTAAGGAACATGATATATACAAAAATAGCAGTCTTAAAGTAAAAGAAAATTCACTTGTCTACTAGAAACAACCTTTTAAGTATTTGTGATATGAGATGTATACTTTCAAGTTGAAGGATGGTTGAAGGAATTTATTAGTAGAAGTATGATTTTTGAGAAGTTTGTTATGAAAACCAAGTTCATGCATTCTAATATTAAAATAATGTCATGCATATATGTGTGAAAATATTTTTAAAAATGGTCGTGTGAAAAGGATTTGTCTACCATATTTTAGATGCATAAATGGGTTTTATATAGACAAGTCTCATAATAATACACATTTCTTGTGTTGGAAATATTGCTTAAAAATGCATTAAAAGGGTGCGTCTAAGTTATGTTTGAGTGAAATTGCAGTTAAAATATTTGCTTAGTACTTTGATGATATGGATGTGTGGTTTTAAGTTGTGTTTGAGTGAAATTGCATTTAAAATATTTGCCTAGTACTTTGATGATATGGATGTGTGTTTCTAAGTGAAGTAACCACATAGTATTGTGTGAAGTTATGTTATAACTTATATGTGATTTTAGAGGATCGGTGTGGAAATGACATGTAATGATATAATTAGGAGTGGATGGTAGCGATAGGGAACAAGTAATCTCAGTGATTTGATAGGGAAACATAAGTGTTGACGTTATATATTTTTTAGTGATTGATGTTGACATTTATTTGAATTGCTTGGTTGATATTTATGAGCAAAGGTTATATGATGGAAAATTTTTTGTCTGATCTTTAAATAGTGTCAAATGAGAAGGCTTTATTAAGTGTTTCTAGACTCTTAAGCTTGATAACATCCAATAGATCACTAAGATGATAGACGAGTACCTTTGTTTTCAAGGTATCTCTTGATGAGCTCATTAGAGGTTCAAGATCAATAGTTGTCCTTATAGGTGTATGAATCTACTTGAAGGAGATTGGATACGAACATAATGGTCTAATAATATTTGTTCTAGGTTTATTTAGCTAAATCTTTTTAAATTACCTTAAATATAGAAATAAACTCTTTAGATTTTGCTATCTATCTAATGAGTGAAGCTTAAATAAATAATAGGCTTGACTAATATTTTGATAAAGCTATTTTCAGCCCTGTACCCTTTGACCAAAATTCTTTTAATAAGTCTAAGTAGTTTAGGTATTAATTGCTTGCAATTAGTAGCCAGTTGTTGCACAAAGCATGTGCCTTACAAAACGACTTCATTGTTACCAAGCGTACATGCTTACATAAGCTTCAAAACTATTGAAAATTTATTTATTGTATATTTCAATGTCCAAGGTTGTGATTGTATCTAATTGTGCAAATTGTTTTAGTCTTGCTATAGTGTCATTAACTCTAGCACAATTTATTAAATAAGACTTCTTTACCAAGCAGTTATTTACGTGAGTTAATTTGTCTTCTTTACTTGAATCATGGGAATCATCCATTTGTTACTATGATGCTTAGATTTTTCTTAATTTTTCAAAGATATCTTCTAAAGTTGTATTTGTCTCAATCCAAGTAGATTTGAAACATTGCTTTTATTTTCATAAAATTGCTTTAGATATATGAAATTATCCATAACAGTGCAAATCTTACAGGAGATTACAACAAAATCTCAAAATTGCAAGCCAAATGTCTTTTTGAGTTACTCTCTTATCCCCTTTTTCAATTCAAATATGGTATCTTCCAAAATAAAGGCTCAAACAAAATCTTAAAACAATTCTATGCAAATTTTATCCAGTAATCTCTTTTAATCCTTAAATAAAGATTTGGATAAAATCTTTTATAAAAAAAAAAAAAGAGAGAGAAAAAAAGAAAATTTTATTGAATCTATCTCAAATCTCTAACTCGTTGCATGCTTTATTAGTTTTGCTCTTGTGATTAGGTATGTTTGTGTCTATATATGTGTGTATCTATGTGTAGTGTGTATGTACATACATAAGGGGGTCCACATTGACATGTCATTCAATGTTGCCTCAATACTATAATAATATTCTAATATAAACTCTTGTTGGAGGCCTATCCTTGCATGTGTTGCCATCAACCATTTCCTATTTGTCCAAGCTCAGCCATCTTCTCCTAATCTTATTTACTTGATAATGCTGTATTATGGGTCATTGTACCCTTATTTGCATTTTTCATTTCTCTTCTTGTTGCCAAGGCGTGTACAACTGGACAATGGAGCTCATAGCTTGGACTCTGTTATTTCCTTATTTTGCAATAACTTTTGACTTTATTTTTACTACTGCTTTTAGATTTGCAAAATGAGATCCCCTTATATTTTCTCTTTTCTTTTTTAAAGTTTATTAGAGAGAGAACTTCATTTGCATTTAAATTGTTGTTCATCACCAGCTCCAATCCTTGTGAAATGTACTTAAATTGAGACTATTTCTAAAGATACGTTCCAGGATAAGACTTAATGCATCGAACTCTATTGACAACCCTTATTAATGGTGAGCTTTGCTTTATACATGAGCCTCAAGTTGACCTTAAGAACACCATTAAAGGAGCTCAGTCTTGTTCTTTAAAAGATGAGATGAGATAGTTGCCTCTCTCCTACATCTAGTTTGTCTTTCCCAAATAGCCGCCATTAGGGAGCTAAAGTGTGTAGTCCTTTTAAAGAAGGCTAGGGTCTGTTACAACATTGATACTTCCTCTCGATTGTGTTTTCTACAAAAGAGTTATGGAATTGTAACAAGCCATTGTCTGTCAATGAAGTACTCAAACCTACATTTTTATCACTTTGTGATGCTGGCGCTCAAGAACATGGTTATACTTTTGAATATACGTAGCTTTAGGCAAATTGGCATTATTGCAACTACAATATCTCACAAGAAGCACAACTTTCAAACGTCTTACTGGATGGATTGAAAGCTACACATATTAGAAAGAAGAAGCCATACTTCTCTCTTGGCTTGCATAATTCTTTAAAGAGCAAAAAAGAGATGATCTTTGGGTCTTGAGCCTAAGTTATGGGAAGAAGTATGTATAATGTATCTTCATATATATTTATGTACATGCCTTATATTTCTACTTTCCACTTTCTTAACTCTATAGCTATAAACTTACAGTTTTCATCATGTCTTATTTGTGTTCTCCAACAAACAAGAGGAAGGCATAGTGTAAGCCTATGAATTATCCTCTTAGCTATATGCATTGTCTAAGGTAAGTGCCTTACATGAGCTTCTTTTTACCTTATCTCATTATACTGAGGATGGAACCTGTATCATCGGGCTTCTATGTGCTCAAAAAGTCATTATGTAAACATAACACATATAAACCTAGAATGCTATAACTCTTCTTCTATGATTGGGTCTGGAAGCACTTCACTCATCCCGTACTAATAATAAATCCAACCTTACCTTCCCTAAAGCATTGGTGGGTCAAGGGAGCACTCAAGCAGCCATTCTTGCAACTCACTGTCATTGATTATGAGTTTACATTCTGCCGTCATGTAGAGTAGATTGGACTTCATGAAGGTAATGATGGGTTTTAACCTCCAGGCTTAAAGGGTGAGTGACCTTGGTGGAAAACTATAGAAGTTTACATAACTCTTAAGCAACAATCCTTCTATGGTGCATTTCAAAGAGCTTACCTTCCTTACATGATAATAGAGACCTATTTGGGATACTTTTAGAGCAAATAGTAATTGTGTACACTCCTCATAGGTCATACACCTATTTAGTTTTCACTTAGGGAGTGTCTCGCATCATCATCATCATCATCATCATCATTGTGAGCTTCAAATTCTGTTAGCGAACTTGTGTTTCATAAATATCCAAGTAGAGTTTCATTTTTTAGTTGCATTTTTATAAATATATGTGTTGCTATTGATTCTTATTAAAATGTAACTTGTTATGGAACATAACTTTGCACAATTGCTGTTACTTTTACATGCTATAAAATTTAGCACATGAGGCACTTAATTGAACAAATATTCAATTGCATTTAAACCATCATTTTTTGCTAGAATGATAGGTGCAATTAATGAAAAATCTAAAACTAATTGCTTTCCATATCATGTAGGAAATCATCATATTGTATAAATTTGTAGGCTATTATATAAAAATAGCGCACTTGATGGGATTTGATGCGGGATGTCCATTATAAAAGGCAAAGGTCTTCGATAGGCCATTAGCTTTTTGCAAGATAATGATTGCAACAAACTTATTTTAAGGTACATGTTAAGACAAGTCAAAATTTAAGAAGGCCACTATCAAATATTTATCGAAGAAGCATTAACTTGAAGCATTGAAGATTTATCTACAATGCAGGAAATTTATTTTTCAGATGACTAAAAATTCAAGATTACAATATCACACCACATGGATCTAACCATTCTTTCGAAGGCAACAAGATAACATACACCATTAGGCGAATATGTATTAATAACATACTCTTTGCACAAACATAAATTTATTGTGCCATGGTTCATCGATAAGTAGAAATGCTAGCCCCATAAACATCTTAGACAGTGATGCAGTGATTTAGCTCTTTGTACATGTTTGACACTGACATATATGACGTATGTCCAAAATCCTTAAACTTGTTGGAATAACTTTTGGTTAGCAAGTAGAATGTAAGATATGGTTCTTAAAATCGTAATTTTATTATTTGTTTGAATGTATAGAATTAGTAAAATCAAATAAAATTGTATAACATCGAAATTCATAATTTTGTCAAAAAATCTACATCAAAACAATTTTATATTTGCTTTAACTAAGAAAAATATCATAAAATCATAAATTTATAGAATTGTATAGTCTCACGATTTTAATAACCACAATAAGAGGCTTATTTAGCATTGGACTTGGCCTAAATTTATGCTATAGATTGACTCTAGGTCTAATGGTAAGGCCTAAGAAGTTATATCCATTTACTTAGGGATGTTTTAGATAGAGTTAATTTAGTAGGCTTTAAATAACGATCGCTAGACTAGATTCATCATTATTGACCATTCTCAATTAGCTTATGTGCTTATAGGCTTACCTAGTGATCTTAGGCTACAAGAAGGCCAATAAGGAATTCATATGCATTAAAGCCTAAAAGAGGAGTTATAAATATATTAATGAGGATGCATTCTGTCCATTAATCCACAAAATGATCTAAAGTTCTCATAAAAAACTCATCTCATCCATTGATCTATGGAGTCATCTAATGGCCAAGGAGGAGCTCAAAAATCTACAAATAAGTGCTTCCTTCTCTTCATCAAAAACAATCTAGAAGATTAAAAAAAACACCATTATTTTGTTGCATTTATCTTCTTAAAGATCAAATCACCAATCTAACAAGGGATCCTCAATAACTTTCATCCATCATACGTGTTAGCAAGCTAGTCAAATTAAATATTATACCAAATTGCTAAGGCTATTGTAGCTTATAACTTATATAACTTTTGAAAAATACTAACAATCAATCTATCTATGTCATGGGATTCAAAGTTTAATAGTAACACCTTTTGAAATATAACTTGTAAATACTATATCTTTGTAAAAAAATACAAACCTGTACATACTACACCTAACAAAATATTATTTACTTTTAATATATGGTGATTAACTTGATAATACACAAAAAGTGAAAAGGTAAAGCAAACTAAGACGTTAGGTTTTGTTATTCTTTATGGCATCATCAATCACTCACTAAAATGGAAAAAAAAAAAAAAGAAATAATAAATGTATTCCATCACTTCAACTCTAAATTCCCAACCACAATTCCTTTAAAGATTCTTAGCCTAATAAGTATGAGATTTTGCTCTGTAAAAGAGTTTGTATGCATTAAGATATTAAAGATTTAGAGAGAAATTATGGGAGTTAAACTAAGGACTGATCTTTATGGGACAAATGCTTTTATTAATCTCTTTTTATGTGGTTTGTCGAAAGAAACTACCATTTTTAGCTGTAGTATTGAATGATGGGAAATTGCACTGATAACCTTTAGTAATTAATAAGAAAAGTTTTGGACAAATAAAGTATTTTTTAAATGATTTTAAGGAGTTAGTAATAATTTAACTATTACTAATAAGTTTGAAGAGGGTGTTAAGTCGAGAAAGTCAATATCAGTTTAATAATATAGAATATATATATACATATATATATATATGTGATATATACGTTTACTATATAAATTGAAAAAAAAAAAAGATTTTTTATAAGGTAAGGTCGTGAATGGTTAATGAATCACGTGGTAAGTCATAGAATTTTTAGAAACTGTATTTAAAGGGTAATACACTAAGGGTTCCTACACTGTCCCTTTTATTCGATTCGCATCCTTCTAGATTATAGGTTGGTACTGATATGCTGAAAGTTGGATGTCGTTTTGTTTATTTGTAACTTTTACTTCTTTATGAAGGTTTGTTAATAGACAGGGGTAGGCATATATTTGTGAACTAAATCGTGGCAGACCATAAACTATATAGTGTTTCTTTTGTTTCTAAATTTGGTTTGGAATTATTCCATATAAAATAAAAGTTAAGAATTTGCAATTGGTTTGGAAAAAAATTAAACTGAAAGAAAAAGCTTATCTATTAAAAAAAATAATCTTTTCATTTGCAACAGAAAGAATTTTTCCACTATATATTATTTTTAAAATTTTCAATTTTATGCCTATTGAATTACTTATTATCGAGCTATTTGAGCATGAATTATGTATTAGTTAGCCCAATGTTTGATTCAAATATAATTAGTTACCAAGAAACATTTGAAATTCCTCTTTTGCATAAGTAGTGACCAGATTGTTATCTTATATGTTGCTAATGTATATAATTGCTATTGCCTTATCAATGGATTATTGATTTAGTGTTTGTAATGTCAGATGTTATGTGAAGAGTAGAATTTCTTTTATGTAGTAAACTAATGTTGAAATTATACATTGATACAAACCAAATTGAAGTTTTATAGTTTATGATAATCTAAAAATGATTAAAAAAATTGGAAAGGTTTTCTATGGTTCAGGAAGTAATTGAACCACACCAAAAAGGACCCTATATGTTGGTTTCCTAATAGATGATGGATTATGATATTTTATATGCATGGATTTCAATTCCAATAGATTATATTGATTTGATTGCATAAAATTAGAGTGAAATTTATATATATTCTAAGCAAAATTGAGCTAAAAAATAAAATAATTATTTGTAAATTACCTAAGTAGTGTAAATGGAATTAGGTTTTCTTGCTCTAATTGGTATTCTTGATTATGTACTTATCAAATAATATGCTGCAATATAGGGATACAAAATAAAAGTTAGGAATAATATTGTTGATAGGTTATTTTGATTTAAAGTTCTAGACATATATTGATTTGTTTAAAAGTTGTAGTGAAATGGGTGGATAATTAAATAAATTAAAAATTTAAATGTATAACGATAAAGAGTGATAAAATTGAGATATAATTTATAAATTGACCCTATTAAAAAATATAACAAATACAATTTATGAATATTATTACGTAATAAAATTTTAAATATTTATATTTAATAATAGAGCATCACTCACAATAAAAGCCTTTATCTGGAGACTTGCAAACCAGCTTTGACTCGGCCATCCGGGAGTCAACAACAGGAACAGCAACCAAAGTACGGCTGGATATATTATAGTTATATGCGATGACAGGAGGCGTAAATAAATAGAAGATTTATTACATGTCTCATTACAAAACAAAAGTAAAATTTAAGGATTTGAATTTATACTAGAATCTAAAATTAGCCAGTAAAAGAATTTCCCAGAATCCAAAAACTCATTTGCCACTGCTGTCACCGGTATAACTAAACCTTGTAATTTCGACAATGACATAATAAGTTAAAATTAACATATACAATGGCTTAATTTTCTTAAAGTTTGATGATACCCAATAACGAGCATTAAAAATTCAAAATGCGAAGACAGATACATGTGTATGGGTTTTTTGAATTTGAGGTAATGTGGTTATGTCATAATAATAAAGGTGGACTTTTGTTTTATGTTACAAAAGATAAAGGATTGTTTTATATGATTTGGTTTTGACCGAGGTAGATTGAATGACTGTAGTGAAACTTGTAATAAAAAAAAAACAAAGGAACACACTTTATGCTTGCAATTATGATTTTTTTTTTTTTGGTTTAAGTTTCTTAATTTCAGGATTTTTAACGGTTAGATTGTGTAATTGTTCGATGATTTGACAAATTATATGATTTTTATTCTCTCTCTTTTTTCTCCTATCATTCGTTTCTAGTCCTAGTAGGGTTTATTTGATAACTTATGGTTTAAGTTTTACAGTTCCTTCTTAGCTTTGTGTTCCAGGTCGATTTGAGAGTTGAGACAAGTCGGGAGGTCCATAATCTGAGTTTTCTTTCGTTTCGCTTTTGTCACCCAAGGTTTGATCTTGACTTGGGTTTGATCCCTTCCCCAATTTTGAGTAGCTGCAGAAACCCTAATTTTGGGGATTATTTGGCGGTTTTAAGCGATTTCGTCGTCTGGGTATTTCAATTCGTTGAATTTCGCCACCTGGGTCTACCTGACTTGGATGGTTTTAGACGAGTTCATGTTTTGATGCAGATACGGGTACGTGGGGATAGCAGAAGTTCATGATCTAGGGTTTTTAGGGCAGATTGAAGAGGGAATGAAAGCCTCTGTTACAGGGGCAACTGAGTCTAGCCTTTACGTATATATTGGTGATCTTGATTTTACAGCTTTTAAGTTTGAAGCTCTTTTTCTTTTTCTTTTTCCCTTTTCTTTGGGGGGGCGGAGGGTTTAGCACATGTATGCATGATGTTTCATGCGCAAGGTACTTCTAGGAACCATTGTTCTCTATTGGCTGTTTTCTGTGGAAAGGATTGTGATGATAAGAAGAAAAAGGGGGTTCCTGAGGATCAGCCCAGGTATCCTTTTCCAGAGCTCACTTCTTCCGGACGTCTCGAGGTAGAATTAAATTCTAGTTTTCTGCGTTCTCAAAGAATTATATTTGTGATATTTTTGCAGAGGATTTGTACTTTTATTGTTGTTTGAAGGAGTTTGATGTACAATATTCTAATGCAAATGCAGGTTAATATTTTGAAAAAACCAAGTACCTATGAGTTCCAGCAGGTTTTAGAATCATTTTCCCCGAACTTTGTCTATCTTCAAGGGAAACAGGTTGATGAGAGTGAAGAAATCGGATCTCTTGAGTGGGGGGATGTTGATTTGTCCACTCCAGAAAACTTATGTGAACTCTTTGGCTCCACATTGCCCGTTATTGTGAGTGTTTTCTACTTTTTGTTGATACTATGTGTGCGCATTATGTTTTGTTACACTTTGGTAATTGTTAAAACTATATACACGGTCCTGCCAGGAATTTCTTCTTCTTTTAGTTTGTGTATAAATTGTGTCATGATTATGTAGAGATTAATCTTCATTCACTTATACTGGAAAGAAGCAGTGGAGAAGAATTATTTCTTCTATCTTCCTGTGTATTCATCCGTTTACTGTTGTCTTATATTATTGAATAATGTGACGTAATTTTGAAATGTTATGTGGATGTCTTCTTTCTTTATTGACTGCTTATAAGTTAAACTACATGTATTTATTTGCGTTTTACTTAAATAGACAGTTTCTGGGTGAAAGAAAAAAAGATGATGACTTGAAGCTATCTGTGCTTGCTCTTGATAAGGCTAGTTGTTATAAATCAGAATATAGGTGTACTTGGGTAATATTAGAGTACATGAAAGGAAATTTTTTCAAGTTGAAGGTAGACAGCATTAAAGATCATTGTCTTTTTAATTTCTGTTGCAGATTTATTTGGACATTCCCAATGGAGAAAAGTTGGCAGAGGCACTTCATTCCAAGGTGATGTTAATCGCCCTTCTTTAACTTTAGGGTTTGGAGGTTACTTGTCAAGGAGCCTGGATTTTTGGCTGCCAGTTACAGTACACTATTCTATGATGGTCTCTGAATTAGCTGAATATGATTGTTTCATTTTGACAGGGAGTTCCGTACATCATTTACTGGAAAAACACATTCTCTCGTTATTCAGCTTCTCATTTTCATCAAGCATTATTTTCAGTAGTGCAAAGGTATGCTGATTTGCATATTGTGGAAATTTGTCTGATTCTGACATCAAGTTCTTTCATCTTTGATCTTTGAATTGGCTATGCATTCCATAAAAAGAATGAGCTACATTCCTGCTTTTCTTCATCTTATTTGGTTTTTTTCCTTCTTCAACACAATCAATGCAGTTCATGCAGCCATGCATGGGATGCTTTTCAGCTTGCACTTGCATCATATAGACTTTATTGTGGACGAAATAGCAATGCTCTGAATGGCCAAAAAGTTAGCAATAAGTCTGGTCCCCGTCTTCTTGGTGATCCTCCTAAGGTTGATATTGTTCAACCTGAGGCTGATGTTGAAGGAGAGGAAGGCTCAGAGAATCTTCCTGCAATCAAAATATATGATGAGGATGTGACCATGCGATTTCTTGTTTGTGGACTTCCGTGCACACTGGTAGGCTTGGTTTTACGTCCTGACTCCATAGCAAGTAGCTTGGTGAAAGGATTGGCTGATTTTAGTATTGCAGGATGCTTATTTGTTAGGAGCTCTGGAAGATGGCCTCAGTGCTCTCTTGAGTATAGAGGTACTTATATTTTTATCGAATTCTTCTGTTGGGAACTTGAAATTGTTTCTTCTATGGGTTTAATAGAAACCTACTTGGCTTATTTAATATGAAGCTTGATTGTAAATAAGTGGAGTACAGTTTGCTGCATTTTGTAGTTTCTTTCTCATGGATTCTTAGAGCTTACTGAGAAGTATTAAGTTGTATTCTGGGTCAGCAATATGATTTGAAGCAAAGCTTTTTTTTTTTTTAAATAATTGTGATGGGGCACAGCTATAATTTGACCAGCTATCTTTGGGTACTTTGAGCCATCAAAGGCCCATGCACTGGTTAGATATATCTTACATCATGTAGGTAGCCCTAAAAGTGTCCTTGGTGGGATTTGAATCTAAGATTTCATGCAAATTGTCGTGAGAATTCTTCCATCTAATCTACTTGGCCAGCTCTTTAATGGACTGAAGCAAAGCTTTTCTTTTAAAATAATTGGATATGCATGATTTGTTTCTTTTATGCTTAAGTAGAGCTTGTGGTAGTCGAGTTTTTTCATCAGAATCCTGAATTTGCATGCTTTTGTGTTATTTCTTTTTCAGATGCGGGGGAGTAAATTGCATAATCGGGCAAGGTATCATTCACATTTTGCCATTTTGTTATCGGAAAGTAATTTTTCCTGGCCATAGTATAAAATGAAAGTGACACAAAAGTTATGCCTGTCCATTCAGTCTTTCCAATTGTTGACTGGTCCCAAGTGGATGTCGTTTCTTTTTGTTTCCTGTTTATAGAACCAAATTTGCAGATGAATACTTTAATCTCATTGGTTTGATGCTATTTGTAGTGCTCCACCACCGCCTCTTCAGGCAGGGACATTTTCTCGTGGTGTAGTGACAATGCGGTGTGATATTTCTACCTGTAGTTATGCCCACATTTCCCTTCTGGTGTCTGGAAGTGCCCAAACTTGTTTTAATGATCAGGCAAGGATATCCATATTTAAGAATCGAGTTATGATCTATAAATATGTTTTATTGCTGAAGTTTAATATATTATGATATTTTTATAAAAGTTGTAAATTCATTACTTCACCAGCTGCTAGAGAATCATATAAAAAATGAAGTCATAGAAAACAGTCAGCTAGCCCATGCACTGCCCAGCTGTGATGAGGGAAATTCAACTATGGTTGAGCCTCGTAAGTCTGCTTCAGTAGCTTGTGGAGCTAGTGTGTTCGAAGTATGCATGAAAGTTCCAACATGGGCTTCACAGGTTATTATCCGTCAGCTGTGTTCTTTTTTTAAAAAAATTTTTTTGTTGTTTTTTTCTTCTTGGTCTTGTTATGGATGAATGGTGTTGGTGGTGTATTGATGGAGTTCGTGTACTCATGTATTGCATATGGATTCTTGTTTGTTCTGCTCTTGTAGGGTTCTCACTTAAGTGGGGTTCTGAATGAGATTCGTAACCCTAATGTATTTCTCAGAAGCATCTTGTTTTTGGTTCTTAAGCTACGATCATACAAGTTTTGGCAATTATGGTGAAGATAAGCTTAACAATTGTTTGTACCTATTTTTTTAGTTTTCTTAATGCTCTAGCTATTCTGGTCTCTGTGATTTCTTTTCTATAATGGTCAGTGAAGATTCATTTCTCACGATTGCCAGTTAGTAGGAAAAGTTCATGTTGTTTGTTGTTATTGATATTGCTAATTATGTGTTGTGGAAGTATTGGATATTAGGTATCTTGAAGATAAGTGAACTTTCTCATGTGATTTCAACCAAATTATAACACTCGGTAGATTTTACTATTTAATGGACTTTGTGAAGCATATATGTATATGCAGCTTTTTTTGTTAGTTGATGAGCTAGCTTTTTCCAGTTTATGCTCATAATCTTCGTGGGGATCTCATTTGCAGGTATTGAGGCAACTAGCTCCAGATATATCATACCGCAGCTTAGTTATGCTGGGAATTGCCAGTATTCAAGGGGTGCCAGTGGCAGCTTTTGAAAAAGATGATGCTGAACGTCTCCTGTTCTTTTGTAGACAGGGTAAAGAACACGATCTAAACGGTTTCATATTATCTAGGACTCCAAGCTGGTTGAAAGCTCCTGCACTGATTCGAAAAAGGTCAGAGACTTGCCAGGAAGAGAAGCCCTCAACATCTAACGACTTGGAAAGTCAGAACAAACTTATGAGGCCAAAAGTAAATATTGCTGCGATGAAGCCTATTCCTCGCACTCCTCGTCGTAAGATGCCACCTTTTTCTGGATTTTCAGAAGCCGAAAAATATTATGGAGATCAAGCAAAGGCGAACTTTCCACTTGCACCAACAAAACATAATGTTGCCACACATCCTGTCACACATAGAAAATCAACATCAAGCTCTTTCCAGGCTCAACAAATTATATCTTTGAATCCTTTACCACTGAAGAAACATGGTTGTGGAAGAGCCCCCATCCAAGCTTGCTCAGAGGTTTGTCCTTTGATAGTGTACCTATTGAATTCTATGGCTTTTCTTTAATTTTTGTGTATAGCACTTCTTTGATACTTCACTGGTCTTTTCTTGTCAGCTGCAATGGATAGGCGACTTATTACAGTGAAACCTCAATCTAGATTTTAGGCCCTATAGTGTCATAGTTCAAAGTGTTTGTACGCTGCTAATTTGGTTTGACATTGTGATGTTTTGCTCTACTTTAGGAGGAATTTCTCAAAGATGTAATGCAATTCCTGGTTCTTCGTGGACATAGCCGTCTTGTTCCTCAAGGTGGGCTAGCAGAATTTCCTGATGCTATTTTGAATGCTAAACGCCTGGACCTTTTCAACTTGTACAGAGAGGTAACCTCAAGCCATTTCTTAGATAATGATAGATGCTGTCATCAGATTTGCTAACTTCTATCTCACATGCTCAACAGGTGGTCTCTAGGGGTGGCTTTCATGTTGGAAATGGCATCAACTGGAAAGGACAAGTATTCTCAAAGATGCGTAATTACACACTAACTAACAGAATGACAGTACGTTTACAACTATTTCCTTTCATTATTTTTATATCTGAAATTATTGTTTAATTTTTAGATGAGAGTATTACCCAGTATCGAGCAGAAATTTTCTGCTGGCCAGTTTTATGAGGTGGCATAAATGAAACGGAATGGTTTAAGTAGAAGTCAGTTGTCAAGCATTTACGTTGTAGTGCTAACTGAGATTTTAGGACCCTGTACCTATAGTTTAAGATTGGTAATACTGAGAAAACTGCAACAACGGCAAGCATATCTTCTCTCACCCATTGAGGTTCGCTAATAATTTCCATGCCGCATTCAAATCTGTACTGCCTCGACCTATTATGTGGTGCTAGTAAGATATTCCTCTCTATCTGAATTCTTAGTGGTGTTGCTGCTTTGGTGACAAATGGAATTATTGTATGTAACTTTGTACAAGTGTGGTCAGGATATAGTTTCTCTCTTTCATTGGGTTGATGTGCAGCTGCTTTTTGTTTCTAATTTTGCCAATCTTTTACTTCTTGTGTACATTTGTTGCAACATGTAGCACTATTTTTTAACTTGAATTTGATATTTATTTATTTCTAATTTCCTGTTCTCATTATTTTAGATATTAAATATTTTGGAGAACTATGTAGTTTATTATTTATTTATTATTTTGGTGGAAACTGTGGTTTATTATTGAAGCAAGCAAATTCTACATAAAAATTTGGAGATGGGGTTTTTAATTAACCTTTTAGAATTTGTGATTTGAGATATCCACAATAATTAGGGGTGCTGCCTGCAGGTATACATTAGACATTGCAAGGGATCTATTATGAGTAGGAAGTTACGAAGAGAAGACACTCTCTTATAACACAACGTTCTAAAAGATTTATGCAGTTTGTACAATAATATAAAGTTTAGCTGGTTCTTGAAATGGAGCATAAGCACTTAATGTTGGATGCTTAATGCTGAAACTAATTTACCCATCTCATTTTTTCTACAATTTAACAGGGGGTAGGAAATACATTAAAGAGACACTACGAGACATACTTGTTAGAGTATGAATTAGCCCATGAAGATGTTGATGGAGAATGCTGCCTCTTGTGTCATAGGTTTGGTCTCTCTTACCTCTTGTTTTTTCCGTGTCTCTGAAGCAGTATTATTCTTTGTTGACTTTGGGCTTTTCCTATTTCAACAGTAGTGCAGCTGGTGACTGGGTTAACTGTGGAATATGTGGAGAGTGGGCCCACTTTGGTTGTGATAGGCGACAGGGGCTTGGCGCCTTCAAGGTTTGCTTCTTTGAAGTTGTCTAATTGTGATTCTGTTGTGTGAACAGTTGAATGTGATTAAACTGCTAATTCTGACTTACAAGTTCCCCAACACACACACAAAAAACACATACACACACGCAAGCACACAAAATGGCTATAATCCTGTCTTGTAAAACTAAAAATGGTGACACGCTAGCTAACGAGAAAACAGAAATTTCACCATCGGAGTTATGTGGGGAAGCTCCTCATTCTGAAAACAGAATGGAGACATATTGCTCCCAACAAAATGTCTGATATGTTTTCACTGCCTTCCAAGATTCCGTCAATGTTTAAATATTTCCTGACAAGTGAAAGAATTACACACATCACAGCCACTGTACACTGCTAGCTTGTCTATGTTTGAAGTATTTTATCCAACAAATCAGGGTTTGATTTAGTGTTGTGCTAGCACATACTTAGATGTTCAAAGTGGTAGTCAAGGGTAGCAGTAAGTGGTATTTGGTAGAAGTATCTCTGCAACTGCTTCTTTCCTACTTGCTTCTGAATTTTTGTCATGTGAAGTGAAATGCCCAATGAGCATGTTGTCAAGCCATATCAAATAAAATGGGTAGCACTCATGGGGTTTGAACATTGTTACAGCAACTCAGTCTCGGTGTGGTGTAGATTTTATAACCAAAATCTTCCCGATGCAAATTTTTTGAGGGAATTGTGTTTACTTACCAGCCTATTCATTGTTTCCTGATCATGGAATGGCAGGATTATGCAAAGACGGATGGGTTGGAGTACATTTGTCCGCATTGCAGCATGTCAAATTTCAAGAAGAAATCCCAGAAAACTGCCAACGGCTATTAACACCTTACTTGACTACTAAACTTAGTTCACACCGATGTATTGGAAGGCGCATGTAACTTAATTGTTGCCCTAACGTTATTCTCATAGACACAGTTTACTGCGGAAAAAAAAAAAATTAGTGGCCTGCCCCATTTTTTCCTTGTACTGTTATGAACAGAGGAACATTATCAAGTAGGTTAGATGTAAAATTTATTCTTAAATCTTCATTTTATTTTTAACGTGTGTTGTTGGAAAATGAACATTTGGTCAGATGTATCTAATTTAGAGAAAAAGAATTACAAGTTAGATTCGAAGTATACGCGATTATTTTCTCTTCTAATTTTTGACAAAACAAGATAAAAGGATCTTCGTCATGCTCGTCGAAGTTCCCTATCAATCTTATATACGTGTAATTTTTAATTGAATAATAATATTTAATTTAATGAAATAATATTATTTTATATATGTTTAATTAAATATTGTAATAAATATTTGAAAAGGAAAATCGAAAAGGTTGAAAATGCTACCTTATTCTTAAAAAGTAAAAGAAATAAAAAGAAAATAAAGAGAGAGTGAGAAGAGATCCCTTGGCTTGCAGTTGAGCAGTATAAACTAAATACGACATGATAAGGTTTGTGTTTTTTTATTATTTCTTTTTTCTTTTCCGACGAAGGTACATGATGCTCGGCCCTCCACTATGGATTGCATCATCGCGAATATGGGGAAAAGAGTCTCATAAAAAAAATATTAGGATTATAGTATAGTAAGAAATATTTTTTAATTTTTATACTAAAAACGTATGTAATACACGTGCTTTCGATATATTAAAGGCGCATCTACTGTCTGCATCTTCCATGTACCATATATATATATATATATATATATATATAGCTAAATCTACACGACTTAATCTTATTTTCATTTTACTAAAAATTTGAAACTTTTAAAACGCAAAAAAAATATAAGGTTGAAGTACTCATCCATTTTCTTACGTTGGTCAACGTCTAAAACAGATAATAATTCATATTTTATATTAGTGAATTTTTTTTTTAATTTAAGTAATAATCCATACTTTATGCCTTTTTTTTTAAGAAAAAAAGTAATGATATATCATATATACTGAGTAGTCATAAATATACTATAGATTCTCAAATTTATTGATATTTTATAAAAATTTCTTATATTTTATTTATATTAAGACATTTTATGGTTCGACTCTTGTGACAAACAAATTACCATTCCATATATTGAGTTTTGTTATTGTGCCTATCAACTTTGTTGAGGTTTTCCATCTATTGCTATATCTACGCAATTAATTTCTATGGTATACTTATCATTTGACTTGTAATGTGTAGGTGGAAGTAAATTTTCAAATTATACTAAAGTTTCATACAGTAAATACGCCTTAGTACATATGGAATGTATTGAAGGCACTTTTGCTATATACACCTTTAATATAAGTGGAAGGTACTGAAAGTACATGGAGTATATATACCTTCACTTTAATAGATTATACTATAATCCTAATATCCTTTTTATGAATCCTTTTTTGTATTATTTTTCCAAAAAAAAACTTATATTCTTATAAAACTCTTATATCTCTCTCTCTCTCTCTCTCTCTCTCTCTATATATATATATATATCCTACAGCCCACTTACAACGGTGGTTCACGACCCGAGAATTGATTTTGATCTTGGCGAGTACCCAAGGCAAAGCGCACTCGTTCTGCATTTTCAATATTTTTGCTCTTTTTGGATGATTTTCTTTTTCTAAATTTCTATTGAATTAAATATATTTGATGTATTCTTTCATTAAATTAATTATTATGTATTAATCAGAAGTGATGTGTATTAATCATAATCCTTGTTCGAGGATTATGTAGTTTCCAAAATCAAATGATACATCAATCTTGGATATTTATTATTCGTTACCTAAGTATTACAGAGACCTCAAGATTCTGAATTTATTGAAATATTTTACTCACCTCTCCTCGATCCAAAACCATTTTTTTCTCCCTCTTCAATTTGAAAATATCATGGACTAGAAAATAAAGACTAGCTCTTAAATAGGAGAGGGCTTGATAATACGAAATAATAATATGAAAACATAAGTTTTTTTGTTTTTTTCCATACGATTCTCAAAACATAAAAATCAAATCCAAACAACAGAAACAAGCCAAGTCAAAATTCGAATATATTTTTACATGATTGCATGCCTTCACGTCCAACTCTAGCTCATCCACTGAAGCATCCGTGAGGACAATTAAACAACTGCGCAGTTTCATACTCGAAGCTTCTTACCAGGCTTCGCATCGTCGTCGTAATGATCGTAATTGCTGCCATCTCCGTTAGCCTCGCCTTTCTCCATCTTCTTCCTTGCCAGAATCTTGTTAATCTGGTGGAGCTCATTTGTTAACTTCTGGTCCTTGTTTTGTTTTCTTGTCTTCCGGCCATCTTGCATTTTTACACCAAACTGGAAGGCAGCCTTGGGCATTGCTTCCTTTTGCTCATTGTATGTAGCCCATTCTTCTTCTGTCTCGAAATCCCAACGGTGGAGACGACCCTTGGCCTGCAAAGATCAACAATATTAGAGTCGGATTCTCCAAGAATTGGACAAGTCACACGCTAGATCAACCAAAGTCGTCATCAGAGATGGAGTTTCACAAACATGGAGGAGTTGTATTGTATTAAGAGCATAATAATTCTCTGGCTATACACTTGTGAGGACCATTTTACACATTCCTTCAACATTTGTAAGGAAAATACTAAAAGATCAGCTATCCTTAATATGGAAGATCACTCACCCGTCCACCCATATCCATTTTAGACAAATCATCTTCATCATCACTGTCCACAATCTCCCGGTTGTACTCCTGATAGCCTGGATAACATTCGGAATAACTCTCCGATATGAAGTTTGGATCTTTCTCTCGTGCATCTTTCTCCCTCAGCTGTTGAAGCCTCTGGTCATCCCTCTTAAATACAGATCCTAGACCTCTATCTTTCTCTTCTTGTGTCATGAAGCGGGGATCTTGTACCATGTTTACACCAGCTTGCATATCATAAGCAGGCACTCCTGATTGGAGGTATTGCTCTGGATAAGCCATTTGCTCTGCATATTGGTAGTCTTGCCATTCCCCCTGGTAGCCAGCAGCATAAGCTTGTGCTTGCATGGCATCATAACCATTCTAAAATCAATATACAAGATCAAGAGGAGGATCAGAGTTAGCAAATAGAAAGACAAGTAAAAAACAATTAGCAGTTTCTACTAGAAAAACATTCCTTAATAGCCAGCTTAGTAATTTTCCGGTCTTCTGGACTGTAGGAGACTTACCAATTCTTGCCATTCTTGCTGTGCTGCTGGAGGGACTGGACCATATGCAGGTTCATTGAAGTAGGAAGGCTTTTCCTTATTTCTAGGAGACTCTTCCATGTCCTCTGAGAGAGGGCTTTGTCCTGCATCTTTACTGGGAACACTATAGTCAACTCCCTCACCTACAAATATGTCATCCTCCTCAGCTCTTGCAACTGCAGCCACCTGCTTTTCTCTTGATTCAACATGATTCTTCCTTGGAGGTGGTGGAGGTGGTGGCAAGACATCTCTATCACTGCGATTCTTAGACATTCCATTTTCTTGCCTAGATTTGTAGTCCTCATCATATCCATTAGAGACAGCTGAGTTCTTCCCTGTGGAAAGAAGGGAAGAAAGGTTTTAGCTAATAATAAATTATTGAATCGACAATATCTCCGAAGCAAACAAACTTAAGATCAGTATTTGCAACTGTAATACAGCACAATTTGCAGGTCTCAAGAAAGCAAGCAAAACATAAGGAGTTTAAATTTTCCATCACGAAAGACATATAATGTTTGCTTCTTGGATGCAATAGCTATGAAATGCGCAGTTTTAGATTTTTCTTATTGGCTCATAGGTTGAGCATATTGCATTGTTATCATTAACCTGCTAGTGCCCATATTGTCCTAGCTGGCAGTTACCTTTAGCATCCTTTTCCTTCTTTTTCTTCTTAAGGACCTTCCCAGAAGATCCAAGACGGAGATATTGCATGATTTTTGCAATTCGATCCAGCACTGAACCATCAACGCTAACAGTCACCATTTCCTAAATGATATTTAACCAATGATAAATTGAAAGTCCAACAATTAGAAGAAGATAGAACTAAGTGACTTCAGGAAAGAAACCTCAGGCACTGGGCAGTCGGCTTTACTCCTGTGCACAGTTGTGGGGATATCGTTTGAGTATCCATTTTCCTATGGGAATAAAAATTTAACAAGTTAGCTGGGAGTTGCCCATAACCTTGCTGGTCAGGCTACAACTGAACAAAAAAAGAAGATACGCTATCATATATAACCCATATATGTGACAGCCTAGGAAATAGATCTATTTCAAGTATGCATGGCACCAACTTTAGCATGTTGAAATTACACATAAGCAGTTCACTTTAAGAATCTTATTAATTGTAATCTACTGCCAACCAATTTCATCAGTTTAGATAATAGCTCATGGTGACCACAAACATTAAAAAAAATGTTGCATATCATTATTTTAAATAAGCACTAAAATATGATCAAGTTGCTTACCATATTGAAAATGAATGCCATTCGACCAGGAAGGAACATCTCATTTGTCTTTATAATTGTTTGAGGCTTGACTATCCATTGATACACAGACTGGAAAAAGGGGGACAAAAAAATGGCCATCAAGTTTAGGCATATGCAAAGACCATTAAAACAAAAGGATGCATGCAATAATAACGGGTAGCATCTTGATAAACAAAAATGATTTTAGATCAGGTTTCTATCAACCACTGTTCTTATAAATCAATGCACCTTTGCAGTTGCAGTTCGGAATGACAATTGCTGGTCTTCCTTAGATTCTCTGCAGAAAGAAATGAATATTCATTGACATAAACAGTGAAAGAAAAATAAAAACCGAAGGCTTCAAGGGAGAAACTAAAACACAAATAATTGTCCTATGAGCAAATATTTAAGTTAAGTAATTTCTTGATAATTTGGTGGATTCAGGATTCACTGAACAAAAAATTATGCAATATTACCATATGCTACAAATGGCTATCAATAGAAAGGACCATCATTAACATGGATCACAATAATTTCATTCATTTCCCCTGGGGAAGTAAATGGATTGCACTACTATGGTTGAGCTTAATCAACAATCATCAACTAACAATATGCTGGAAGAACAAGAAAGCAGTGATTCTCTTTAATAGGAGCAAGCACAGAGCATAAGCAGACAATGCAAGTGGCTAGGGATCAACAAAGGTTTGGGAAGTGAAACCTTTTGCATCCCTCCATTTGATATCATTTAATGTATCAATTAAGAGAGAAGGTGTAGACAACTTAGTATAACAAGAAGCTCTTCTTTGTTAGATTTTATTCAGCAGAACATAAAGAGGAAAATGTCCGGTCTTATTAGCAGTTGTAGAGGTTACATGCAAGTCCAATATCCCTTCTAACTTGGCCTATACATGGGAACCTGCTAGGAAAAAAGATTTTCACTTTGGAGAATCTCTGAAAGAGATGTCATGTTAATCTATCCTTGCAGCATAAGCTGACTGTTCTCTTATACACGATGTATCCTTCTCAATTACTTCTGCAAATGCCTATATCCCATTAAAATTTCAACAATTAATTTATCTTTGAAATAATTTTCATAATATATAATAGCCAGAATTACAGCCAATTTAATTTCCTCCAATAAAATTCTTTTCATCAGATGGACAGCAAATCCAGGATCAATCATCTCAATACTACTACATAATTAGCTTAAAAGAAGCAAAAGCTTTGACAATATCACACAAAAAAAAATAAAGACTTGGTTACCTAGACTTTCCATCAGCATCATCTCCAACCTCAGGTTTCTTCCCTATCTCACTCCTTACTTTATTAAGCAATGCATAATCCAGACCTTTCACCAAATGGGTATGCTCAACATCACCTGCAAAACAAATCACAACCGCCTCAAGCATCAGAGAAGCTCAATCAAAAGCAATCCTACCCTGTGCAAATCATCAACCAATAAAAGCTAACAACCATGTCAAGTACGAAATCCAACCACTACAATTGCTACGTATAGAATAACATGGATTCCCTTAACTGGACAAATAACAAACTATACGTATGCTTACAACTACAGGATAAACATTCAATTCAACCACTTAAACTAAGCATTGTGTCCATCGAGCCAAAAACCATGCTCAATTCATTGCTTATCAAAATTCCACAAGCAGCAAACAAGAGCACAAACCTCCAAGGTACTTGCTCTTCTCGATGGATAGCTTATGTGCATCTGCAGACCTAAATTTATCACAAAAGCATCACTCTTATTCCCATAGTTCCAACATTTACTTAAAATAAGCTACATATTCAGTCAAAAATCCCAATTCAAAATAAAAAAATTCATCAACCATCACAATTAAAAACACCGTACCGAAGATCAACAGTTCCAGGGGGAGCAACGGCATGAAAGGAGCCCAACTCAGTCGGCTCGTAATCAGGATTTTGATCTTCTCTTCGCTCTTTCGCACGGTCTCTGTACTTGGGTGGTTCAGGTTCTTCAGGTTTCTCCTCCCTGCAAAAAAGTGAGAAAATTCACACAAAGTGACGGTTTTTAGGGTTGAATTTTCCATCTTTTATTTTGAGAAGCCAAAAGGAAAATGAGCAGGAGACACGTCGAGATTGTACGTACTTCTTGCGAGCAATTTTTTCCTTGTAGTACTTCTTGGAAGAAGACATTGGTGTTTGAAGAGAAGTTGATTTGGGGATTTTGTGGCGCGAGAACTGGAATTTGGAAAATTAGGGTTCGTTGAGTCGAGAATTGAAGGTTTTCTAATCAAGGGGATTGGAGTGGGACTTTGTCATTTGAGAGCGAGAGGAAAATCAGTGCGTATGAAGTGTCGGGGTCGGATCGGATCGGATCGGGCGGTCAGTCGGTTTTTGAGTTTTAGACAAAGACGAGTTCGTTTTTTAAAAATATTACGGATGGAACACTCGCATGCAAAAAATATTATGAATGTGGTGGCATACGCTTTTACTTTTTCTTATATTTTACACAGAACGTGTATTTTTAGTGTGCCTTTATTAATCGAAGATGCATGTTGTAGATATATTTTCAATGTGTTAAATTTTTTTATGATGCACTAAAAACGTATTTAATACATGCATCTTCACGGTTTTAATTTGAATTGAAGGCATATGTTTGTAATTTCTCTCAATCCCACACAATTAAAACATATACTTCTACCTGTACATTACAAATGAATAAAAGGTTTGCTATAAAAGTCAATTGCATCAAATAACAATCGATAGAACGCTTCAACAAAGATAGTAAGTAAGAAAAAACTTGGCGTATGGAATGATTATCCATTTATCATAAGAGTCAGTTACGATAAAAAATAATTGAAAATTATAATAGCGGAATAAATAAAGAATATCACAAATTGCGATCTCTGATGAAAGCTAAACTGCATTTGGAATAATCATTATATATACAAAATTTGTTATAACTCAATGTTAATATCAATATAGTGGTAAAAAAAGAAAAAATACATAAAACATATCTACTGTCCCCTATGCCATGTGAAGGTCCTCACAATACGGGATAGAAGTAAACACTCCCATCCATCTTGTGACTGCATAGGCTAAGACGGTAGATTATCAAGATCAAGATCTCTAGGAGGAATTGGATCGATTAAAGGGGGGCCGGCTGCAGCTAAGAGATACTCTCACTCATGGAAGACTATGTGAGGGTAGACTATCGCTTTTGAGGTGCTGATAAAATCGAAAGATCAAGATGACATTGGAACTTGTTAAATCTAGGGTTCATTAATTAATTTTAATGAGAACAAAACAAAAAAGTATATATCTAAACATAT
Organism: Lumnitzera littorea; assembly: GCA_024138015.1. NCBI lineage: Eukaryota > Viridiplantae > Streptophyta > Magnoliopsida > Myrtales > Combretaceae > Lumnitzera > Lumnitzera littorea. The sequence goes on along the minus strand of JAMXBB010000007.1, from coordinate 109,942,484 downwards.
TATTTTTTAAAAAAAAAAAAAACAAAACAAGTTGATAATTAAATTAAGTATTATTTGATTATATTGAAGTAATTAAGTAAGATTAATTAATTTGCTTAATGATTAAATATATCAATTAATCTCTATAAGAAATTTAATTTTTTAAGTAGTGACCAAATGATCTTAAAATTAGATTACAAAGAGTATTTGTTTGTTGTATATTAAAAGTATTTTCAGGTGATATTTGGCTTACCGAGTTAATGATTCCAAAGTACTACCAGCTTGATGCTGAAGTGGCTTAGATAAGGAGATGAAAGTGCTTCTGATTAAGGAACCGGCTTGCCAATGTTCATGTCGGTAGTGTAATTTGTTACCGACTTACTAGTAAGGTAAAGTACCGACATGCCGGTAAGTCTGATTCAATTAACCGTTGGAGTATTTAATGCATTGTAATGGGAAGAATTGGATGGGATAATATAAATGCTCAACAACTCGCCAAGAAAAAAAAAAAAAGAACTGATCTTTTGCTACAATATTCCAACATTCTTTTGTGTTCTTATTGTCTATTGTTCTCATTGTCTTTTATACTCTAAATTACTAATATTTAGAAAGATTTGAAGTGTAATGCTTTTAAGCTATTAGTTGTTAAGTATTGAGAGTTAAAAGCACCATACCAATAATTTTTAAGATTGAGTTTTGTGTTGTGAGTTGAGATTATGATTTGTGTTAAGAGTTGAGAGTGTGAAACTTGTGTAATCAAGTAAAGGCATTGTGTGTCCGTGGAGATTAAGGGACGATCGAACTCCATGTTATATCTAGACTTGATCTTCTTTATTTCTATCTCTTTTAATTTGTACACTTATTATTGTTTTATTGTTGCTTTTATTACTCTTATTATTACATTCAGTTGTTTATATTGGAAAAAAATTACAATTTGTCTTTAAAACTCAATTCATCCCTCCCTTTTAAATTTAGCTTAGTGTTCTTCAAAACTCAGAAGTCATGTAAGAGCTAGATCTGACCCTAAAGTTGGATTTGGCTCTTAAGGTGAAGTCAACTTCTGACCTAAGATATGTGTCGTATCCCTTGTTGATCTACCCGAGGTTTATGGAATGACGCCCATGTGGTGGGTATAGACAACTCATTTATGTCATTTTATTTTAGTATTTTTATTAAGCTAAGTTAGAGAAAAAGAAAAAAAAAATGCATAAAATAAAAAAATGAAAATTTAAAAAATAATAAAAATAAAAGTGTCATGTTGTATTAAGTCAAAACGAGTCGTTTAGGGTTGAATTGGATAATAGTGTGTTCAATTTAATAAATTTTAAGTCGTTAAAAAGATCAGGTTTCATTAAAATATTCTAGTCTAGTTTGATATAAAATAAATTTTTATCTAATTTATATTGTGCTAAAATAGACTTAGGATTTATTAACTAAGTTATTTAGCTAAATTAAGTTAGATTGAGTCTGGCCCGCAAAATAAAAAACCCAAATTAAAATAAGGTTTCTAGAAACTAAGTTGAATCTTCAAATAATCTAAATCATATCTTCTGTATTTGGAATTTGTTATCGTATCTTTCATATTTAAGGTTTGTTGATATCAAATCTATATAAAAAAAGATATGAAAGATTCAGTTGTGAATATTATAAATAGGAATTCAGCAGTGAAGTTTAAAACATTTTTTCACAATTCCCAAACACACAACATCAATCACTACTGCACATTACTTGATCACTCGCTACTAACTACCATCCCATATACTTAATCGCTACATACTGCTACATGATCATTGCGGCCCAATACTCCACGAATGTGACATTGCACACATCAATCACACTCTTTTGCTTGCACTCACGCCACTATTATACTAACCACTCATAGCTCACTCGGTCACATTCACCACACGATCACACACTGCATACTGCCCCCAACTGATACATCCCTACACCTTGACATCGCATGCTCACATACTGTACTTACCCATACTTACTACACATCCGCACATCCCCTGCTACACCTATACATACGAAACACTTACCGTCCACAATCACCGATGTACTACATACACACAACTGAACACTCGGTTGCCTATACACTACACTCGACACACAACACGCACATTAAGGTCTACACGTAGCATGCATACTTAAGTCTACACACAGTATGCATATCAAGGTCTACTATCGAAGTCAACACACACTCACACACCGTTGATTACACATAAGTACGGCCTCTCGATCACAAACACGGCACACATAGCTACGTCCTGACGTCATACAATCCACAACCACATGTACGATCATAATTTAATGTGTACATGCACACGATCAATTCAACAACCGAGCATGCAAATGAAGTCCAAACGATCACGACACGATTAACATGAATACATCGATCATGCACGATTTGACTCGTTTAGATAAAGAAATAATTATTATTTATTTATTTATTTTTGTTTTATTAGTTAATTTAATTATTTTTACTAATTTGGTTTTCTTTAGTATAGGTTTTTTTTTTAAATTATCATATCGTTTATTATATTGCATTTTTTAGTTGTAAACAACATTTTTTAAAAAATCGTGTATCTGTTATTTGAGATTCGTATCTTCAAAGAAGATATGTATCTTAGCATATCTTACATGAAGGATTTAGAAAAGATATTTTTTTACACATAATAATTTTTTTAAAAAAATAATAAAAAAAATCTTAACGAGAGTTTTCAAAAAAATTTAGTTAGTTAGTTTTTTTTTTTAAATAGATTTGTGAAATTAGATCTTTTAGGGTTTTTTTAAATAAATAATATATTGCTAAATAAACATAAATCTAACTCGATTTTCAAATTAAAAAAAAAAAGATTTACCCATTAAAACTTTTCAAAAAAAAAAACTATGTTGATTTGATCTCAACTAGCGAATACATGGGTATCTTCAATGCAACTATATAAAAAATAAAAAGAATTTTTCCTTTTTCTTAAAAATTCGTAATAAAAAATCATTTTAGTTATATTTTGTATACTTGTACATATCTTAATATTTTTTAGAAAAATTATAAAAATAAAGTCCGTTAATTTTTTTTTTATTTTTACATGATAACTTAATCTTAATAAGTTAGCTTTCGAATTTAATTTTACCGGTTATTTTTCTAAAAATTATTTTTTTTTAGAAAATACACGGATCAGTAGCCAAAGTAAGGTTTTTCCACCAAAAAACCTTAATTTCATTTTTTACCAGTTTAACTGGTTGGTGACTCTAAGTTAGTTTTTTAAAAAAATATTTTTTAAATATTTTTTTAAGAAAAAGGTTTTTTCTTAATTTAATGTCGGGTAATTTATATTAAGTAAGCTGAGCTTAATATAAATTAAATTAAGGAAAACCGAAATAGGGGTCTATAGAATTAGCGACTTCACTTAAGACAATAGTAGGCTAACCATGTAAAATTAAAAAATTAATTGATGGGCTTTTCGTATTATTTTTCTTTTATTTTATTATAGTCGTACTAATTGGTTTTTAGTAATGTAGGTCTTAAGAAAAAAAAAAAAAAACCGACCCAATTGGTTCATATTAGGGATTTGGGAGGATTTTTTTTTTTTTTTATCATTTACATGCTTAAATGTGGCTGGATTTAGGCTATCTTATAAACTTAGGAGGAGCCGCCATTATATAATCCTCAGGTTGTTAGAGTTTTTATCCTAACTTGGTGGTAATAAGCAAGTCCACTTAGGCTTCGATATAGCCCACTAAGTTTTTCTTTGTAAAGCCTTGAAGTTACAAAGCCTAAGACCTGTAAAGCCTATCATCTTGCATCATTCTTTTTAAAAGGGGTAGTCATTTGTTTTTGAAAAGCTTGATTATTCTACAGTCAGTTCGGCTTATCTTTTCAAAAAAATGGGAAATTAAAAATCAATAACTTGTATATATAAGTATTCATGAGCTTCATTTTTTTTTAAATCTTATTTTGGATCTATTTATATATAAAGATACTCTTTGATCGCGAGTTTATAATAATTCCTATAATTTATTAATTACTAATCCCTATTGCATTATATGCGTATGTATCATATTGCATCATCTTTTCTTTGTATTTTAATATTATTTTTTTTACATTTCGTATAATTGCCTATGTATATTATCCAATAACTTATATTTTATATGTTGTAATCTTTATTTTATTTTACAAATAAGGTGGTGCCACAAAATTCAAGATAGTATCCACCAAATCGCATTAAACCTTTTGTAGGCAAGCAAAAGAATATTAGAGCAACCTTTTAAAAAAAAAAATGTATCATAAGTAAGGAGTTGCAATTTTATTATTTTCCCATATGACATATTGGTCATATAAATTTTTCTAGGTATTCTCTTTTTTCCATGTAAAAAAATTCCTCCTTATAAACTATTAAAAAATGTTTTCCTTTTGTAAAATTTTTTCTATGCTTTGTCTACATTTGTACAAATAGAAAAATTCTATACCCAACAACAGCCTAGTGTATTTGTACTCAAATTAATGTAATCATGGTATTATAATAAAGTTGTAACCAAAAAATTTATATAGCAATAAATTATTGTACTATTATCCAATTGCTAGCCCTATTATCCAATTGCTAGCCCAATATATGCATGTGTGCCCCTTTTACTGTATGTTAATTATTTGTTCATTTTTGTTACTTTATTGTTCTTGCTTATTTCTATTGAAAATTTTTGTACAATAACATACTTTTGTGTAAATTAAAAAATAAATAAATAATTTTTCAACTTGTAAATGTTTCGTAAATATCTCATAAATATCATCCTTAGAGCGTCTCCTAATCATTCTTTTTGTAATATTAGCCACCTTACTTGTAAAATTATAATTCTTTAATTATCAATTGTCCTTTTGTAGCTTTGTTATCCTCATCATGTCGCTTTTAACTTTTTCTTTTTCTAGACAATGTTAACAATCTAGTTATCGATAGAATAGATTCTCTTTAACATCCTTTAAGGTTTTTAGATTCATTAAATGTCATTCATCAGAATTAACAAACGTTAGGAAATTACTTTTTTTTTTTCAAGTACTCGATCATACTAATTGATGAAGCAAACCCTAACGAATTACTCACATATGATAAAATAACGCCACAAACTAACAAGAAACATAATTAAATAGAAATAAAACATGGAATAGTTAAAGTAAAAACCCCTTTTTATTCTACTAAAGAAGTTTGAACAACGAATTCTCATTGTCTCTCTCGAGTAATTCTAGAAAAAATATAGTACACACTTAGGAAATGATACAGGATACAAACTAGTATGAGGATGGGTAAAAAAAAAAAGAATGTGTGTAGGCAGGTGATGTGTTATTTTAAATGATGTCTACTTCTCCTAAAATTTGATGTTTGAAAAGAATTCTCTTCTCCATAAGTTGTGGTAGCTTTTTATATTCTCTCTATCAAAAGACTCGAATTTACCCCTTCACGACACCACTTGACATTTCCCATGTACTAGTTCGTGTGAAAAGATCGAAAAGAATAATTATGCCCCTTCTTATCATACCCATAACTCGGGGCGTGATAGTTTCAAAAAGAATTATTCTTTACCAATCACGGCCGTTATTGAAGCCATGAAATCCTTGTCACATTATTAGATATCATCACGCCCGTGACCATGGCTGTGATCATCCTTTTGCTATTCAATCACGGCATCACGTCCATGATTGACAAGATGATTGATAAAACTTACCTTAATCACGGATGTGGTTGGGGGCGTAATCAACGTGGATTCTTTATTACTTCATTATTACGACTATAATTGATGCTTCTATACTTATTTCTTTTTCTTTACAAACGTGACTAACTTGAAAGTTGTTATTCTTATGTATACTTCCTCCCTTTGCTCATAATTTACATGAAATCATTATTTTATTTAATTAAGTGCCCAATCTAAAGAATTAAATCATATTTATGATCAATTCTATGCCTAAACATGCTTTGAAAGTGTAAAGTAATATACACGTATCAACTTCTCTACACTTAAGCACTCAAAACAATTAATTGCATATTTGACAAAACATCTATAGTGGCTTAACTTTATGTATACCCTATTGTGTTTTTAGAATACAAAAACAATATTCTAAGATTGATCAAAGTAAAACACACTTACCCCTTACTATTTAACAAAAGCTTTCAAAGGTCCAAAGTCAACACAAAGTCAAATAGATCAATAATAATTAGTTATACTTCATCGATTTTCTTAAGTGTATAAGAAACCTTCAATTACTTCTTAAGAACACTAATCTAAAAGAAAAGTATATTGCATCCATCTTTCCCTTATATTTCTACATTTTTCACTGAATCTCTCCAAAATGACTTACACCTTGCATTCGCTTTTTTTTTTTTTTTTCATAAGAATACTAAAGATCAGCAGCAAAGTCAAACTTCGCTCTTTTGAAGGACTGAAGCCCACCTTTACTAGCTTGGCTATGAGGTCAAAGTTCAGCAGCGGAGTCGGACTTCGATCTTTTGAGAGACCGAAGCACCACCGCCCACCCCCCCCTCTCCTTACTGACTTAATCCTTATAAATTCTTATTACAAAGTTATAAAGAAAAAAATTAGTAGTGAGGTCAGACTTTGCTCTTTTGAGGGATCGAAGCCTACCCTTACTAATTCAGTCTTTACACACTTCAATTTATTATAATTTGAAGAGACTCTCAAGAAATATCAACAAGTGAACTACTTCATTTGCCCTTTTCGTTCAAGATTGAATGATCTCTCAAAAGTACTCAAAAAATAGATATGCTACTTAGAAAATTTAGAAGTATAACTAATTAGCTTTGAAACAAAAACTACGATTCACTTCCAACCCCTAAACTCATTCATTAAATAGTAAGTAAGTGTGATTCACTGAGATTTTATCCCTTAATCTTGATCATGTAAACTAAGTTCGCAAGAATTAAGTGAGGCACAAAATTAACCCACCGTATTGATTGTTATTTTTTTTTTCAAATCCACAATCCATTAATTCAAGTCATACTTTGAAACAAAAAAAATTAAGTGGAAGGTTTTTGATAAACATAATTTACCTTTCCCCACACTTAATGAGAGACATTGTTCTCAATGTCGGAAAGAAGTAAACATAGAATAGGTATATAATTGAAACAACTAGAAAGATGAAAATGAAGAAACAATAAGAACTGGCCTTTCCTGAAACATGAAGTTCGAGTAATTCATTGATTCTTAAATGATTAGAGAGTATAGCTTCCAACATCAGGACAACTTGAACAACAATATATACCTAACCATCAAGATAAAACAACAAAACAAAACAAAAGATGACAAGCTCATCATACAAGAGTCTCCATAACAATATATATCAGTAAAAGTAAGCTCTCAACGTACTAGTGAACCTAACCAATGAAACACATCAAAAGAAAACAAAGAAAATAACAAGAAAGAGAGAAATGAGTCATCATTGGCGGCTGTCTCCTTGTCTTACCCATCTTCATCCTCCTCAGAGGACTCTTCCTTACTCCCTTCCTCAAGATCTTGGCCAATTAGTGCTTCCTAAGCTTCTTCAATACCTTCTTCATCATCATTATTGGCTTCGTTAGACTCGTCCACATCATCACCAGAGTCCTCCTCTTCAGACTCTTCATCCGCTCCTCCTTCTTCTTCTTGGGGAGCCGGCCTTGGCGGGAAAATTGGAGTTTGACCGAGACCAGTGTCCTCTTGAGTTTGGGGACGAAAGAAACAGGAAGGTATAGTTGCTCCCACTTTGGTGGCTATATTTTTCAAGAGCTCAACGATCTCCTTCTAAGTTTCCTTAATCTCAACCACCTTGGTTTCTAATCTCTTTAGATTACCGATTGAGAAGCTAAAAGTTGAAGGTGTAAACTCAAGAGCTTTAGGGTCTTCGATATCTAAATAAAGATCTACGACTCTTGCAATACCCCATTGATTAAAAGGGGTTCTTGGAAGTAGTTTAGGATCAGTGTAAGAATCGTTCAGCCTGTTACTTGTAGGTCACAACCTCAGATTCCTTAGACTCCTAGTGATTAGCCCCCCTACAAATATACCTTTGCTCTTATTGAAAGTCTACCGATGAAGTCCATATGCGATTAAGATGCCCACATTCACTAGAAACCCCTTCAACACACTATATAAAGGTAATAAATCATGCTCCCCCATTGCTCTATGGCTTTCGTGCTTTCCATAAACCGTCCTGACTAGAATATAATGGAAGACTCAAGCACTGGTCTTCTTTAAAGTAGAAGCCTTTGATTTACTCGCCTTAAAATTGCTTTCATTAGAGATTTCTCTCCAAAATTCAGTTATTGAAGTTCCACGAGGTAGGCTCATAGGTAAATCAACAAACTTCTCATCTTAAAGCTTTGCTCGGGTGTATAACCCCATTGCCCATATGAATGTCAGCATGTCAAAGGTATGGGTCTTTCCAAATGCAAAAAACTCCACCTCATGGTCCATCTTGGAGCTAATATATTCGTATTTAATCTTGAAGGATAAGAGAAAAGCCAAGGTTGTTTGTCGATATGTCTTTTCTTGCACTAAAAACAACTTCAGCCATAATTCATTTCCCAATAACCGTTGCATGGCTATCTTTAAGCCATACTCTCCCAACATGTCTCAATCCACCACATAATGTCTATTAATAATCTTCTTTGCGGTGAACTCATTGAATCTGTTTGCTTGCTCATCAATCATACCGGCTAGTAGAGTAGCTGACACATTTGGAACTTGTAGCATCGAAACGTCGAGGAGGAGGAGGAGAAGGATTATTAGCTCTTGGTTGTTTATGACAAGAAGTAGTTGAACATTTTGGTGTCATTTGCAAATATCAATTGTTAGTTCAAACTTCAAGCACACTTCAATTCAAGCAAACCTAATTCGACTTCTTGCTGTTTACAAACATAAAGCATCTAAGGATTAATCATGATCAATCCTAACCAACTTCTAAGCATCCACTACAAACGAATTCAACATAACTTAACTCGAGCCATAACATCAACTAAGGATGAATGTCTTCCCTTGACTAAATACACTCAATGTTACATTATTACACATAACTCTACAAAACAGCAACTAGCAATGCAGTTCTACAAAACATGTAAGTATGATGATGAGACAAATTCATCAACTTAGGCTTAATTTGCAATAATCCTTAATTCTACCATTATCTAAAGGAATTAAGGTATCATTCTGAATAATCAACTTATACTACAAATTCATGTAAATTCAAAGTCTAAGGATGATACAAATAACCTAAAACTACTATAACAACATTTTCACAAATAATAGCAAACATAGATAGATAAACCCTAAAGTTACATGAAATGAATCACTATATACATAAAGAAAAATGAAAGAAAAAAGAGGAAAATCATACCTTAGAAGCATGTTATTGTGCTAAGAATGATTGAGCAAGTGTTAAAATGGTGCGGGTTTTTCGTAAGGGACAGGCATGGAGATTGTTTTATCATGGGGTAGAAGTTTAAAATGTGAGAAATGAAGAGAGAGAGAGAGGGAAATTTCTTAAATAGTGGGGCGACAGGAACATGATCACGACCGTGACTCAGGTCGTGATCCCCTTTTTAAGCTTGGTCATGTACATGTTGATTCCTGTGATAAGCTCGATGCCCAAAAATTTTAAACCATTACAGCCTTCCCCCTTTTATAGCCATGGGCATGATGCTACCCGTGACTAGTATTATGGCCTTAGATTTCAAAATTATCTCATTAGATCACGACTGTGATGACATGAAGAACTTTCAAGGTATTGATCACTACCGTGATAGACAGGTATATTAGCCTTGTTAATTTGTTACGCCCGTGATTGTTCCCGTGATGTATGTTTTACTTGAAAAAATTCAATTACTTACCTTTACTACGGTCGAGATGCATATTGGGCTTCCATTTTTCCATACACGTCCCTACGTTTCATGAATTCTTCTCTTTTAACTGAATTGCCATGACTTTCACTCTATGATGTCTTTCTTTGTGCATGAACTATAAACAAGACGCTTAAAACAATCTAAACCACTAACAATGACAACAATTAAAAACTCAACAATTCTTAAAGTACTCAAACAAATAAAATGAAATTGAAAGTCTAATAAATAAACAAACATGCTTGTTTAACATCTCAAGCTCAGTGTTTCTAAAGTATGCAGCTTTATTCCTTGATTAGAGGAGTCTCAACTCTTCCTTATCTTAAAGTTATAGCTTAAACTTGTTCTCTCAGGTTAGTCTTAGTATTCCCTAGAAAAGATCTCAAAACCCTTTCTGAAAGTGTTTTTGCAATCTGCCCAACTTGATTTTCTAAGTTATGGATCAATGCCCCTTGATTTCTTAAAGCAATTTCAGTAGCTCAGTGATGTGCTTCGGAAGTCTTGATATATTGAGCCAGCATTTCCTCAATGGACATTGGTTTACCTTGAAGAGGTGGCACTTGTCTCTGAAATCCAGGAGAAGGCATGTTAGAACCTGGATCGGTGTTGTTACCCCATCGAAAATTTAGATGATTCCTCCAACCTGGGTTGTAGGTGTTGCTGAAAGTATCATTCTTAGGTTTGATCGAGTTCCCCAGGTAGTCAACTTCTTCTACTTAATCAATCTCGAATGGGCTAGTCAACTCTAAACCTATAATTGCTAAAGCTTTGTTTTGACCCATTGAGAGACTATCAATTTTCCTTGTCAACGCTTCCACCTTACGTGCTAAAGCGAAAGTGGCATCTAATTCAGGTTTTCCTACTGACTTTCTTTCTCTTCCTCTTGTAGATGACCACTAATAATGATTATTCGCCATGTCTTCAAACAATTGAATGCATTGCTCAGGAGACTTGTGGTTCAGGCTTCCTCCAGTGGTTGCATCAATGAGTTGCTTAATGGTGTAGTTTAGTCCATTAAAGAACGTCTGAACTTGATGCCAGTCCAAAAGACCATGATGAGGACATTTTCTTAACAACTCCTTCCACTTCTCCCATGCTTCATATAGAGTCTTTGAATCGATTTAATTGAAAGAAGAAATATCTACCTTTAGCTTAGCTGTCCTTGAGGGTGGAAAGTATTTTCTCATAAACAGTTCAACCATTTCTTGCCAAGTATTAATGGAATTTCGTGGCATAGAGTTGAGCCACTACTTTGCATTAGACCTTAGTGAAAACAAAAATAGCCTAAGTCTGATAGTGTCCTCAAAAACTCCACCTATCTTGAATGTGTCACATATCTCCAAGAACTGTTGTAAATGGTTGTTGAGGTTTTCGTCATTGAACTTATCAAACTGAATACATTGCTGGATCATTTGAATAATACTTTGCTTGATTTCAAATGTATTAGCTTGAACTCTAAGCCAAGCTATACTGATACTAGCCCGATCTAGGTTAGGCCTACAATAATCCAACATTGTCCTAAGAGCTACAAGCGGATTTTCTCCTGGCTCGATTCTCACTCGTACCATATTCCGATTCACATCAAGATGTGGGTCCAAATTTAATGGCGGATCACCTTGGATACCATTTTCTGGATTACTGATTTCTTATTGGCAGCTTGGCATTTTGATATGGGTTATTCATTCTATATCTCAATGGTTCTTGTGCTTTTACTTCATTACTGGCTAGAATTTGCTTCTCAAAATATTCTCGAACTTTCTTTAAGTTACTTCTAAGTGTTATCTTGGGCTCAGGATTGAAGTCAGCTAGTTCAGTTGTGTTGCTTCGAGTTATAAACTACAATTTAGCAAATAATCAAATATGAGCACAAGTATTTCGACTAAACTACTAACAATTATAAGAAAGAAAAATAAAGGCTAGAAGAACAAGAATCATAATGTTCCTAATGATGATGTCAATTTTCCTTGGCAACAGTGCCAAAAACTTTTATCGTCTCTAAACAGAGCTTTCGAGTTTTACAATTTATAAACCTATATTCTATCCTTAACTCAGTTCGATAGGCAAGTGTACCTATCATTTTATAGCACAAATGAATATAGAGTTGTCTCCATTGGGAAAATGACTTAAACACTAGTACTTAATAATTTTTCCTATTATCTAGTAGTCAATTTCATCAAATGATTGTATATTAAGAATCTAAATGTTAACTAAACTACACTAATCTACAATTTATAGTGATTAATATAATGATTACAAGAACAATTACAAAAATACACTTAACATGCAGGCTTGCTTCATTAGTTAGTATAATTTTATCAAAATACTTTTCATCATAATACTTGTTAACTGTGTGAAGTTATAGTATATAAGCATTCTTCTCAAAACTACTTACTTCTAATCTTAATTGTCTATTGGAATATCTACCTAATTAACAGCCAACTAAGATTGCATTAATATCATGTTAATGTACCGATTCCCCTAAAGATGCAGCACCTTTTCTAATAATATCTTTATTATCAAGAGTAAGTTATTCCGATGAAATAGATCTATTCAATAGAATTGTTTCACGATGTATTCTATTGAAATCCGTCTTAAATCAATGTCGTGCACTACACTGTACTTAGATTCATTAAATGTCATTCATCAGAATTAATAAACATCAGGAAATTACTTTTTTTTTCAAACACTCGATCATACTAATCGATGAAACAAACCTTAATGAATTACTCACATATGATAAAACAATGATACAAACTAATAGGAAACATAATTAAACAGAAATAAAACATGGAATAGTTAAATTAAAAACCCCTTTTTATTCCACTGAAGAAGTTTGATGAATATGCGAACAACAAATTCTTGTCGTTTCTCTCGAGTGATTCTAGGAAAAATATAGCACATACTTGGGAAATGATACAATAGGATACAAACTGGTATAAAGATGGGTTAAAAAAATGAATGTGTATAGGTAGGTGATGTGTTGTTTTAAATGATGTCTACTTCTCCTAAAATTTGATGTCTAAAAAGAATCCTCTACTCCACAAGTTGCGGTATCTTTTATATTCTCCTCGTCAAAAAACTCGAATTTACCCCTTTATGGCACCACTTGCTGTTTCCTATGTATCGGTTTACGTGAAAAGGTTGGAAAGAACAGTTGTGCCCCTTCCTATTATGCCTGTGACTTAAGGCGTGATAGTCTTGAAAAGAATTATTCTTCACCAATCACACCCGTTATTGAGGCCATGAAATCCTCGTTGCATTATTAAATCTCATTACACCCGTTATCATCCTTTTACTATTTAATCACGGTTGTGATTGATAGGAGGATTGACAAAACTTCCCTTGATCATGGTCGTGATTGAGGGCGTAACTAAGGTGGATTCTTCATTATCACGCCCATGATCGATGCTTCTACACTTATTTCTTTTCCTTCATAGCTGTGACTAACTTGAAAGTTATTATTCTTGTGTATACTTCCTCCCTTTACTCGATTTACTTAAAATCATTATTTTATTCAATTAAGTACCTATTCTAAAAAATTAAATCACATTCATGATCAATTCTATGTTTAAACATGCTTTGAAAGTGTAAAGTAATTTACACTTATCAATTGCACCCTAAATCTTTAGCCTTATCCTTTCAAGATAGACACCTAATTCTTTTGTTTTGTTTTGTCTTGTTCTTTTAAGATAGGCCTCCTAACCTGTTACTATGTTCTTTTAAGATAGGCTCCTTTTGGCCCCATTCTTTCAAGATAAGCTTCTTAATTACCTTAAATCTTTAGCCCTATCCTTTTAAGGTAGGTACACTAGTTTCTTTACCTCGTCTTTTTAAGATGGACTTCTTTTTCCTTCGCATCATCCTTTCAAGATGAACCTCTTATTCCTCTGCGCTATCCTTTTAAGACAGATTTCCCATTCCCTTTGTCTCGTCCTTTCAAGATGAATTTCCCATTCTTTTTGCCTCATCATTTCAAGACAGATTGTTTATTCTTTATACTGACCTTTCAAGTCGATATTCGTTTTCAAGATAAAGCATAGCTTAGCTGACCATTTAAGTTAATAATCCTCATTCTATCAGTTTAAAATAGGGTTTGACAAAAATGGATATCTCTTTTATCTTTATAGCAAAGTTCTAATTGAATTTCGCTATAAAGAGGGGCAACTGTAAATAACTCATTTTTACCATTTTATTTTAGTATTTTCATTGAGCCAAGTAAGAGAAAAAGAAAAAATAATAAAAATAAAATAAATATGTGTAAAATAAAAAAATTGAAAAATAATAAAAATAAAAGTGTCAAATCGTATCAAGTCAAATCGAGTTAAGTTGAGTCAAGACGAGTCATTTGGGATCAAATCGAATAATGGTGTGTTCAATTTAATAAATTCTTATTGTCAAAAAGATCGGGCTTCATTAAAATATTTTAGCCCAGTTTAATATAAAGTGGATTTTTATCTAATTTATATTAAGCTAAAATAAACTTATGATTTATTAAGTAAGTTATCCAGCTAAATTAAGTAGGACTAAGTCAGGCTCACAAAATAGAAAGCCCAAATTAAAATAGGGTTTCTAAAAACCAAATCAAATATTCAAATAATCTAAATCGTATCTTTTGTATCTAAGATTCGTTATCATATCTTTCATATCTAGGGTTTGTTGAGATCAAATCCGTATAAAAAAAAAGATCTAAAACATTCAGTTGTGAGTATTATAAATAGGATTTTGGTGGTGAAGTTTAAAACATTTTTTCACAATTCCCAAACACACAACATCAATTACTACTGTACATTACACACTGGCCATCACCTTGATCACTTGCTGCTCACCACCGTCTTATACACTTGACCGTTACATACTACTGCATGATTACTACCGCCCAACACTCCGCGAACACTACATAGCACACATTAATTACGCTCTCTCGCCTGTACTTACGTCACTACTACATTGACCACTCATAGCTCATCTGGTCACATTCACCACATGTTCACATGCTACATACAGCCCTTCACTCACTCGAATGACACGTCCCTACACCCTAACACCGTATACTTACACATAGCACTTACCTACATTTAATACACATCCTTATGTCCCTTGCTACGCCTACACATATGAAACACCTACCATCTACAATCACCGACATACTACACACATACAATCGAACATTTGATCGCCTACACATTGCATTCAATACACAACATGTACATTGAAGTATACATATCGAAGTCCATACACAGTACGCACATCGAGGTCTACTACCGAAGTCAACACGTACTCACACACCATTGATCATACATATGAGTACGACCTCTCAATCACAAACATAGCATACACAGCTACGCCTTAACGTCATACAATCCACAACCACGTGTATGATTACGATTCATTGTAGTACACGCGCACAATCAATTCTACAATTGAGTATGTAAACAAAGTCCAGACGATCATGACGCGATCAACACGAACACATTGATTATGCGCAAGTTAACTCGTTTAGGTATATATATATATATATATATATTAGTTAATTATTTATTTTTGTTTTATTAGTTAATTTAATTATTTTTACTAATTTGGTTTTCTTTAGTGCAGGTATTTTTTATTAAATTTTTTTAATTGTCATATCGTTCACTATATTGCATTTTTTAGTTGTAAACAACGTTTTTAAAAAATCGTGTATCTTTTTCTTGAAATTCGTATCTTTGGATAAGATATGTATTTTATCATATCTTGCATGTAAGAGTTATGAAAAATATCTTTCGATACTTAGTGATTTTTTTTAAATAATAATAAAAATTACTAACCAGAGTTTTTAAAAAGATTTAGTTAGTTAGTTAGTTTTTTTTCTTAAATGGATTTATGAAATTATATCTTTTAGGTTTTTTTAAAATAAATAATAAATCATTAAATAAACGTAAATTTAGCTCAATTTTTAAATTAAAAAAAAAAGATCTACCCACTAAAACTTTTGTAAAAAAAGAATTACGTTAGTTTAATTTTGACTAGCGAGTACGTAGGTATTTTCGGAATAATCGTATAAAAAATAAATTTTTTTTCCTTTTTCTTGAAAAATTCATAATAGAAAATAATAAAAAATTTATTTTAGTTATATTTTGTATACATGTACGTAACTTAATATTTTTTAAAAAAATTATAAAAATAAAGCCTATTAATTTTTTTTTTAATTTTTACATAGTGATTTAGTCTTAATAGGTAAGTTTCCCAATTTAGTTTTGCTGGTTATTTTTCTAAAAATTACTTTTTTAGAAAATGTATGGATCAGCAACCAAATTAGGGTTTTCCCACCAAAAAACCCTAAAAAAACTCTAATTTGATTTTTTACCAGTTTAATCAATTAGTAACTCTAAGTTATTATTTAAAAAAATTAAAAAAAAATGTTTTCCTTAATTTAATGTTAAGTAATTTATATTATGTAGGCTAAGCTTAATATAGATTAAATTAAAGAAAATTGAAATAGAGTTTGACAATGGGACATTGTTGTCGAGGTCTGCCCGGTGATGTCTTGATTGAGCTCTGCCTCTTCAAACTCGAGCTTTGCCCTTATGTAGTGCACGAGGAGTCGGCATATCCTTATCTACGGGTGGTCCTTACTCCCCACCATGGTTCACTTGGGGTGGCTGTTGTATGCCTTTATGCTGTTGGTAGAAGATGAGGTCACCATGTGTAGATACCTTATTTTTGTAGTTTTATTATTTTCATTGAGTTAAGTTAAAAAATAAATAAATAAAAATAAAGTGTTGTATCGAGTCAAGTTGAGTCGTTTATGATTGAATTAGATAATGGTGAGTACTCAATTTAATAAATTTTAAGTCGTTGAAGGATCAGGTTTCATTGAAAAATATTTTAGTTTAGTTCGATATAAAATGAATTTATTATCTAATTTATACTGGGCTAAAATAAACTTAAGATTTATTAAGTGAGTTATTGAGCCAAATCAAGTTGGACTGACTCGGGCTCAAAAGTTAGAAAGCCCAAATTAAGATATGGTTTCTAGAAACTAAGTCGAATCTTCAAAGAATCTTAAGCGTATCTTCCATATCTAGGATTCATTATCGTATCTAGAGTTTGTTGTGAATCACATCTATATCTAAAGAGATATGAAAGATTCAATCGTGTGTATTATAAATAGGAATTTGGCAGTAAAGTTAAAAAGGTTTTGTCACAATCCCCAACATATAATACTATATCGTCACACTCATCCCCAGACAATTCACATTTATACAACATAATCTCTCACTGATCACACATCTTCACTACTTAACATGATCACCCAAACACAAACATACGTCATCGCACTTTTGATCACAACACCATCATACAATATCTTCCATGCTACAATTTGCACACAATGTCTCACTCACACACTAGCCTACACGTTTATACCTGTTATACACCACAATTTGCACACACTGACCTGAACACTCCTTCACCACATAACACACGCTCATAGAACACTCCTTCACATACAGAGCCTACATACGTATGGTATGCCCAGAGTCAACATACTCTCAATCATACCCATGAACAAGTGAAGACAGCAATCATCTACCCTTGATCACGCCCGTAACTAAGTGAATACAGCAACCATCCACCTCTTGATCATGCTTGTGATCAGTTGAAGGCAGCAATCATCCACCCCCCTATCACACCTGTAATCATTTCAAAGTAGTGTTCGTTCACTCTTTAATCATGCACAACTCAACCTATTTAGGTAATAAAATATTATTATTTCATTATTTAATTATGTATTTTGTTTAATTAGTTAATTTAATTATTTTTACTAATCCATTTTCTTTAATGCATGATTTTTTATTATATTTTTATTGTCATATCATTCATTATATATATTTTTTAATTGTCAATTTTTGATAATTTTGATAAATTGCATTTTTTAGCTGAAAATTGCATTTTTTGAAAAATCACATATCTTTTCTCCAAGATCCGTATCTTCAGAGAAGATATGTATTTTAGTATATCTTACATATAAGATTTAGAAAAGATATTTTTTGATATGTAGTGATTTAAAAAAAATAAAAAAATCTTAACCGGAGTTTTCAAAAAGATTAGTTAGTTAGTTTTTTTTTTAAAAATAGATTCGTGAAATTAGGTCATTTTAGGTTTCTTTTTTAAATAATTAATGATTAACTAAATGTAAATTTGGCTCAATATTTAAAAATAAAAAATCCACACACTAAATATTTTATAAAAAAAAAAAACTACGGTCAATTTAATCCCGACTAACAGGTACAACAGCAGTTTTGGGACAACTGTATAAAAAATAATTTGTTCCCCTTTTTCTTGAAATATTTATAATAAAAAATAATAATAATCCATTTTAGTTATATTTTGCATAGTTGTATATATTTTAGTATTTTTAGAAAAAATATAAAAATAAAGCCTATTATTTTTTTTTATTTTTGCATGGTGACTTAGTTTTAATAAGTTAGCCTTCGAACTTAGTTTCTTCTAATTAATTTTTTCTAAAATTATTTTTTTTAGAAAATCTACGGATTAGTGGCCAAATTAGGGTTTTCCCACCCGAAAACCCTAATTGTATTTTTTTTTACCAATTTAACTAGTTGGCGACTCTAATTTTTTTTAAATATTTTTTTAAAGAAAAATGTTTCTTTAATTTAATATTGAGTAATTTATATTAAGTAGGCTGAGCTTAATATAAGTTAAATTAAGAAAAATAAAATTGGGCTCAATACTATGCTGCTCAACGAATTGCAATGCCCCATCTACAATACCTAACGTTATAGGATAATCAGGTGCCAACCGCTAGCCGTACACTCTTAAGCGAGTCCAGTTGAAAGAAGTAGAAATACATGTGTCAAAATATATGATAGTAAGCACGTATGAGTATAGAAACAAATGGATGATTTTACGTGTATTTACCAGCCGACCGATAATAGCTCCCTAGTATGTAATGTAACGCCGAGTAATTTGTCTATACTACGGCCGATAACTCTCATCGACCCCTCGGGGGCCCTGGATGTACTAAGAATGCGTGTCTATGTCCCCAAGCTTGGATGTATGTAGCGTGCATATTGATCCAATCAACATCTGTCTTATCCTAGAGGTCTAGCTAATGGAGCTGCTCAAAGGTGTCTACCACCTATGGGTGGTATTGGTATTTACCAAACTATCAAATGATACAATCTAACAAATACCACTTAATAATGTGGAAAAATATGAGTGGTACTCGAGCAATCCAAATGTGTCGCCTAGCATTGCAGAAGTGAGGTAGCAACTCCTTCATGTAAGGCTCCCAAATAACCTAATGGGGGAGGGGGGGGGGGGGGGGGGGGGGGGGGCAAAAAAAAAAAAGAAAAGAAATAAGCAGAACAATGGGGGTTAGCACTTAGGTTTAATAGAAGGACATGAAATAGGAAAAGTTATCATATGATACCTACTATGTCGTCTGCATGTCAAACTCTATGAGGTACGCATCTACTACATGCATCGGATGCTAAGTGGTATCCCGTACTACCCTTCATTTAGTTGCCAACGGCCTATCCTCGTCTGATATGGATTCATGGATAAACACACGAACCTAGTATTATACAAAAACCAATAGATGGGTCTGGACCGCGAAATGGCCTACAAATAAATGAAAGTTGATGGTTTAGCAATCTTGCGTACTAACTCTACGAATATGATGCACTGTAGAACCATATACAAACCTAAGCTAGTACCCAATATGACACACGGACACTATGCCTAAGGTTGCTCGCCACAATCCTTACTAAAAGGATTGATAAGGGCTAGCAAAAGAGAGCTTTCTAAGGGAAAAGGCTTAATGGGTTTTTCATTAATGTTCAAGTCTGCTTAAAACTTTATACAAGTGTTCTATTTATACAAAAGGAGTAAAGTTATAAAAAAAATAACTGAAGGATGCCCTAGTAGCATTCTACTAATTACAAATGAAACATGAACGATAACTAAAGGAAAATATAAGAAATAGGAAATCTAAATAACATAAGTAAAATGGGTAACTGAATAAGATTTTCGAGTAAGGGGCTAATGTTTGATTTCGAAGGTTTGTTAGAGACCCTGAAGCTTTTATCTAGGTGAACTTGAGAATTTAGATGACTTATCTTATCCGAGGCTGACTTAATGTTTCTAAGGCCAACTTCAAATAACTAGGCTGACTTGATATGGCAGTGGTCGATTTGACACGACAATGCTGACCTTGTCGGGACGGGCTGATTTGACATGACCATAGCTGACCTATTTAGAGCTGACATTAAGTAGAACTGGCCGAGCCGACTTGGGTTAGCATATCAATCTTGGCAAAGCAGTGCAGACGAGCAGGGCAGGACAGTCCTGTAGAGTGGAACAAGTTAGTGGCACATAAAGGATATTGGTAGAGTAGGATAGAACCATTTGGAAGGGTAGAGTAGACCCGACTAGAGTAGGGCACAAATAGTAGGCTAAGATAGAATTTGCAAAGTATGTCAGGTCTTTCGATATTGCCATAGTTTATAGTTAGGTCTGCGGGAGTACTTGGTCAGGGTAGAACGAGTATTCGGTTAGGCCTCTTAAACATTACAACATGAATCCAACTGATTAGGGTAGGCTGTCTAATGTTGATAGAATTTATAAATACGTCATCCATTCACACAGAGCTCACGAGCAAGCCTCCCATGTAGTTTGAAACTTAGCATGTTATAGGGTTAGTACTTGGAATCCTATCACCCTCGATAATAAAATCGTATCGACTAAGCGGAGCGACATGTGAGAATCTATCTCAAGCCCAGACTTAAAGTAAAATCGTGGCCCCACTAAGCTCGTGAGCGTCGGATGGTGAGGTAGAGCATAACTAATGGTACAACCATGTCAAGTAAGTGCTACCCCAGTTAAACTGCCCAGCTATAGAGAAGTCCTCTAATAATGGTAGGAACATGAGGTGAATAAGATTAGAGGATTTATTTGTAAGTATGAATCTCCCCATTAGGCTAAGTATGTATGCACGTACGTACTATCGAACCATCTTGTTATCCATCCTACGAGGAAGTACTTGGAAGTGCTCTGATAGCCATGTAAGAGATAAATGAATACCCATCATCCGAGCAGGCCTGATGCCCAGCAATCTCTCCCTCATGTCAAGTCAACCCTCCTTATCATTTGTCTCGATATAATCTGCTACTATAAACCCTTTTACTGGAAGCTCAAACTAAACCTCAACATCTTACAATGTGATGGTTGCTTTTCCGGTGGTTAGGTGAAACGTGTGTGTGTAGGGCCTCCATCTCTCAACTAGAGCCGTAATTAGATGCTAGTGCAACATGATAAATGGAAGCTGTGTAACTTCCTAGAAACTAGCCTCTTGTACGTAAGGCTCTAACCTAGGATGTGTGGGAATATCTAGCTCTTCCTTATGTAAGGACATCTCATTGCACCGCACTTGTAGTGTATAGACAGTCTCTTACACAAACGATTAATGAAGTTATCAAGTAATATAACTTTTATGAAAAATTTGAATATACATGAGAATGTTATTACTGACCCTACGCTCTCAGACGACCTGTGAACAGTGATTGGCCTGCCTTATAAGTACTCGTGGAATGATATGTCCCGGCTCCATTTATCTTGCGAACACATATGAACATGGTTAGCAGACAATAAAAAAATTGTGCATCTCATTATGCTTATGCATGTAGTATAACATGATACCATCTCAACAGCCTTCTTCTTGGCCTCGAAAACTCTCTTATTGCTTATTATGTATCCGTACATATTTTGCACATTATTTGCAAGATTAGGTATCTTTACATTGGGATTATTTCGTATACTATTGATGTTGATATGAGGATGGTCCTTATTCATCATCGAGTTCACACAAGTATGCAGGCTCTCTAGAATTGTGATTTTGAAAAGACCATCTACCTTCATCAAAAAAGCCTATAGCCTCTACTTATAACCCTCTTCTTTCTTCTTACAATAAACCGCGTATACAGTTGATTTCGATATCTCGACATAGAAATCACAATCATTCCTTATATGGAATGATTTCACTACTTCTATGAGATCTTTCTTTGTATTGAAACACATGTCAACACTCAAGTCATCAAAACTGCTGATGTTGCTACACATTTGGTTAACATCTCTCTCAAATGTTACGTATCTGTTGTCATCGTACTAGCTATTGTAAAATGAGATAGGATCTTTTATAAGCCTGTTCATCGATTTATTTATTTGTGAGAAATCCTAAAACTAACTGTTGGACAATGCTTCATGAGTACAACGACGGGGCTTGCTTAGGCTGTTTTTGCGAAGTAGCCGAACCAACACATTACTGCCGACAACATCTGGTCTCACCTGAAGTTCTCCTAAATCCTTGCAACCCTCAACGTCGTTATCTTCGAATCCAATATGATCTTCATCACCATTCCATCTACCTCATCCTACCCATCATCATCGACATTTATGTCCATGTGCATTCTCTCCACATACGAATCATAAGACTCTTCGTGTTCGATAATATGACCCAATGCTTTGCTAAGCTGCTCTTTAGTGATATCGACGTACCCATATCCAGTGAAATCCATATACTATTCATTTAATGAATCCACATTCATTTGCTCCACACCGATCATTATAGAATGTACATTAGGAGCAAAAAGGATTGAATTGTTTGGCTTATGTATTTCACGCTTGGTCCGGTTACTTGATTCCCCGCTATATCTTATGTACACTTCTTGAATATTTCATTTCTTAAAAGACTCGACCATTTTAATGAAATTTTCAACATCCTCATTGTTTTTAATAGCCATCGACTTGTAAGCAACTCTAGTATTATGGAAAAAGGGATGTTTGTGCATGATTTCAATACCACTCGAGTCAATTTTGATGCATTCACAAATTCTCCAAATGAAATAAGAGAAATTTAAAATCTTTCCTAATTTTCAGCTTTCTAAGGGGCTTCCTGTCATACTTCAGCTCCCAATCACCTATCACAATATTTCCATTCGTATATATGATAACTTTTACGTAATTTGCCATTTCCACTTTAGTAATGTCACAATGAACCGAATATTTAGATATTATAAAATCTTCATCTATATACTGAGTAATAACATAACAAAATATATGAAGTCATCTCATTAAATTGCATCACGCATTACCTAACTTCAACTCATTGATTCAACCCAACATATTGCGAATGTTAAATATATAAATATATATATATATATATATAACAATTTCAATCTATATACCAAAAATTTTCATACTCACATTCATACAACTTATCTACTGAAAAACAAAAAAATGCCTTAATATAGATAAAATATAACAAATTTTCATGAAATATCAATAAATTAGACAACTTACGGTATATCTATAACTACTTAATATATATAATGCAGTAGCATTTTTTTTTCTAAAAAAGAGAGAGCATAATATGGATTATTATTAAGATTAAAAAAAATTTTGCAAATGTAAATTATGGACTATTACCTGTTTCAGACGTACACTAGATAGTTTTATGTCTACTACCAGTTCTTCCTCTTAAACTACAACCCATCATTCAGATAGATGAAGGTAAGCTAATGAGCTCGGATATTAACGAACTCTATAGAAAAGTTATCTATTGGAACAATACCCTTACTGATCTCTTAACAACAAGTACATCTACACTGGGGGAATTAGTAATGTGTCAAGAGAAATTGGCGCAGGAGGCCGTGGATACACTTCTCGATAATGGAATCCGCGGACGACTGATGAGGGATGGTCATACTCAGGTTTATAGGTTGTTTTCCGATGTAATTGAAGGCAAAGGGGGGAGGTTTCATGAGACTCTACCTGGTAAACGGGTCGATTATTCGAGTAGTTCTGTCATTGTTGTAGGACCCTTACTTCCATTACATTGATGTGGATTGCCTCGGGAAATAGCAATAGAGCTTTTCCAAACATTTTTAATTCATGGGCTAATTAGATAACATCTTGCTTCAAAAATAGGAGTTGCTAAGAGTAAAATTTGGGAAAAAGAGCATGAAAAATTGGATGGGAACTTCAACTTTGGATTTTCTCTAGTTTTCTCTACGTTTTAGACGTTTCAAAATTTGGTTAGAGTAAAAATGAGGCCAAGCGTGCACGGATGGGGTTTATATAAGTGATATATTGAAGGCGTAGCTAGTTATTACGCCCTTAGTATATTGAATATGTATTCACTACATGCGCCTTTAGTAATTTTAGAATTACACCGAAGGCGCATGTAGTACGTACACCTTCAGTTTAATTGTTAATTATTAAAGGTACATTCAATGTAAAAAACAAGAAAAAGTGAAGGCGCATGTGAACTATGCGCCTTCACTATATTAGATTCTTAATATTTTTTACATAGGGCCCTTTTCTGTATTATTTTTCAAAAAAGGATCTATATTCGTATAAGACTCGTCAAATGCAAACTAGACTAAGTTATGTATGAATTTTGGCTTATTTTTGAAAAATAATAAGGAAAAAGGGCCCTAACAATAAATATTAACAAAATAGTATAGTGTAAAAAATTTAGTGAAAATGATAAAAAGAAGGCGCATTCCTTGGTTGAGCCTTCCATAGGCTAGAATTAAAAAGCGTCAAATAGAAATATCTCAAGTACTTACACAAAATATAACAGCTCTACTCTAAAGAAAAAAAAGGCGACCACATAGGGCACTTGTGCTTTCTTCCATTTTCTTACCAATTTCAACTCTTTTCACTTGCACCATCATAATTAAGTAATTATTCATCTACTTACTATTGTTTTTCTCAAATTTTATCATAAAAAAATGCAAATCATCATTCCATTATCCCATTATGTGTAAACCCTAGGTTTTGAATTGTATTGTTTTTTTTATTTAATTATTTGCTATAAAATTGAGTTAAAATTAATGTACATGCAAATTATTTATCATATTATATAGTTTTCATAGCGATAAAGTAGATGTTGCATGTAAATGTAAGATATATTTTTATGTATGCCATGTGTTTGATGAAATTCACAATAGAGTTTTAATGCAACACTTAGTGAATTTGGGAAGACAATAAGTATGTGTTGTTATGATGTTGTTGTGTGGTGTTTGAGGGAATGGGTTGATTTGCTAACTAATTAGTTGGTTGATGGTGATATTATTAGGGTAGAGATGACGGATTATGTTAAAGTTATCGTATATATCAATGGAAACATTGATTGGCGATTCAAGGCCAGAGTACAATAAGAAGCTCATTAAGAAATTGAAGATGAGAAATGATGCAAACTTCTCCCACTTTTTCTAAAGGATTTGTAGAAGCCCTTGAATTGATCTAAGTGAGGTTAAAATCGTACATAGGCATCCTTTCTTTTATGATGGAGGAGTTACTTATAAATTAACAGTCATTCGAGATGATGAAGATGTCAAAAATTTCATTGAGATAGCCAAGTTATTTAGGGAATATAACATTTGGGAGGTATGTACTAAGCACTATTGGGAATTAAGTGCTCAAACCGATCTAAACATGGTCTAAGCAAACAATCCTACTATTCCAACACCTTAAGTGCAGTCTACGATGACTAGTATAGAGCAGCTAAATTTTAATGAGTTGCATAAGTCATACATAGATTTCATCGAGCCCAAGCATGTCGATATCACAAAGGAGCAACTTGACAAAGCACTCAGTCCGATTATCGAACATAAGAGCCTTATGATTCATATTTGGAGCGAATGCACATGGACATAAATGCTAATAGTCATGGAGATGATGCGCTAGTTGGACATGATGATGGGAAAGATGATAGACTCAATGATGATGATGGTGAGAATGGAGAGGATTTGGGAAAATCCAAGGTGAGTCTAAAAGTTGTTGCTAGTAATGCGCCAATTAGGCCTACTCGTGAAGCCATGCCTAGCATGCCTTGCTACCCCCCTTAGGTACTAATGCACACCATACAAACTAAAGAGCTTCCACAACAAAATGAGACAAAGGACAGGGTTGTTAGAGATCTTATTTTGTTCTACAATAGCGAGTATGATGGTTATGGATAAGTGACATTCAAGTAAGATGTCAATGAAATGTGCACTAACATCAACACGAGTGGTAACCTAGGTATAGGCATGTAGTTCAACAACAAAAAAGATCTTATAGATGCAGTGAAGTCATATTACATAAAGAATTACTGTGATTTTTATGTCGACATATCGAAAAAGATGGTCTATGCAGTTTATTACAAAAAGAAGGAAGAAGGTTGTATGTAGAGGTTATGGGCATGTTTAAAGAATATGGATGGGCTTTTCACTATTCTAGACGGATCGTACACTTGTGTGAACCTAATGACAAACCAAGATCACCTTTAGATTGACAACAACATCATGGTAAGAAGCTCTATCAAGTGTACAAAATAACCTTGATGTGAAGATATCCGATCTTGTAGCAAATATACAAAACATGTATGGATATACAGTGAGCAATAGGGGGGTTTTCAAGGTTAAGAGGAAAGCTATTAAGATGGTTTATGGTAATTAGGAGAAGTCGTATAATAAGCTTCTGAGGCTATTGAATGTAAGGAAGATAAGTAACCTAAGTAAACAAGTAGATTAGATGTGGTCTACATTGTTGAAACCAGGTAGGTCTTACTTTAAGTGGGTTTTTTAGACCTTCAGGCTATGCATGGAAGCTTTTAAATACTATTAACCTTTGGTGTGTATTAAGATACTTTCTTATATGACAAATATGGTCATAAGTTGCTGGTTGCATATAGTATGGAAGAGAATAATTCCATAGTTCCATTGACATTTGCACTTGTAGATAGGGAATCGGTGGAAACATGGGGATGGTTCCTTTAGAAACTTAAGCAACATGTAGTTGGCTAGAAGAGGGAAACCCTCGGCCTTATTTCTGACAAACAATCTAGCATCGATTTTGCATGTAAAGAACCATTGAATGGGTGGTAGACTTCGTTTGTGATTTAGAGATATTATCTATGGCATATTGCAAGCAACTTTAATAAAGTTTAAAAAAACCCAATTATGTAAGAAACTTGCGGAGTTTGCAAGGGATCATGCGCAGCATGCTATACATGTTGTAGATGCATACTACACCGCTTTCAATCTATAGATAGCATAGCAGGTACGATATATTAACCTTTCTTATATGTTCTTGTATTATCACACCTCGCTTTCAACTCTCATAACTGTTTTTTGTTGCTAGGTGGTTTGGAAGCCACACACAGAGGAGCTACTACCCCAGTTCTGTACGTCTGGGCAACACACTTGGACAGTTTGGGTCTCATTCATATATTTCCACATTATTAAGTAGTGTTTTCTCAATTGTGTCATTCAATAGTTTGGTAGGTATCAATTCTTACCATAAGACGTAAACACCAATGATCAACTCTATTAGCTAAACCTCCATGGTAGGACTGACGTAGATTGGATCCATACCTATGACCACTACATTTGGTGTAGCGCGATAGGAATAGTTACATTGTACATATCCAGGGTCCTAGTGAAGTTGACCCTAGCTACTAGCTGTGATATCGATAGATTACCTGCTGTTATATCATACACCAGGGAGTTATCATAAGTCGTTTGGTAAATGCTTGTCCAATTGTGACATGCATATTATATCTATACCTATCTTATGTTTGTTTATTTCAAATGGACTCGCTTTGGGATGTACGGTTGGTGTTAAACTATTTAACTATACTTACCATTGCAGATAAAGCGTTATAGTTTGTCGAATAGCACCACATCCTCATACTTTACCTACAACACTAGAGGAGCAATAGCAACACTATGCGATTACGACGGGGATGAGGAGCACCTACAATCGAGGCAATATCATCTACTCCCACACCACCTAGAGGTAAAGCTAGAATTTGGGGAGGTAAAGCTCGATTGAGGGGTAGTTGTGGTGGCCATGTTTAAGATGTGCCATCATAGGGGTAGCATTCCGTGAATCTAGGCACATCAGCTCCGGGTATGATACATGCCTAGCTTCTAAAGTTGCTTCCAACCCGAGGGCCTGATTCAGCTCGTATATGACTCTTGAGTTCCATCATCAGATGGAATTCCTCACTCAATCAACTCCTTAGAAGTAGCATTCAAGCTATTGGCAATCCTTCATAGGTGAGAGCATTACTCAGATAGAGCCAGCTCTTATTACTAGCTTAATGCCTCCCAGTGATTTTGAGGAGACATCGCCATAGCCTTCACAGTCTCTAGATTGCTAGAGGCATTCTCTTTTATCCCAGATTGTCACAACCTTCACCTATTGTAGGAAAGAATAGATGGACATGCTAATTATCATAATTGATTCTAAGGATATAAGCAAAAGACTGTTTTGTACATATACTTTCGTTTGAATATAATTTTAGTTTTTGTCAAATATTAGAATGTGTTACAAGCTTTTGATGTCAATGAAATATGTTGCATGATTTTGTCTCTTATTCAAAATTGATGTTTATCATATATGTTAAGTTTTGTTCTCATGCCTTTCAACAATTGGAGCAGGTCTATTGAATGAGAGAGTTTCATTGTTTGTAGCTTATGTTTGTATTTACAAGAAATAATGTATTTTGGGTTTAACTTAGTTATTTTGTATCATCTACAGATGCTAATAGAACTTTTTACATTGAAGGTGCATGATGTAAAATATAAAGGGGGTTGAAGGTGCATGCAAAACCATTTCACTAATATTTATTGTTAGGGGCCCTTTTCCATAATATTTTTTAGAAAGGGGGCCGTATTGGTATAAAATTCAACTAGGTATTGTATTATATGGATAGATGCCACTAATTTTGAAAAAAAAGAAAATAAAAAAGCAATAACTAGAAAAATATAGTATTGTCAAATCTAATCCTTCTATATAACCAATTCAATCCAATGATAGTTAAACCTATTTATATTTTTAACTCTTGACCTATTCACATATCTGGATCAATTATCTAAATGGGATTTGACAACACTAGAAAAATAAAGAACTTTTTAGAAAAATTATGGAGTGGAAGTTTTTGCAAAGAAAACCAAAAATGCATATTTTGTATGTAGCTTCTAACAAAAATATGTTTATCATAGAAGGTAGATACAACATATGCCTCTTCAATTTGCATTAAAAGTATGGCAAAAAAAAAAAAAATTGCACTAAAAGTACACCTAAGGGCTATATTTTCACCTCAAATTAAAGATGTATATAAAAATAATGCATTTTTAGTGAAACTTGGCACAGATATCATAAATTAGTTATTAGCAAAACAAACCATAATACACAAAGCAAGATAAATATCAAATCCAATACCTTATTTAAACTTCGAGCGTGACTTCAAACACTAAATGTTAAAAGTAAGCTTAAACACTAATATAACGTTTAGTATGCAAAAATCATTTAGAATGGAATGGATTAGATTGAAGTAAAATGGAGTAATCAATCTATTTCTCTGTTTGGAGATGTGAACGGGAATTACTGATTACATTCTATAAATATGTTTGGTTGTATCATATTCGAAATGGAATGGAATTGAATGAACATATAGTTATATCTAACAAAATGCCCTCAATTCATGAATATTCGTACGTTTATGTCTTGTTTTTCATATATGTATAAACACATAACATTATATATGTATGATTACATATAACTTAATATTATATAATGTATAACATATAATTTATAAACGTGTTATATATGTCATATATTACAAATATATAATATACATTGTTATATATAAGTATATATATATTTATATATTTATTTATTGCAACCAACATAAGATTTGTATATATATATGTTACACAAATATGAAGCCAGAATTGCATTCCACCTTAAAGTCGGAATGACCCATTTTAAGGAATGGCGATTTCGGCTTTTTAAAATGTATCCAAACATAGAAAAAGAAGTTAGACTCGGAATCATATTTACATTCCGAATTATTCTTACTTACCAAACATGCCATAAATTTCAAATGTAAATTCTTAAACTTAACTCGAAATACGAATCCCGAAATCAAAACCAATAGTGTGAATGATATGTGTATTGATATAGTTGAAAGATATCCGAAAAACACTACTCATTATAAAACATATCCTTTGGGATAAAAACATTTATTAATACAAATAAGTATATATTCTATATGCATCTGAATCCTATCTCCTCCGACCACTCTTTATCTGAAAGTGCAATGACCATGTAGTAATAGCCAAAACTTGCTCTTTGATTCCCTATTGTGGCCAAGGATAAAAAGACAATTTGATCATGAGGCTCAATATGTGAAACCGGTGATATGTCTTGGTGTAAAACGGCTGAAAGTCTTAAGGGGCCACCGGATCAAAGGGGTCATAATTTAAGTTAAATGACTCCCTCCCCCTACATGCATATATTTGGTAAGTTCACACGAATGAGGTGGAATCATAAGAGGTGGAACATTACTTGGTGATATATAAGTTTAGAAAACTTATCTCTCAAAAAAAGAAATTTTCAAAAATTTGTATATTTGCCTTGGTTCTCCTCAAGCAAGAGATTCTAATGCATTACTCAAAGGGGATTTATAAATAATGCATTGGATGTTCAAGATAATTAAAGCTATTTAAGTATTTTTTTCCCCTTAAAAGAAATTAATTATTTACCCAATATATTAATTTGTTGCATTCTTCTTATGATTTGTAGTTAATTTTGATGTAAATAATAATACCGCTAATATTGAGATTTTGAATGGTTTTTTTATTGTTAATTCAAATTGAAGTGTTAATGACCTTATCTTTAATTGTGTTGCTAAAGAAAAAAAAAAAAAACTAAAGAAAGAAAATGGCAAGAGTGTTTGATATTTCCCAATTTAAACAAAATTCATATAAGGAATAGGGTAGTCAAGGATAATCTTCTCATCTGACTCTTAAAAAAAAATCATTGAATTCAAGCAGTAAGTAGTGTTTGGAATACTTATATGGATGGTCTTAAAGCTACTTTAAGGAAGATGTCAACTGTTTTTTGGGGGGAAAAAAAATAAAAGAAAAGAAATAAGAGTTGTAAGAGGAGCAAGTGTACTACATGGGTAGAAAACAATAACAAAGAAAATGGTAACTCGTTAGTCATTTGCTACTTTCAATTTAATTTAGTTAATACCCCAATTAATTCTCGATGGCCCGGTAGCGGGTCTACCATCCATGTTTCTATTACATTAAAAGAAAATTAAGTGAACTTATGCCAAACTAAGTGTATGGAGTAACATCGAAGTTAATAACAAGTTCGTAAGATCCATTTGGTTATTTTTAAAAGACTAAAGAAATGGATAAAAAGGAGAACTTCTATAATGGGCTATGCCACGCAAATGAAGGGTATCAATCCCATCACAAGTTCTTACGATGTCATGATCACATTGGTTTAATTCCTCTACTTTTAAAGACTGAGTTTTAACTTGTTTTGGAAAATATTTTTGATGTATTTATAAACAAAATTTAATTTTTGTTTCATTGTTGGACAAAATAAGACCTTTTTTACTAGTGGAGAAATTGATTTTTTTTTTTTTCAATTCTTAAATTATTGGCCATGATTTTTTATATGATTGATTATATATGATGAGTTTGGCCAATGATAATGAATACGCTTCTTTGAATGTTGTTTTTAAAATCTTTTCATTAGAGAAAAGTCTTTGATGTTGTGGTATAAACGATTAGGTTATATTTATAACGGAAGAGTTTGAAAATTAATTAAAATACGGATTCTTCCTCTTCTTAGCTTTAGTCATATGGAAATTTGTGTTGATTACGTCAAGGATAAACTAACCAAGATTAAAAGATAAGGTACAATCGTATTTCATGCCTTTTAGAGATCATTTACATTGAAATTAATAGATCTTATTTTTTTTAATTGTGTGGTAATAAATATTTTATTGATAACTCTTCTATATGGTTATATTTAATTATCTTTTAGAGGTAGTTGGCTAGCCATTAACATGATTCGATTTTCAAAATTTTAATGCATGCCTCACTTTTTTAGGAGCCTTTAGGATCCTGTCTCTCATTTTGATAAAACCATTTCACTTCATCTTATCTTTAATTTAATATATATTAAATTTAAATAATTGAAAGCATAATTAACTTAATGATCAAGATCTAAATGAATTTAAATTAAAAATGGCATATCTTGTTAAAAATATATAAAATTTCCACTTTTCTAAACCACATATCATAATTAAGACTGTTTAAGTTTTTCAATATCCAAAGGCAAGAATTTTTGAGTGAATGCCTTCATGGAAAAAGAAGATACGAGTCTGCTAAAAATAAATGAAGCTAAATAATATACGCTATAGAATTCGCACGAAAAAACCTAGCGAAACAGAACGTACGAAACAAGATATCGCAAGAGCGTTATAAAAATATTTTTATTGGTAATAGTAAGAGGACAATCATGTATTGTACATTGAGAATGAGATGATTTCCTACACTTTCCTTGTCGACGTATAGGATTTTTATTGGATTTCTACTCGATCCAAATTCTATGTGTGAATTTGCGAAATTGAGCAAAAACTGAGTTTAGTCTACATTTTTGTGATTTTGGGCATCAAATAGAACAAATGAAACAAACAACTTTAATGTTATGTTTAATAAATACGAATGAATTGAAATGGAATGAGAGGCAGAACGAAAAATCATTTTTCATATTTAAAAATATTTATGAAATAGAATGGAATGGAATAAAATTAATATTTTAAAATTAAAGATCAAATAAGTAATTTGATTAATATTAATAAATAAAGAAGGAATGGAAAGAAAGAATCGAATTCCTTCTTAAAATCCAAGTTGTCGATTCCATAGAATTATAATTCCGACTTTTGAATACACTTCCAAACATAGAGAAAAGAAATAGAAATAAAAATCACGATTTCATTTCAATCCATTTCCCCATACCTAACGTAACATAACAAAATCTAGAATAATTACACTTATAATCCCTTAAAAAATTGTAAACCTTGAAAAAAAGTATTGAATATAATTTACATTTGAAAGATACAACACTTTACATTAATCAGAGTTCTGGGATGTATTTAGATTTAACAATTTTTTGTATGACATGATAAACTATAAGACAAAATACCGAATTGAATAGGAAAGTAAGATTATGATGGGAATCATTACATTTAAACTAATTATTTATGATAGCTATTCAATTTTATATAACTTGAACAGTGAAAGGAAATTAACATGAAATAAGATACAAAGCCCGACTTGCTAACACAAGTTGCCACCCTGCGTAGAATTCATTAACTCATCATCTAAATATTTTATTTTAATTATATACCTCAAACTCTATCTAATAGGTGGTACGAAGTAGTCTACAGCTTCTATGTTTTTCTTATTACTCCTTCACTACTGTTTTCCCATAAACCTATCGACATTTAGGGAGAACAAACGTCAAAGTGTTGCTTTCTATAGGAGATGGATTGGGTAAGCTTGGTACCAAATAATCAATGAAATGAAAAGTAGGCCAATTGAATTGAATTCAAACTAAGACCTTAACACCCAATGTCTTTAGTTTGTCCACATCCTAACTTCCATTCATCCTTGAGACGATTTGTACAAAGCAATAGGCATGTTGGACTAAGCTCCAGCATTGACTTCAACGCCTTAAGATCAAAGAAGAGTAAATACAAACAGAACCCATCTCAGATATCTCAACAATAAAAGGGAAGTTCAAATTCAACACATGAAAGCATGAATTGCTTCCTCATCATGGTAAGATCACTAAGATCAGTGTTTTCTTTACACTACTTCACTGTGTTTGTTTATCTACTGGCTTGCTTCAAAGCAAATGGCAGTAGTAGTAATATAGCAGAAAAGAAGACAAGTAGCAGTGCTTTCTTCATCTTTGGAGACTCCACTGTTGATCCTGGCAACAACAACCACATCGAAACTACACCTGACAACAGAGCAAACCATGAGCCATATGGGCAAAAGGGTTTCTTTGGGGGTCCGACAGGGCGGTTTTCTGATGGCCGCGTGGTTGTTGATTTCATAGGTATGCTGGATATGGAAGTTTCTTCTAATTATTATGATGGAATGATTTTCATATCCTAGTTTTGCAACTAAGAATACTTTTGTTGTGGTTTGCTCTCACCTTTTGGAGATTGTTGGGGTTGACTGTCAATAGGCCAGGTCCAATCCAAGATTACTATACATAGAACCTATATGTGTATACACATACGCATCTGCATGTTGTATTCGCATCATGTCATGTCATTTAGACATTTATAGGCAAGAGGATTCACATGAATATGACGTGATTAAAGAAATTCTCAAACATGATATGATCAATAAATGATATGACATGACACGGTGCAAATTGTTAGATTAGATAGATTTATAGATAGATGTGATTAC
Source organism: Lumnitzera littorea (assembly GCA_024138015.1). NCBI lineage: Eukaryota > Viridiplantae > Streptophyta > Magnoliopsida > Myrtales > Combretaceae > Lumnitzera > Lumnitzera littorea. The sequence continues at coordinate 109,908,277 of JAMXBB010000007.1, read as the reverse complement.
CTAATATTCGTAGGAAGTGATAAGAGAAAATATTTGGTCAGAGAAATGAAATAAATATAAATAAAAATGAAACTTTTAAGAATTAAATGGATAAGTAATGGCCTTTACTTAATTTTATTACACCTTAAATAATATCAGTAATATCATGAATAAATTTATATACACTAATATAAACTCATTGAGCTCATGACTTGACTATTGGGTTGAGATCATGAGTAGATATGAAAATATGAAGGGAAAAAAAATATTAAAAGAAACAAAAAAAGAAACATTGGATAGCCATTCTTTTAGTATTGAGATGGAATTGTGATTCCTTATTTGACAACAGTTGGGATTTCATAGAATAGCTATTCACACTTCGTAAACTAAATACGATAATAACTTTGCAAAGGAAACTTTTTCTTTTTTAATCACATGAGACAAAAATTTGTGTATAATAAAAACATCTCATATGATTCAAAATTTTAAAATAATACTTGATCCAAACCCCTCTTTTCTCATATAACCTCATCACCACTATCATCACATAACTACCATCACCACCATTGCTATCCCAGCTGCACTACTACTTACACCACAACACCACCATCATTGCTATTGCCACGATAAGAACCCCAAACAACATACCATCACCTCATCATTGTCACCTCTAAAAACCCATACACCATCACCGCTATAGCACTATTGCCAACAATAACACAACTTATACAATACTTCCATCACCATCCCATTGCTAATCGCCACCATTGCACCATGACCATCACAACAATCACTAAATCACTAATTGCACAACCACAAACACTGCTATTGTTACTGTTGCAATTACTACCACCACCCTACAACATAAATACCAACATGATCGATGCACCATCATTATCAACTTCATCCCACAACCTCCAATCTAATGATGTGGTGGTGGTAGCAATATTGATGCAGCTTGGTAGTGAAGGTGGTGGTAGTATTGAGTCTATGCTGATGAAGTGGTTAAGGGATGTATTGGGGATGATGAGGTGATGGTGTTATTAGTGGTGTGATAGAGGTGGCAATAGGATGGTGTTGGCATCAAAATGGTGGAATGTTGTGATGGAGGTGAGGGTAATTGTAATGGAGGTGAAGATGCAGCAAAAAGTGTAATTAAAAAAAAAAAAAAAAAAAAAAAACAAAATGACACAAATGGTGGAACGGTCAAAAACATGTGTAGTTTAGACGATAGAAAATTTCAAATGATGTGCTTAGTGCACAAAAAAATGGTACAAGAAGCATGTGCAGTGCTATTATGTTTTATGTTTTACCATGTTGGGAACAAAAAGCTACCTTGAGGTTATTTGAAAGATGTACTGCTATATCATGAGAAATTGATGTGCTGCATGGCAAGTTTTCTGACAGAAACTTTCTATTATGTTGCAGCTGAATATGCAAAACTGCCTGTGATTCCACCATTCTTACAGCCTTCTGCAGATTTTATCAATGGGGCTAACTTTGCTTCTGGTGGGGCTGGAGTCCTTCCGGAGACCAATCAAGGAGTGGTAGGAAGTATAGAGACACTATAACCTTTGTTCTGTTACCTAATGAATTTCTTTTGAACAGTTGTTACATTAACAACCTCTAAAACTTATTATATCACAATTTTCAGGTGATCGATCTTCAGACACAACTAAAAAATTTTGAAAAAGTCCAGAAATCATTGACTGAAAAGCTGGGAGAAGACAAAATGAAGGAAATAATATCAGATGCAGTCTATTTTATCAGTATTGGAAGCAATGACTACATGGGTGGATACCTTGGCAATCCAAAAATGAGAGAACTATATCAACCTGCAGATTTCGTTGGGATGGTCATTGGGAACTTGACTCGAGCAATTCAAGTAAGCATTCGTAGTGATAAGAAAATTGCATGCAGATTGTTGGTCACAGTTTTAATCTACCTGCTGCTGCTGATTATAGCAAGATTATTTCTAAATTGATTATAAGATCCTTCCATTAAGTGAACGATTGTCTCAAATAACACATCCAATTAGATTGAGACAAACTATGCTGACTATCCTTCAATTTTCATTGCTATATTCAGCTGTTGTATGAGAAAGGAGGAAGAAAATTTGCATTCCTGAGCTTATCCCCATTGGGTTGCTTACCAGCACTCAGAGCAGCTAATCCAAAAGCTGATGGAGGGTGTTTTGAGGAAGCATCTTCCCTTGCTCTAGCACATAGTCATGCTTTGGAAACTGTCCTCATGAACCTCAAACTTATGCTGAGTGGTTTCAAATATTGTAACTCCAAATTCTATGATTGGCTTGATGAAAGATTGAAAAATCCCTCCAATTATGGTACGTAATGTCCTCAGATGTTAGAACATGTTTGTATTACTTTTTTCATGGCCTACATAACTAAAGCGTGTGGTATGGATGATCGAGACCTATTTAATTTTCAAGTGAATGAAAATCAATAACAAACTATTACTTAACCCAAAAAATATAAAATAAAACCAATCTAGAGTTTGTTCTCATGGCAATCAGGATATAATAACTCCAAAAGCATGTACCACTTGTGTTCTAATTTGGCAAATAGATAAAGTTCTCATACCCTGTTGGTTGATCCACTGATTAAAACTATTATAGTATTATCAGGAGTTGAGTACTGGTGATTTGAAAATCTCATGAATCATATTTTTTGTAGTCATCTTACTACTGACTTTGTGCAAAAAAATATGTGTGAAGGGTTCAAGGATAGTGTCAATGCTTGCTGTGGAGCTGGGCCATATGGTGGTATTTCTAGCTGTGGAGGCAAAAGGGAGGTAAAAAATTACGACCTATGTAAAAATCCAGAAGATTATATTTGGTGGGATTCTTTCCATCCAACTGAGGGAGTCCATAAGCAAATTGCAGAGGCACTGTGGCGTGGAACTCCTTCTGTAGGACCATCCAACCTTGAAGATCTCTTCTTTGAAAAGGAGAAGCTCACTATTGCTGATCTGGTTGATGTCACAGAAGGAGAATCTTTTTAGTAATAAAATTCCCTATTTCTTTCTTATGAACTTGTAACTCATGAGAAGGGAGAGAAGTCAGATGTGTAGTCAATAATTTTCCATCTTCATCAGCACAACTTTCACCAAGTTTTCTCTGTCCTTATGGAAGTTATTGCCAATAACACTAGGAGAAAGAGTACTGATAGATTGAAATCAAAATATAGCACTAAATGCCAGGCATAAGTCATGCATTAATCACTGTTAAGACAGAGTTGCGAAATGAGAACCCCCTGTTGATCCAATTGCCGCATGTTGAGCATTTATTGTCTATGTATTCTCTATCTTTATCTGTTTATCTGTCTATTTATCATTTTAAGACATGCATAGACACAAATTATCTCCTTTTTCCCCCCTTGGGGGAAGTTCTCTAAAGGATATTGCTGGATCAAACAATTTTTTATCACTGACAGGAGGTTTATAATCCTATATAAAATACTGCATAAGCATTCTTTTAAGGTTCATCAATTTAACTTTCTGAGTGCCTAAAAAAATCATAAACCTGTAGCTTGCTCAGTCAGGTTTCCTGCTTAGTAAATTGGAATATGCATATTCCTTTTAGTTGATTTCCCACTTTAATTAAAGCATAATAAAGAAAAGAAATTTGTCCAATGGCAAAGGCATGAGGGTTAGGTTTTGGTCGGAGGATCAAGGCGATGCTTCTCAAACAGGTAAACACACTGGAAACTTAGGTATGTGCCTAAATGGTCTTATCATTCATTATGATTTTATTGTAAAATCACAGTACACTTAGCAGAACTCAATTAATAATCAATCAAGTAACTTAAATATACCCATTTCCCATTTGATTAAATTCACTATGGATATGAACAAGTACTCTAGAATGTTTCAAGGAAATAATCCATGTTTTTTGTTGAAATGCATAATAATTAAATTGTAAAAATGAATGGAAGGTTTATGCATACACGTATTATCCTTTTTGGTTGGTTTATGAACGTATGCAATACTCTTTTTGGTTCTGGCATAAGTATAATGCTCATATTAGTTTTAGTATCAGGATTGTTCCTTCCAATATCTGAGGAATGTACATGGTTATCCCCAAAATATAGAGAAGTATTGAGAGAATGTTCACTATTATACCTCACGGAGCTAGATATTAGCATCCACCAACAGCCAATGATTCCATTGGACAACTAAATGTTGAATCCAGTTCGCTCAGCTCTTCATAGGTTTCAGAATCTTCTGACTCAGGGACATAACCAGCTTGCTTCATCTGCTTTAAAAGGGATTTAAGAATAGAATAAATTTCGCACTTTTGTGGATGCCCTTTATCTTTCACAACAAAAACATGAACTTGACCCAGTACTTCAAGCCAGCTACAACCAGGTTGCTTTACAACTCCCCACTGCTTCATCAATTTCCTAATCCTAATGACATCAGCCCATTCCTTACGCTCAGCATACATGTTTGACAGTAGAACATAAGGTCCAGAATTTTTAGGATCAATTTCTAAGAGCTTTTCAGCCACATGCTTTCCCATCGCTATATTCCCATGAACTTTACAAGCAGCAAGAAAGGAACCCCACACAACAGCATCAGCTTGCATTGGCATTCCTTCAATTAAGTCCTTTGCTTCATCAAGGCAACCAGCCCGTCCTAGCAAATCTACCATACATGAATAATGGTCCTTGACGGGTGCCACACCATATTCCTGGAGCATCGAATGAAAATATTGATGCCCCTCCTCAACCAGTCCAGCATGACTGCATGCAGACAGCACGCCTATCATGGTAACATGATCAGGATTCTCAGAAGACATCAACATCCTCTTGAAACTTTCAAGAGCCTCCATTGCATAACCATTTTGTGCATATCCAACTATTGCTGCATTCCATGAGACAGTATCCCTCCCCAACATATATTGGAAAACTTTAGACCCGTCTTCCACTGACCCACATTTCATGTACATGTCTATAAGAGAATTTCCCACAAATATATCCGACTCTTCTCCAAACTGGAATCGAAATCCATGCTTCAATATGTGAGTATGAATCTGCTGCCCTAACTGCAGATCAGCAAGATTTGAAGCAGCGCTAAGAAGATTACCTAATGTATAGTGCGTTGGCCAAATGAATTTTCTTTTTAAGAGGCAGAAAAGCCTAATGGCCTCTTCATTTTCTCCATTCTGAGTATACCCTGCTATAAGTGCATTCCACGACACCACATTTTTCTCAATCATCCCAGTAAACATTGTTCTTGCAGCTTTTAGACTAGCAACCTTTGCATAACCACTCACCATAGTTGTCTCGGAGACGACATTCCTAACAGGCATCCTATCAAAAACCTGTCTGGCTTCATTGACTCTACGGCATTTGGAGTACATATCAACAAGAGCATTACCTAAAACAACATCATTCCTAAGTTTGTCACATTTCACAACACGGGCATGAATCTCCTTACCTTCTCGAACTGCTGACAAGCTTGCACAAGCACTCACCACACTAGCAAGAGTCACTTCGTCCGGTTCAAACCCATAATCCATCATTCTCAAGAAAACCTTTAAAGCTTCACTAGCTGGACCATTCTGTTCAAAACAAGTTATCAAGCTATTCCAAGAAACTAAATTTCGCACGCTCATTTCATCAAAAGCTCTCTGAGCACAGGAAACATCCCTGCACTTGGAATACAGATCAACAAGAGCAGAACCCATATAAACATCCGACGAGCACTTCGATTTCGATACCAAGCCATGAATTTGCCTACCCAATTCGATATCCATTACTCCAGCACATGCACTGAAAGCACTCCCAAAAGAATACTCGTTAAGCACATAATTTTCCCTATGCATCTTAACAAAACAATCCAAGGCCTCATCAAATCTTCCATGCCGGGCAAAACCCGATAGCATGGAGTTCCACGAGCATTGATCAGGATCATTCATAGACCCAAAAATGCTTGCGGCCTCATCCAAGAGACCGAAATTGTTCAGCACAGTAATAAACGCATTATAAGTAAAAGTGTTTCTCGTAGGCATTTTATCGAACAACTTGCGAGCATATTTCAAACACCCGCATTTCCCGTAGACGTCGATGAGTCTGTTGTGTATGAACACTTCATCATGAAATTGAGTTTTGAGAATGCGGGCATGCACGCGAGTGACGGAGCGTGAGGAGGAGGCGTTGGATTGGACGCATGAGTCCAAGAGCTTTGCAATTGGAGACGATGTGGTGAAATGGAGGTCGCTGACGAAGCTTCTGGTTTTGGCCAAGGAATGTTTTGCCATTCCATCTTCATTTCATTTCAGGAATTTTCTTGGGTTAGCGCAATGTAGGTAATGACGTTAAAGTTAGGAACCTGTATGTTGAGCTAAACTTAGAATGTTTTTTAAGGTTTGTGTTAATGGAGACAACGCGGGAACGCCGGGGAAGAGATAGCTTGTTTGATTCCTTCTAGGAAATAGTTTTATGGGGTGTAACCGGGATCATAAGAAATCAAGATCCGTCCTATTAACTTAATAGGTTGCTAGACACGTCTTAAAATCCTATAAAGCTTTTTAGTTATATATACACAACCCCCTGCAATAATCCTAATAGAATTCCTAATAGAATACTCGTTTCTCGTCCTATGAGATCTGTTCGTTTTTTATATTATTTTTTTTCTAAAAAACTATTTTTACTTCATTATTCATAAAATTGATTTATATTATTTATATTTATAAAATATAAGAAACACAATAATGACATATTAAAAGAGAAACAACGAAATATATATATAAGGCAAAAACATAAAAGAGAAAAGAGTAAAGATGTGAAGAGGGATGAAGATTGAAGAAGGAAATAGGGTAAGGGATGCAGAATAATGTATATACTTTAGTTTTCATTTGTTTTTTATTTAATTAATATTATATTATCAATATATTATTTTTATTGATTAACAGATCTTTTATGTTTTTTTTCTTAAATTTCAAAACTTATCCCATAATCTTAATCGGTTTTTAATCATATTACAAAACCCATCTTAAACTCATCGAATATTATCTTATAAAGTTTTTAGCGAATCGAATTGATCGGATATATCATCTCGATTCGCCCATTTATATCCTTAATATTTTGGACAATTTATTATTGTGAACATGAATATGCCATATTGTTAGATTTAGATTTATCACGAAACAAGAATGTTAATGGTTAACAGAATATTATTATTAATTAATAATTATCATAACCTTCCAAAAAGGTCATATAATCTATTTAAATTTGACTAAAAATATTCATCTTCGATGTAAAATTTTCCTTAACGAATAAGTATGCACCGCCAATGACCGATGACCCATTTAATCCATTGAAGGGAGTGATTGCATTTCCTAAGATAAATTTTGCTACCATTGACAGAAAGTTAAAAAGAATGCTTAAGACGATACTGCAAGCCAAGTACGGACATTATGAACTTTTGATGGTGACCTTTTGGTTTGATAGATGTTCTAGTGGCATTTATGGACACGATTGATATTGTTTAACGAGAGATTAGATGAATTTGTTGGAGTCACAGTAGATAACATTCCGATATACTTAAGAGCAAGGAAGATCATGTCAGGCATTTAAGAATTGTATGACAGGTATTGAAAGATAAGTAATTATATGCTACACTGAAAAAATATCAGTTTTAGTTAAAACAAGCTGCATTTCTAAATCATATTGTATTTGGATAGGGATTATAATAGATTTGTGTAAGGATCGATTTTGAATTGTAAATAAATATAGAAGACCACTAAATCAATAGGTAGGTAAACCTGAATTGACTTACGAATTATCGAGTTTTATGTGCTCAGATAATTTAGCTTGGTAAGCCCACTAAACCATCGAACTTAAATCGCAAATGAACCCACAATTCAGCTTATCCAAACTTTATTTTATTTAAAAAAAAGAAAATCATCTTACCATCTACAATTAAGTTTTTCCTTTTTCTTCATCAATTATGACATCTCACTTTAATATCTATTCTTTCTCTTCCCCAAATATTCTTCTCTCCTTATCCTTTCAATTTATCATAAAAGAAAATCAATTTGTATCGATAAATCAAATTTGTTGAATAAATAAGAAGAATTAATTATAGAAATTAGAATATTTATCAATTTGAATTAGCACGTATAATATGTAAATATGATAAAAAGGTAAGAAATGAAAGTATCTTAGCCAATCTCATGAATCTATTCTAAATTTAATTAATTAGAAAAATTCTAGTGAAATCATTGATATTTTTAGTGTTCAAATATATGATTCATCTACTTTTTCCATTTAAGAGTTTTGATGTATTTTCGCATGCCTTTGAGACCTCAAAAAATGAATAGATTCCTTTTCTTAGGAAGTTTACTAAATAGAGGATTTATAGCATTTTCAAATTAATAGATTCAATGTTAATCATTTTTTCTACTCTATTAGTCTATTCTCTATGCTACATAACATGAGTAATTTATCAATATGTTATAAAGTCCAGAGAGATTTTTTCATGGAAAATAATATTTTGTAACATTCTATTTTACAATGGATAGTTACATTAGAATTTGTTTCTTTTTATATTGATAATGTATTTCAAGAATTGAATAACAAATTTTCTTCCTTTGTAATTTCTACTTAACATTATAATATTAAAGTAACATTATGGTCATGCAATCTAAAACAATTATTTCAAAATGAAATAAAATTTGAACCGAAAATAACAATGAATCATTCACGCATTATCACTACTTGTGATGTACACATAAAGTGTTAGAGTTATAATAATGTGAGTAAAAAATTAGAAATATGAGAGAAGGTGAAAAATTATCTACATTAATTTATGAAAATGAAGAAAGAAATCGAAGAATCGGTTAAGGGTCATCAAATTGACTCCAGCCCATGGCTTTAAGGACCGGGCCTGATTTACCTTACTGTAGTCTCATGAACTAGCGGTTTAGGGCTAATTTCGAGCTGGTTCAGCCTGATACATAGGTCCATTTATACACACTAAAGACCAGAGCAAAATGTATGAAAGGAGTTTTCATGAGCTTAAAAAGGAGATTAGTTATACTTCTAGTGTTAATCATTGTTGATGGAGTAGAGGATTATGCAATATATCGTGTTGCAACTAAGAATAGTTTATGATATATGTTAATATAGAACCATAAGTAATTATTTATATATAAAGACAAGGATGATCCTGTAAAACTTTCTCATATGGATGCTAACTACAAAAGTAGCTTCCCTTTTGAGTCATTAAATTGTAGTTACCGGTCAATTTATAAAACTCTCTCATAAGTTTAATTATCCAAAATTAACATTAATTGCATTAATTATATGAAATTCCAATTCAACAAAAATCGTTTCGAATGGATTTTGATTTTATAAAAAACAACTATAGGTTCAAGGACAACTTTTTGAATCATAGTATTGAGACAATAAAAATTCGTAAGTTATTAAATAGGATATATATATATATATATAAAAGAATCACAAATAAATTAACCATATATAACAAGTATTAACATCTCATTTTTTTTAATTGTTTTGTTCATATTTACAAGCAAAACTACACCCAAATCAGAAGAAATCTCCACCATATATATGAAAAGAAGGACGAGGAGGAGGAACTTGATAACAATTGAGGCACTTGATTCCGCCTTCAATTTTTGTCCCGAATGCATTTTTTCCACAACACTTGGACGACCTTGGGGAGGCTTAAGAGCCTTGGGGATTTATGTTTGTACAGAGGAGACATAAGTAAGGCTTTTGAAAAATAAATAAAATGACATAATTATAGAAGTCTTGCAGATGAGAACTTCGTTTAAATGTAATCCTATAAAAGTCCTAGTAACACACTTAGGGTTTCAAGACTATATTCAAATGAATCAAGAAGCCTCGTTTGAATGAAAGTCTTGTCAAATGTATTTTTTTTTCTTAAGGGTTATGGCTTCATTCCAATAGGCTGAGCTTTCAATTCGAATGAAGTCCTCTATATCTTGGTTGCATGGTTCTATGCCCGTACCTGCCCAAGTCTCGGTAACTTCTTATCGAAGCATACACTCTTAGGCATGGTCGTAGCTTAAAATCGGGTTAAAATGTAGTCAATTTAACAGATTTTAGAAGGTTTGGATTCTCTATTTACAATGGACGTAGGTAGATAATCTTTTGGATGAGGAGATTAGATTAGCACTTGATTGAGTGATTTTTTTAACGGTCTAGAACTTGATTACCAAAAATCAATATCTCATTTCATTTGGTTACCTAGACCGAATATGAATCCCTATAATCCAAATCAAAGTTTCCATTGATTTTAATGAGAGATTGATGGGAATGTAGATTTTTTTTTTTTTCTACTCCAGAGATGAGATTATAAATTATGATCAATAAAAGGTAAAAGAGGACTTTATACTTACAACCATTTGGAATCCTAATAATTAGGTAGGAAAAAAATTAGCCAAATTTCAAGAACACGTCATATGGAGTCGCATTGTTTATTTTCCCATCTATGTCCTCATCAAGCTCTAATAATACTAACATAACTTTTTCTTCTTTTTTTTTTTTTCTTTTCCCTTTTTAGTCAACTACTATCTTATTACAACTTTGAAGAATGGGAAAAATCGAACATATTCAATTGATATATGATATAACACAAAAATATAAGATTTGATAATATAAAAGAACAGGATCTGTTATTAGAATTCATACTACTTTTTTATTCAATGCATTGCTAGTTGTATATAGAGCTAAATCATAATTAAAAATAAATTAATGACTTCTCTCAAACTATATTTATAAGATTCCTGATAGATAACAAAATATTGCATAGAATAATTCCTACAAGATTTGTTGGGATCCAATACTTATCCAACAGATTCATAATTACCTATAGGTGCATATCTCCAACACTCATCATTGCCTCAGTATTACTATAATTGGTAAAAACTCCAGTTTTACTTGTTTAATCTTTTCTATGTCCTTCTCAATCATAGCCTCTTCTTGAATTTCCTTCTTAAGAGTGGTAGGTAAGCTTCCTCCTTAATAGAAGGAGTGCTATTAACCTAACGTCGATATGATTTTAATTTCTTTGTCTTATACAGAGGCCATTTTGTCATTGTACTACTAGTTCCTCCTGAAAACAAACTTCTTGTATTAATAAGTATATGCTTACTTATTGCCTCCTTCCATTGAGTTTCATGTCATTGCTTCTTCTTCAATAGCTTCTCTTTGTGCCTTCCTCTTTTAGCCTTCTTTACTAACCTTTTAAGCTCTTCTTGCCTCTCTTTTTCCTCCCTTTTAGCCAAAGCCTCCTACTTCTCCTTAATATGCTTTAGAACTTTCTTGCTAGCAACTTTAGTCTTGGCATCAACCATTTTGTGTTTTGTAATTTCAAGTTAGGCCTAGATTTTTCCTTTTCCATTCCCATTAGTTGCTACTGTAGCTTTGCTTTGCTTCTTCTTCATTCAATTTAGAGAAAGCTTCTTGCTCTCATTTTCACTTTGAGTATATCTTCTCCTTTTACATCTTTAGTCAAGCACCAATGATCATTGTATATAACTTTGAAACCTTTTTCAATTAGCTGTAAGCAAATTTTTATTAATGGTAAGTGCATATAAAACATTCAGTAGTACACTTCAAACCTTGTAACCATTCTATAGCCATGGTTCCTTTGCCTTTGATCGAAATAAATTCTCTGTTTCCAATTGTTATTTTGGAAATAATGGTTTTATCAAGCTTTTTGAAGAGCTCTAAATCATTGGTCATGTGGTTTGCAACCACTATCAATCAACCAAGAATCACTAGAGTTGTTACTTGTTGTAAAGCATGATGTAACAAAAAGTTGCTTATTCTTAAGTTGTTTGGTAATAGCTTTTGCCTATTCACGTTGTTTTGACTTACAAATACACTCCATATGCTCAATCTAACCACATTTCTTACATTTGACATTAGACCTCTACCAACACTTGCTTTGTGGATGATTTGTCTTTTTGGACTGTAGGCAACATGGATTTGTTTCATCTTTATTGTTTCTTTTACTTTTACCTTTAGAATTTTCTACCTTGGCATGTAAGTCACCGTTTATGGATTCTTCTTCTCTCATGATTCTCCTTTACTTTTATGCCTATAATGCATTCACCAATTCTACCAACGTACACTTCTTGAAATTCTTCTAATGAAGAAATTTTGACTCACATCTTTCGGGCAAAGTGATAAGAATTTTTTGCATAATTTGTTCATCAGTAAAATCCTCACAAAAAAACCTCACCTTATTTACTATGCCCAACAACTTGTTAGAGAAATTCTTAATGATTTTTGTTTCCTTCATTTTCAACATTTCAAATTCCCTGATCAAGTTGAGCACTTGCATATTTTTGGTTCTTTCATTATGTCGATACTCCTTTCAAAGATTGTCCCAAATATCCTTTACCAAGTTCAAGTTCACGATCCTTGTAAATATAGCATTTGAAACAGTTGAGAAGAGGTAGACTTTAACTTTAGACTTTTTGGTCTTTCTCCCTTTGTGAGCCTTAATTTGAGCCATTTCATGATTCTTTGGCAATGGGAAAACATCATGGTCTTCTTTACAGCTTTCCAAAATCTAAAACATTAAGATAGACGATCATTCTAACAACCTAAACTTGATAGTTCTCACCATAAAAAAACGATGATGCCATATGGGAGAAAGTTGTTTCGTTTTCCATTTCTTAAGGTTGTTGTGTTTTTGGTTTTGGATTATTGTGCTTTTGGTTTGTGTATGAATTCACGTAACTTATAGATCCATAAAGAAGATGGATTTGATACCATTTGTTGGTATAGACATAAAAACAAAAATATGAGATTTGATAATATAAAAGAAAAAGATACATTGTTGGAATTTATATTTCTTTTTTATTCAATGCATTGCTTTTTTTTTATAGAGCTAAATCATAATTGAAAAACAAGATAATGGCCGATCTCAAACTATATCTATAAGATTCCTAATAGATAAGAAAATATTGTATAAAATATTTCCTAAAAGATTTAGTGGGATTTGACACCTAATCGATTCATAATTATTTATAAATTTAGCAAACTAAAGCATATTTCCAATATAGATAATTTCGTTGAGAAATCAATATTTATACTATTATTGGTATAATTATAAATATTACTAATAATATAATGGAACCTTTTTGATGTAAAAATGAGGGGAAATAAAAAGGGAATGAAGGAACGTATACATGTAAAAATTTTTAGCTTGTTACTTCAGTATAATGCACATTTGCCAGTCAAATTTTAAATGTCCATGTGTGCTAAGCCAAAGCGTTGAACTATAATTGCAATCTAAAGGAGAAAATTGGACAATGAATAGGACTAAACCCCACTTCAAAGGAACAACAGGGACCATTTCAACGAGACAGTACTAGTGCACCCAGAAAGAATCAAACTAAGAAAACAAGCAATAAGATAATAAAGGAATCTAATTAAGAATGCTGCATCCATCCACCATTAAAAGATCTTCTAGTATGGACTTATGAGGGTTAGGCTTTGTGGAAACACAGCACTAGTTTGAAGGGAAGGAGATAAGAAGAAGATTGGATGAATAAAAAAAAAAAAAACCATGTGCATATGTATTTAACAAACAACAAGAGTAGTGCCAATATGGTCCAGTGTTCATTAATATTTACAAAGTACTCAGATGTCAAAAAAATTAAATGCAAGTGCAGAAACATGTTAGTTTCTTCAATGTCATAGAAGGGGGGATATATATTTCTCCTGTGAATCAACCACCAAACTGTGTATTGGACAGAAATATAAAATATTTTTTAAACCATGTGACAGTGATGGAACACCTTACCTAGCTAGATCGCCATATTCGAACAGCTATGATTTTGATATCCCAGACAAGCTGTATGTCATGTAACAAGATTATTAAGTTTTTAAGGGTTTTTTTTTTTACTCATCCCCGAAAATTAACTCGTATATTTATGTTTTGTTTACTTGAGTAGTTTTTTATGCAACGTATTTAAAGATGAGGTCCATGCTTCCATCGAGTTTCATGTCGTAAATAAACTCGAATGCTCAAAAAAATTCAGTTAAACGGACATATTCATTCTTGGAGTGGAAACGAGCTTTACATCCTAATGTAAAAAACTAATCTTTCATCAAGTCTCGTATAATTTTTTATACCGTGAATAAAAAGTTATAGCGAACGAACAATACATTAGAATATGTAAAGTCTTCGTCTTATTAGTTTCTTAACAAACGTTATTTACGTGTAAAAAACACTCGATAATAAGTGATTGGGAAAGTTTGGATTTTTCGTTTTGGATAAGGTTAATAATAACCTTGAAATAATGCATGCAGTTCCCCCAACTTCCTTTTAAATTTCAAACCATTTTCTTTGGAAATCATGTCCGACTTACCGTTGTGGAATTGATTTGTCGTTATGAGAATATAGCTTATTATACTTCTCTATGTGGCTAATGGGGTCATGTCTTCCGATCTCCTATAAAGGAAAAAGATTTATCGATACTAATAAGTTACAAGAATAGACCGAACTAACGCTTTTAAGTATATCACAGTTATATGTAGGACGAGATTCAAATTTTATCTTATTCATCACATAGCACAAAATATAAGAAATATAACAAATAGTTAAAGAAAGAAAGACATGGAAGTTACATAGAAAATCCTAAAATAATTTAGATGGAAAACTAAATGTTTAATTCTTGGAAGAATTATGACGGAAGAGATCAACGTTTAGAGGTAAATTCAAATAGGAGATTAACATTTCGAAAAGTTTAAATAAGATATTAACGTTTCAAAAAGTTCGAATAGGTGATGAATATTTTATTAATAGTTCAAATAAAGGATTTACAATAGCCGATCCATAAAATTATTTGGACTACTTTATAAAACGTCGATCTTTTACTCAAACTTTTCGAAATATTAATCCTTTATTTGAACCACTTTTATGAAGCGTTAATTCTTTATTTGAACTTTTTAAGATGCTAATCATCTATTTTAATATACTTTTAAACATTGATCTCTTTCGTCGTAATTCTCCCATTAATTTCCTCTAACATGTACCTATAGTTTTCTATTTTTTCACTACTGTATCGAATACATATATAACTATATATTTACATACATACAAAAGCCATACTGTAGGAAAATAAGTTATAAAGTACTAAGAAGATATAAAATAGAAAATTGTCAAGGATTTAAGACTCTAATTTAACCCTTTACCCATTTCTTTCCCTTAAATGCAATTCCAAAGCAGAGTATCTAATAGACTCAGTGACATAACACAGGCTCTAATTCAATTATAAGACACTTGCTTATACACCAAAGCTAACACCTGTATGATGTAGCTCATTATTTTAATCAATCTTGCTAGCTGTTCACCTCTGGGCTATCTATTGCACTGCATATATCCATTAGCCCCCATCATTCCATGCATAAATAATATCGTCCATCCATCTACTCTAACAACCATTCCCAACTATGACCACTGACACCCATTTATCTTTTGTTAGCCTAATTAAACATTATTCAATAGTAGAGATGATATAAATTCAAGATATAAATAGATGAGGTTACTGTACTTTCCCCTTTATTCGGACTCTTGTCCATTCCCTTATATCTTGAGAGTACACTTCCATATTCTGATGGTGGGGCAGTACACGTTTGCCTCTATCAGTTTAATGTCCTATAGCTGTCTCCTTAAGAGGAAGTATGATTTATATAAAAACATTCTCTGTGGTAAATGGATTAATTTGATAGTTTATGAAAGATTATCTTCAATAAAAATCTAAATATCTAATGATTTTTATTAGGTTTATACTACACCTTATAATGACTTGCTACGTTGTCATAATTCTAATAAAAATAAAGAGGTAATCCTACATAATCCTTAAATATTACTCAAATCATATTTTTATCTCCTTATAAATTTTATAATTAATATTACCATATCTCTTAGAAAATCTCTAAAACTTTATCAACTACCTATTAATATATTGACCGACGGTTTGAGACGTAATTGCATAATTTCTAAATTACCAGAAAATGAAGATATATCCGTTAAGAATATAGAGATCTATCTATCCATGTCCGACTGATAGGTTTAAGGGTGTATATTCAATTTATCCAAAATTAAATGTCATAGAATTACATGGATGCACATGAAAAGAATATAGTTGGTTTATTTTGGCTTGTGTTGTCATACTAACTCGACTTATGTGGTCCAACTCGACTTGACCCTATATCTCTATAAAAATCAGTTTGAGTTATTCTTTTGGTCATCATTAATAATGATTTTGATTCCACTCTAGTGACCTGATCGATTTAATCTAGCTTTTATAAAAACTTATCGGGTTTTGAAAATATATTTTTTTCTCTTATATTTTCTAAAAAATATATCAATTTACCTTTAAAAAATGTAGGTTAAAGAAAAATAGAAAATAAAAAATGTAAGTAAATTGCATCATATTATAAATAAATATAAATTATATTATAATAATTTTATTAACCCTATTTCATTTCAATTTCATCTGAATTTGAATTTGATCCTTTCAATCTTTGATCCCTTCTCATTTCTAGATCAATCGTTTCATTTGGGTTTGATAATCACAATATTGATCTTGACAACTGTGGTCCATCAGAAATTTTAATTTTGAAAAAAAAAAAAAAAAGAAAACTCTTTTGAAAGTCTGCCTCTTCGCA
Organism: Lumnitzera littorea; assembly: GCA_024138015.1. NCBI lineage: Eukaryota > Viridiplantae > Streptophyta > Magnoliopsida > Myrtales > Combretaceae > Lumnitzera > Lumnitzera littorea. Next base: position 109,891,592 of record JAMXBB010000007.1, on the reverse strand, counting down.
CGAGGTAGATATTTATCTCTTACCTGATAAAGTACGATGTCTACAGTCACCAACCAGCAAATACAAGCTCAATCATACCTACCTTTCTAATAGAAAAGGTTTCAACTTCTTAATCAATATTGTAAACAGTTGATGCTTTGAGTATAAGTGAAGTCATAATTATACAACAAGAAGCACCAAATTAAACGAAAAATAAATGGAAAAAAAAGGGGGCCTATCACTGAGATGATTGCATGCACCCGTGACCCGACAAATAAAATCATCCAACGTGCCGCCTATAGACTATTTTATTTGCCATCGACTATATGTTATAGTTTATATTAACTTATTGTCATAACTTTAATCAAAATTGCGAAAAAAGATAATGGGCTTTAGCCATGCATGTTCAAAAAAAGTCAAGAAAGTTATAATTTAATGGATTAAATATCAGTTTTTTAACGACATAGACTAAATTTGATTTCATTTTTTAATATTGGTAATATTTATATTAGTTGGCAAAAATATAATTTAAATGTCATAGTTATATAAGGAATCATAAACATGCTTAATACACCTACCATTATATGAAAAAACGATTTATATCTATTAAAAATTATTCAATTTCTCTTTTTGTTGAGGTTGATTATATTACAATTTAAGGAAAAGAAAATTTCAATCCTAATATATCATAATGAAAGACTAATAATAATACAATTAGTTTACAACTGTATTGGCACTAGGAATGGTTGATTATTATTATTTTTTTTTTTCACACTAAGAATGGCCGATTAAATGGTTAATATTTGAATCTTTGTGAATGAAGCTCTTTTCTATCTTGTTGAAAGTCATCTCGAATCCACAGGCGATTATCCTCCCTTTCTATCTTCTCTTTTCATATTTCATTTGTTCGCACGTAACACTTATCATTAATTATTTTGAGTTTTACTCATATGGATTTGCTATATCATATTTTTGCTAATGGCTTCTAAATTTATATTGGAAAAATCAGCAGTGTGATTTAAACTGTTAATCTTATTATGCATGAACTTATAAACGGAAAAAATTTATGATAAGTTTTTCTTGACTTCATAAAAATATAATAAAATAACCATTTATCACCTGCAAATGTATTCATCCACTTAATTGATGGAATGGCTGTTTCACCAAATTGTTGTCACTGGCCAAGAAAAAGGAAATATTTAACTATGGGGGATTGCTATTGTTTTTCTATTTCATTTCTAAAAAAGTTACCATTTTGTTCTTACTTTAATTTATTCTGTATACCATGGGTGCCAGTAGAGGTCTTTATTCTTAAAACCTTCAAAACTTTTCAATTACTTTTTCCTCAAATTTGTTACCCTAAAACTTCAATCATACTACTTGGAACTTGTACTACCGGGAAGTCTTTACTAGGTTCAAATATCATAAAAGGAGGATTGAAAATGATATATGCCAAACGGATGAGAAGGAAAAAAAAAAATTGATATTCCATTCATTATGAAAAACTAAATATCCCAAGTAATAATAAATACTCATATATATATGTCAAATTTAATTTGCTTTCACTCACCACGCTTTACAATCTCCATAACATATCATTTCCAATGAAGCTTTTCTCCTCAAATATACGTGTGCGCTTAATAATACTTCCAAATGAAGATATTTTATCATAGTTGGTTAAAATGAAATGAGAATACATACAAATAAAGCTAAAACTGAAGCATATAATCAACCACCTTGACGTTGATATAAAGCAAATGCGTGGTCACATGAATCATGTGTTTTTAATTTTTTCTATCTCACTTTCTTTCTTCTCTTTTTCTTTTTTTCTTTCCCAAACTTTCTTCTTCTTCTTCTTTTTTTTTTTTTTTTTGTGTGTGTCAAGTAAGCTAAAAAAATTTCAAGGTTCTTTCTTGTCTTAGATCTGGGATATATCATACTAAATCACTGTTACAAACTTAGAAATCCTTAATTACATCACGGGGTGTGTTTGTTTAGAAATTTATTGGATTCTTTTTCTTCTACTTTCGTTATAATTAAAGACTTTGTCAAATATTATTGTAATAACGTTTAAAGGCTGCAATTACTAATGATTTGTGGCAACTTAGAAATCCTTAATTACATCACGGTGTGTGTTTATTTAGAAATTTGTTGGATTCTTGTTCTTCTACTTTTGTAATGATTAAAGACTTAGAAATTATCAAATATTATTGTAATAACGTTTCAATGCTATAATTATTAATGATTTGTGGCGAACAAATAGCAGTGCAAATATCAATAAAATTTGATACGTGTTATTGAATAAATATAATTTTTTGAAAAGGTATTAATTATATATTCATATATCAAAATTTTATGAATTCTTACATACTACTTGTTGACAAGGCTCTTTAAACACAAACTCTTTAGGCTCATTTAAATGTGACACGTCTTGTTATCTAAAGCTTGCCACCACAGGCTCAAGCTCTAGGCCTAAGTTAATCGAGCCTAAAAAGCTTTTCAACGGCTAGAATACACAAGACATGGATAAAATACGTAGTCAATAATCACGTCTGACATAAGTAAGATATATCAAACACTACCACCCCACTCTCCCATACTTGCAAAAGAAGATCTCTCTCCATTCAATTGTCAATGTTACTTCACTGTAAATACCTGTTCATTACCTAAAGGTAAGTTCATCAGTACTCTGCGCGTTAAGCTTGTTTATTACTCCAAAGCGCCTTCTATTCTCCAAAAATTCATTATCAACTTACATATCAAAGTAGCTACGCTAAACAATATCCTGACGCTTTCTCGCAGTATTTTGTATTGCAAGCCTACTATGCATAGAACCCAACCACTACCGACAAGTATCTTGAAACAATATATGAATGGATAACAGTGGAAGACGAAGATTGAAGCTATACCGTAAACGGTGATTCACCATCAAAAAATATCAAATTAAAAATAGGAAAAAACATTACCATTTCGTCTATACATATCATTATCACTGGCGAGGGATTGCTTTCGTCGGTTTTTGACATTATTAGCTACCAATATCTATAATCAATTGAAACTACCACAATAATATCGGATATCTGCAAAGCTTTTAGCATTATAAATGCCGAAAAAGATTAAATAAAACGTTTTCTTTGTTGAGTAAACCCATAACCTCAATTCGGATTTATGTCAAGCATAACATTTATTATGGTATTTCCATATGTATCCGTTATTGAACCTTTGAGTCATGTGAAATGGCTCGTAAGTCGTATACTGCAGTCCAAGAATGGTCTTACACGCCGTATGAATGGAGTATTGATATAGGATAAGTTGGAAAATTCTAAAACATGATAACATAAAAAAAAATTCGTCACTATCACCGGTATATATTTAAATAACATTGGTATTATTACTTGCTACTCATCTGGTATATCTGTCCATTCATTTTCCATTTCGTATCACCACTGTTTCAGTGTGAAAATGGTACAATCGTACATATTGTATTTGTACCTCTATATGGCTACATGCACGCAAACAAAAGTCACGTTGTATTTCTTTATATGTACAGTCAATGCCAAATGTCGCCAGAAGATAATAGTACATATGTCTGAGGTTTTAAAATGATAGGCTAGTTGATGATGACAAATGTTCTTACCATTTGCCCATAAATTCCAATCCGTTTGCCACTTTTTTCTCTGTAATGGAAAACTTTGCTCTTAACTTTAAGTTAAAAGGATGTTAGGCAAACCAAACAAATAACTAAATCTTCCATACAATGTCTTCGATAATAGCTTTTTGTAGTTTATAAGTCTTTTTATTTTTCGCTATTTTGTCTCTTTTCACTACTAATAATTCTTCTTTCTTTTTTTTATTATGAATACGAGAGATATATCCTACCTAAAAATAGTCCATATTTATAGAAGGTTGTATTGTTTACTTTGCTTAATATATATAATTTTATATATCCCACCTAAACGACATGTAATTTTATATAAGTAAAATTTTCATATAAAACACGTACAATCATACAATTAGTATTGATTAAATCACATTTTGTATAGCCATATTTTCACTCTTTATCACTTGGTATGCATGAACTTTGTTTTTAATGCTTTATATACTTGTATTTTATCTCTATTTACATGGATGAAATGAATTTGTGGGTACATGTCTACTTTTAATTTTTTTCATAATATATTATTCAATAAAATAATATTATTAAATGTATTGAGTTAAATAATATAATAAAAATATAAAAATTACGAAAAAATTAAAAATAAGGTAGAAAATAAGAATAAAACTTAGCTAACCACTCCAAGACTAGAAAGGCCATGTTTGTGTGGTGGGTCCTAACCTCCTTCCTCCCTAACCTTTAGAAGGAGGAAAAAAAAAAAAAAAACACTTGCAACCTAATTTTTTTTTTTTTTCTTTACCATGTTTGTTTTGTAGGAATTGCCAGGGAACCAATGATTTAAGGGAAAAAAAAATGAAAAGAAGAAAGCAAAAAACCATTAGGTTGGAAGTGGGTCTTTTTTCTTTTTTTCTTCTAAAGGTTGGGGAGGAAGGAGGTTAGGACCACCACGCAAACATGGCCTTTGCCTATGGACCTTTGGTTTTGGAGTAGTTAGCCAAGTTTTATTCTCTTTTCTTAGCTTATTTTTAATTTTCTTGTAATTTTTATAATATTATTTAACTCGATACATTTAATAATACTATTTTATTAAATAATTTACTATGAATAAATTAAAAGTAGACATGTCATGTAGATATATACAAGCATCCAAGGTTAATGGTAGCCAACCCCCACCTGTAAGGGATCGTGTGACATCCCAAAGAATAGTCAAGTTTTATTTTGTAAATTTTTATTTTTATTATATTATAATTTGATTAAATATTTTTTATTTAATTAATTATTATGGAACAATCGGAAAGTGATAAATATCCCTTAGTTAATATTGATAGATAGAAATAATTTATGGGTATGTAAAGTTTAAGAAACGAAATCATGTGTAAGTAAAATGATAAAAGGTGAAAATGTAGGTTTGTAAAATGCAATTTATTCTTGAATAATACTATCCATGCCAAACCTAAAACGATTATAAACATATACTGATAATAAAAATCAATCAAGGATCCATTAATTTGAGCTCAATTGTATGCTCTCTTTATCAATTAGCAAAATGTAGGTTTGTAAAATGTAGGATTGAATTGGACGGATTAACCCAACTTGAACTACAATAGCAATGAGTAAGGCATGCTATTAATATTTGGACATGATTCATATAAATAGATGGATGGAATATATTAAAAATACAATGTAACTTTTCTTAAACTTAGATTTTTTTTAATTATATTATAATTTTAGAAATAAAGAATTTGAATCTTAATTCATTATAATAAAAGAGAGAGGAGTGATAATATCATTAAATTATAATCATTATCATTATGACTTCTTAAGCTCTAATAATACTTGGATTATTGAGTTGTGGCCCCGCACATTTCATTTAACGCCATAAGTTGCCGGTGAAAGTTGAGTTGTCCATTCGTGACAGAACCGTCTGCAACTGCAAATGGTCCTTACGTAGTTTGAAACTTCATTTAGAGAAACGTAACCATTTACATGACAGTGTACGTAACTGACATGTTTGATATTTTATTTTCCATTCTGTCTGTATTGGTTAACTTGGTTGCCAGGTGAAAATATCCTAATATAAATCCTAAATCAATTATCTTACTTGTTAATCTTATGCAATAATAGAAGAAAGGGAAATTTACCCTTATGGTGATTTATCTCATGAAGATATTTCTATTTACTCCATAAACATTTGTGCCTCAATATGAACCTTTTAGCACTAGCAACACCTTTTCATTCGATATGAGAGAGCATATGTACCAAGCCATTAAGTAATTGTTAGACCTCTAAGCTGCACCTCCCTTCATCCTCTCTACCAATCACCATCTACTCCTTAAGCTTTTTATCTCTAGCTTTCACCAAACTCATTCACCCATACATTCATCATGCATAATACCTAAGCAAAGTAAAAACGGTGCCATTTTAACGCTTAGGCCAAAAACTATTCGTTTTCCTCATAGCCAACCATACCAGTGGTGGAATACGATCGACATATCCTTTGCAAAACCACCAAGAATCACCAATATCTTATATAGGAATAAACTGTGGACCCTAAAATTCTCTCACGACATTCATTGAGCACCAATTCTCATTATATTTTAGCAATTAGGACAATCCAATCAAACCAAGACATAAAAGCAATTCATAACGATACTGGCATATACCTCACACTTAACACGATGCACTTCCACTAACATCCATTTATGCCCAAACTCCACTTACACCAACAATTTGCAGCTCTTTGCCATTGCCCATATGAGTAAGACAATATGCATAGGCATTTAATTTTAGAGCCAATCTCCTTACCACATACATGGAACATACTTACGAAACTCATCCATCCATCTAATATAAGTAATAGTACCATTGTCTCTTTTTTAATTTCTATTAATAAATTTTTCTCTATAGACCCTTTCAACAAATTTCATCTTGAGAGGTAATATAGGTATAGTGAATATAGCCACTAATATCTAATTAGGTCATGGCTTAATGCAATAGTGTGATATCGCAAATAATCCACTTAGTTTTTTGTGTTGGACGAGACTTCATTTTCATTAAAAATTTTCTTTTTTAATTTGTCATGCTTAAGGACTTAAGTAATTTTTTTGTAGAACTTAATTTCATGAAAAATTTTGTTTCTTCTATAATTTTTTTAGTAGGCTTAATAGCTATGTTAGCTTTATTTTAGATTATTTAGTTTACAAATGAACCCAATTGGACATGAAACACATTTATTAAATGGGTTGGGTTATGAGTTCAAATGCAAGACACACAATATGTGTGAAAAATAAACTTTTCAATGATTCATAATCTTTAATGACAATCCATATTACCTAACATAGCCTATTATTATGGACAACAAAGAACCCTAATATATATATGAAAAGTACATATAAAGGAAACTTGTTGATATCCTAATATCTGTAAAATATACATAAAAGTAAATCTTAATATTTATTATCTAAAAATTATACACTAACGTAATAAAATCTAGTACCCTTATTCATAAAGTTTCCAATGTCTTTGAAATGTTAAATAAAGAAATGAATATATGAAGGACAAAGATGAATAATCCATAACTAAAACAATGTTGAAATAGATATCGGATCCGAAAGCAGAATTACAAAATTAAAATTAAAATTTATAATTAGAAACTTAGAACTAGAAACTTTATTGGAACCACCAAAATCTTAAGTTAGATGTTGAAATTCTACAAATTGTCGTTCTTTAGTAAATATTAGAGACATATCAAGAACGTCTTATCTGTAAAAATTAGTAGCTTCCTTGCCCGTGTCATTAAGGGATTTTGAAAGAATTGATAATTGAGTCATTTATGGTTTAAGATTCTGAAACAATCCTTTTAAGTTTAGATATAAAACATGACATGTTAACATGAATTACTAACTCTATATTACACTTAATAATAACCATGTTATGAATTTATTTCAGATTTTTTTTTTACTAATAAACGGATTTACTCATGAAACATAATTATTTAACAAATCACTGTATGAATATAAATTTTCTAACATAAACTCGTATAAACAAGTAACACTAAACATGAAACATTAACACGAAGTGCAAACCTTATTCTTGTCTTTGTTGGCCGCTTCTCTGGATATGTTAATTACAAGTCCGCCAGCTTTTGTTGTGCTTCATTTCAAATTGTACACCTAATGCTATTGGCTAACTTTGATACCATTCATAATATCCACAAGGGATAATCGGGTGTTTCTAAAAATAAGTCGCTATTAGATGACTTAAAAATTAATTCTTCAAAAAAAGATAACATGTTTTTTTTTTTTGCATTTTCTAGCATCACTGTGTACTTTTGGATAGTGCATCAAACCTACAAACTTTTTACACTTTTTTAATACCGGTGTACTTTCTAGTTGTATTACGAGGAGAAAAAAGAGCATGTTTTTGAAACTTTCATTTAAGTCGCCTTGTAACAATTTGTGCCTAGTATCACCTGGGATAATCAAACAAATTGGTAATTCACGTGCCTCTTTATCAACATATATATTCATAGTTAGTGCCGTCTTAGTGTTTCCTGTTTGAGTCTATCAATCACTTCCACTTCTATTTAATTTCTTATTGTCTCTATTACATTCTGTTTTTCCTCTCTAGAGGTCCTGGTCTCACAAACATAGTCAACATGAGGAACACATTACCGTGTGTTTTTATTAAATATTATGAATAGATACGGTGACGACCCACCAAGTGTACCTCCTTGTATGATAGGATAGGAAAGCATTGTGTTCGAAATCATAATAATTGATCTAGGGCAATCATGGATCCGGTGAATATATAATATATAGGAACTTATATCGAATTTCGTAAACGTTTTATATCTAAAGGTAGAGAAAAAAGAAAAAAATAAAAAATAAAACCCCTTTATGGTAGTTTTCCATCAAAGACTAAAAAAGAAAAGGAATTATTTCTACAAATTCTCACTTAGATATGATTATAAAGAACTTAAATTTGAAATCAAGGGCAAGGACTTTATGGTTCGAGAACTTAGGTGGGAGAGGATGAGATACTAGAGAAACAATCCACTGAAATGGATGAAGAATTTAAGGAAAATGATTATGCATGCCACTGCCATTGTGGAGATGAAATCTTAATGAGGTGATCCAATCAAAACCATAATGATTGTTTCTAATGGATTTGGAGTTGATTTATCATGGATTTGAGAATGTTGGGGTTGCTGTGCTTTTATCAAATCAAAATCACATACCCATTACATTGTAGTGGATACTTTTATTGGTATCGAAGGATTCTAATTATAACATAAATTCATTTTATTTAAATATTTAAGTGAATTCGTGAATCGAATCGAACTAAAAAAAATTGATATATTCAATTTGATTTGATTCAATCTTTTTCTATTTTTAATCCCTAATAATTAGTAACTAAAGAGAAGGCTTATTAATGCATAGAAAACTATGATAAATGTAAGAAATTCGAATCTGTATTATTCTTAAATAATTATTTGTCTTGAAACAAGAAAGGAAATAATTTATATCTAAAAAGAATCCAATAAACACCTAAAATATATCAAAAGAAAATAAAATAGCTTAATATTCAAGTACAAAAGCAGCAGAAATAAGACTCACTCAAATTTAATTAACGTGGAGCAAGGACAGCGTTAAAGTGATACAAAACAGTGATGAGCTGAGCAGAAATGTCAGTATCTTATAAGGATAAAAATTAATGTAATTTATATAAAAAGATATGTAGATATTTTAGCTCAAGGTTTATGCTTTTGGATATGCTTCGAGCATCTTGGGGTTGCCCTAAACTCCACTTCACTCCTCACCCAGTCGACATTAAATTTAAGGAAAAGGTTTTTAAAAAAAAATATTAAAAATACCCGAATAAAGACCTGGAAACTCCGTACCAAGACGACAGCTTGTCAAAAATTGTTCAACCACAGCTACATCCAGCTCCAAACTGTAATTGCCAACCTGACACACTACTGCTGGGGACATCAAAACCATCGCCTTTCGTCCGATCCTTGGGTTTTTACTCTTGGCTATCCCATGTCTTCACCCTGACAACCGTATCACGGTACTAATTCATACATTGATAGTATTTGTTAAGGTACTGATCAATAACGAGATTTATAAATTTTTTATGTTTTGAACTGAATCTATCATGTGACTCAAAAACCTATAAATAAATTTATGATCGCTACTGCCCTACCACCACTTAAGTCATTATTCTCAAATCCGCCCTACTAGGTGCGGTCGTGCGGAGGTTAGATTTGACTTACATATTTGTAAATATATATATATATATATATATATATGTATAGATATATGCTATCATCCATTCTATTGGTTGAGACTTTTCCCCTGTTATTGAAATTTGAACAAAACTGTCCACACTTCAAGTTGTAAAAATTCAATAGTCAATTTGAAGTAAACTAACGTTAAATTCGGAATATAAAATAATCAAGAACATGGGATGTACCGAGTGACTCGCATACCAAATGTTCAAATACCATGGAACAGCGTAGACTTCCTCAAAACAACAAAACCCTAGCCAATAGATTTTTACGTTTTCTCCCCACTGACCTACTTCACGTCTTTGGACCTCGTACCACTAAAAAAAAAAATTTATATTATTCATTAGTAACATGCCTAATTAATTAGTAATTTGAATCGTTTAACCCTAAATGATAAATGAAATTTCAAAGGTTATCCTATAATTTCATTGGCAAAATTATCCTACTGAAATATACATTGCATAAATTCTATATCCATCTCAACGCTCATACAAAAACATTTCCAGTCTTTAAAATTTGTATGTGGAATCCTGTCGGTGGTGCCACGTCACACAGGGACCCATTGGCCAATCCGGTTTTGCAAATTAGACTTCGCTGTCCGCAATTTGCCCTTTTCTTCTTCTTCTTCTTCTACATGTATAAATCCGGTTTGACCCTACCATGGATACGTTGCTACGTGGGGCCCACGTAAAAATCCAGATCTGATTTTGATTGGGCGAAGCTCCCCGGTTGTGTCAGGGTTATGAATGGACGAATCAGATCACGCCACATCATCAGACCGGTTGGTCTGGTCCCAACATCGTGCGTTACGCTAGTTGTCTGGAAATGACGTAAAGGTCCTCGCTGAAGACCGACGGAAATGCTTCCTAAGCTGACGCGGAATTTACGTCGTAATTTGCTCCGAAACTCTTGTCATCTTTTTGCCGTTACGTTTGCGAAGGTGTCGGTTGGGTTGCATTTTGACACATCAAAATTCAACCTCAATTTGTATTAAATTCATCATGCATGACATTGGCTCGGATATTTTCTATTTTGATAACATCGATTTAATTTTTTTGTTATATTTCTAGTTTGATATCCATTAAATCTAATTTATTAAAAATATAATCAATTTAATTGTTTATATTTAATAAAAATTATATTACTAATCAAATGGAGGATTGGAGTGTTCTCATGAAAAAATTAAATCTAATATATTAAAAATAGAATTAATTCAATTGTTTATATTTAATAAATATTATATCAATAATCCCATTGAATCAAAAATTTCAATAGAAAAACTTTCTATGTTAATACTATATTATAGTATTTATACTCCACTATTCTATCCTCTTGAGATATTAGTACTACTCTATCGGGTATTTTCTATTAAACCCTTGCAATAATAAAAACTTCCTAGGAAGGAAATAGATAAAAAGAAAAATAAGGAAGAAAAGATTAAAATAAAGAAAGAAAATTGGAATTAAAAGTGTAAGTTTCTTGTTCAATAATCAATTAAAGAAGTGTAGAAAATTTGATGATATAGTTTTTTTTTTTTTTTTTTGTTGAAATACCAGAAAATCCTTATAATTTAGAAGTGTATATTTAATCTAAACATAGAACCACAATTTTATATAAATTCCCTTTAGTTTCTTTTTAAGTTATAATGACGACATAAAAGATGAGTGACCTAAACTTGATTAATCCCGATAAAAAGTCAATATTTATGCCACAATCTTGCAGTTTTTTTGAAATCACGAGGATGCTTCCTTCTTGTCTATTTCTTCTTTCCCTTTATTTTGCAAACATAGCAGGGTTCACATCACGTGTTGTCTCTGTTCATGTTTTCGCTAATGAAATGACAAGAGAGGAGAAGAAATATATGTATAGCTATATATAAATTTTTCTTTTTTCTTTTTCCATAGCTGCATATAAATAAAGGGAAAAAATTAATTATTTATGATAAAAAATTTTAAAAATTACCAAAATATGAATTATACAAAAATAATTATCAAAATGTTAAATTTATATCTATTTATACTAATATTACATTTTGAAAATATAATACTAATATAATATCTATATTACGTGCAATATTCCTATATAATATTGATATTTTAGTAATTTTTTATATAATTATATAACTTTTTTTAAAACGATAGATACGTATTACACTTTGAATAAAAGAAACGAGAACACATGTATGGCTTGTTTGATTGAGATAGGACAAACAAGCTTGACAAACAAGCTTTCCCTGTCCATGGCCACCATGTTATGTTATGCATTAATCCAAGGTCGAAAGTAAGATTGGTATAAGTACCCGTCATACATCAAAGTACGCGAGTGGCTATAAACGTATACAACAATGAGGAGAAGGACAGGTGTTAAATGGCCGTCATATTTGCAAGTATGTAACATATACGGGTGGAATACAAACGAGAAATGGGTAAGGATAGAGACTCCATAGGTTTTGTTTGTGTTCCCCATGTGTTAGGGCTGGGCGAGATCATAATGGATAGAGGACGTGGATATGCGCATGTCTTATCTATCAAATTTTGAAACCGACTATTGTTCCTTCAAAGTATGTTAAAATCTGTATTATCTAAAATTTATAGCGTATAAGATATTTAATAAAATCTATAAATTTTATCATTTTTTTCTTTAAGTTTTAAGTTTATATAATATCAAAAAGTAATTTATATATAATATTACAAATTCTTCATATATATGAATTAAAAAAAAAGGCAAAATTTCTACTTTTATTATTTCAAATTTATACAGTTTTTTTACTAAGTAAATGGAAAAGAATAAGAGCAAAAAAACGAAAAATATAAATTGGAAAACAAAAACTGGGGAGGAAGAAGGAAAAGAATTAGAAACTTAATAGTGGGAGAGAGGGCATTAAGTTTAGCAATTTAGGATTATTAAATTATGGGATTGGACTCATTTTTTTGCTTCTCTTTACTAAAATATTTATTGGCCAAAAAATGTAATATTATAATTTATTAATATTATTTAATAATTTTTCATAAATTGAATATAAGGTATGTCAAAACTTTTATTTTTTATATTTTGGAGGACAGATTATAAGATAAATATGGGATGAGAAGACCTCGTACCCTTATATCACTTGAAAGTGGGTTCTAAAAAATCTGTAACCAAAACCTTTTCAGTAACTCGTAATGCTTATTCAAAATTTATCCAATTGAATAAAATAAAAATAAATATCAATAAGTTTACCCACTTAACCATAAAGCATGCATCTAACTCTATATAACATTATCTTATGCTCATCGTATGAAAAGGATATGCAAAATGCAGCCAAATACTATATGCAAAGATTTGGTAAGTCTTACATTATATAGATACATAACATTTTATAAAAAGTACATAAATCACATTAGATATACCTTTACATAAAGTACACATTCATGTCCTTTATAGATACTTAATTTTTGCCTTTTGTAGTCCTAATTTTTAGTTTTTTTTTTTTTTGAAAATAGGGTCCTAACTCAAAAATAAGAAAAATATAAAAATAATAAAAATTGACAAATGATGAAAATACCAAAAAATGAGAAAAGGAAAAAATTATAAAGATATTTTAAGAAGTAAATTATTTTAGGGACAAATAGTTTTAGTTTTAGCTTAGTTCGAATAATTATTTTAAAGAGTCACGTATTTTATGTATAATTCATTTGTACTAAAAATTAAGGTATAGGCTAACGGCTTAATGGATAAGTATTGAAATATTGAATTGGAGTTAACTTGAGGTTATAAGTTCAAATCACACTAGGCAATTATGTTTACAAAAATCAATTGAGTATACGAGATTCAAATCTAATTTTAAATCTTATCAAATCTTTCGAATCTAATACAAGATTTAAATCTAGTTTAATTTTTATCAAATCGAGTTTAAATCGATATAAATGATTTGATTTTTATGAGATTGGATTCGTATCGATACAAAATATTTGATTTGATTTGATATGATTCATTTCAAGCTTTATAAATATGAAGCACGCCGCATTAAAAAGGGATAATGACACATTCGAATTAGGCAATTACACATACTCACAAAAAGAAATTGATCTGCTGTTTTCCCCCAACACCCGTAAGCCCCTAGCAACAAATTCTAAGCATTGTTACACTCACGAACACATAGCTACATGACTACGCAGCTCACAACCATACACCTAAGCACATTAACACCACGCGCACGACCTATACTAATAACATATACTGCACGCGCAGATTACTTCACTCCGCGACAGACTGCACTCCATAGCCGCTTTACTCCACTAATTGCATTACTGTTCGTAACTGCATTCCCACAGCCGCCATCACAGTCCACAAACCACTACATCACCACTCCGTTGTTAACTCCTAACCACACACGATTACGCTTCAACCACATGCGTTATACTTCACCGCTGATTATCTTCAACACGCCGCACTATCAACTCACTAGACACTCCAACATAGCGCATTGCACCACTCACACAAACCCACTGCACTTCGGCTGGCACACATACGTAAGCCTAAATCATGGGCTGACTAGCGTACAACTCCAACACCATACACGCCTTGAACAGAAACTATAGCTTGCCAAGCTCTTGTCTACAACCAACACCGAATAGCTACTATTGGACGCACGATTCGATCACGCCGACAGTCTATACACGCAACAAGATCACCATCACCAATAGCCCATGAAATCCTGTTAATCATCGATGAGTCGTACCCCCACCATGTAATTCCGAAGTCCACTACATTGCCATGTCGCATGTAACTCCAATAAACTCCAATAGCGGATACATACTGACACGAATAACAACAACACATTACAGCAACCAAGTGCAAGCTCACTGTTGGTGCACCACTGCTAATCACGCGAGATTCTCCAAAAACCATGACTACACTACTCCAGTCGTACTAAGGACGTGATAGAATCGATAAACATTTCTTTACAATTTTGATTTCTTTTAATTATTTATTTATATTGTTATTATTATTTAGATCTTTGGTTTTAGGAGATTTTTATTCTTAGTCTTTTATGTAAATAGTTGCTAATTTAAGTGTCTTAGTTTTCTTGATTGTGTAAATTAAGTATTGATTAGATTATATTGATTTAAGTGAAGGTTTATTTAATAAGTAGTGATATGTTTTAGTATTAATTCTTATATATGGGTATCATATGGATTATTTTATTTTTGGTAGATAGTTATATATATTTTAGTTTAGAAATTGTTAGGATTGATTTTTCTTTAAGATTAAATATTGTCTAAAGATTCATCACATAGAAAGTCCTTTTTCTTTAAATAAAGATTAATAAAAAATCCTTTTAAAAATAGAATTTGTAAAGAGTTTTTTTTTTTATAAAATAACAACACTTATGAGTTAGGACCGTTTTAGATTTTTTGAATAAATTAAATCGGTTAAACACTTAAATTCAATCGGTTTCAAAATTAAAATAAATCAACACACTAAAGATTTTGGAAAGAATTACGATCATTTGATCCCGGCTACTAGGTAGTAGACATTTTCGAAACGACGATAAAATTTGTAGAAACTTAGATTTTTTTTTTTCTTTTGGTTTTTATTTTATTTTCTTAAAAATATTATAATTTGAAGAATAAACCTAGTTTCGGCAAATGGATAATGGTATCTATTAGAGTTTAATAAGTTAGCTCTTGAATTTTGAATTCTCTAGTTTTTCATGCAAATTAAAATTAAAGATCAGTAATCAAATCGTAGTCAATCTACTCGATTGGTTATAGTTTCTTTTCTTTTTCCTGACTCTGATCAGATGATGACTCCAAAAATTTTTCTAAATAAAAAAACTAGAATTTTCTAATTTTTTTAGTCGAGAATTAATATTAAATGAGTTAGGATTTAGCATTAATCTGAAAATGAGATATCGAATTAAAAAGAAAAAAGAAACTGAAAAATCAGGCTCAATACCCTTAATGGATTTTTGCCCTCCTTTTGGAATATTGACAATTTAAGTGACTAGGATGAATTTGGTTACTTTTTAAAACAAAACATACATAGGTAAAGAAAATGAAGATAAAAGGAAGAAATGGGTGCAGAGATTGGAGATGGAAAATCATAAAATTTTAGCAAAATGCCACAAATACTGTATTTATATATTGATTCACTATAGTGTAATAATAAAAGACACATGGTTTGCTTGATCACGAAAAAATTACTCTCACATATATGTCTAACGTCTTATACAACTCTCACAAATCAACTATATACTATAAGTGCATAATATTTATATTGTTAAAATAATTAAAGCTATTTTAGAGTGTAAACAAGTCGAAATACTTAAGAACTAATTGAATTTAACTCAAAAACAAAAAAGTCGAGTGCAAATTTAAGTTACTCAAGTAGTTAATCGAATCAAGCTCAAGCCCTAAATTGTTAATCAAGTCAAGTTATGTTCAGCTCGACTAACTTGGGAGCCTCATCAAATTCAAGTTGATTATCGACACTGGTTGAGTTTTGATGTTGATATTACTATAATTAGAATAAAAAAAAATACTTTCAAATAAATTGAGCTTCAACTAATTTAATTAAATTGAACTCAAGTTTATTGAATGCATTTCAAGTTAAATTTGGGCTCAAAATTCTAACCAAACTAAGCTTGAATCTAGCTTGGCTTTGAAAATTTGAATCAAGCATGAGCTCGTGGTTAAGTTTAGTGTTATATTATCTTAACTCGACTTATTTATAGTCCCAAGCTACCTTTGGTGTCTTGGGTGTAGTTAAAGGTGTGCATCGAACCAAATTGACCTAAATTGTTGGTTCATAGGGCAACGATTAGTTGAATTGGGTTCAACCCTTAAGGCTATGAGCTCAAGGCGATTCAAGTAAACCGGTAGTTCAAGGGTTGATTCCAAGGCCCTTGAGCCTTGAACTGTACCTTTTTTTTTTAATTTAATTTTCTACATTTCTATCAATTGCTATTGATAATTTGTTGCCTATTCACATATTTCTATATCCTTTTCCAAATAATTTTAATACTTTATATGGACTTGTAGTGACGCGAAAATAATTCAATTTTATTTTCAATTAAAATTTTATATTGAAATAATTGATTTTAGACCATGTAAATGTGATATCATGTTACAATGTTGAGTAAAATTGGCTAGATTGATAGAAATTACAAAGGAGGACGATTTGTTTCTTAAATCTTGTAATACATTGTCAATATGAAAAGAAACAAACAACAATGTAACTATAAGCTGTAATTTGTAATGGCACGTTAAATTTTTTTTTTTTTGTTTTCATCTTGGAGTACAGTTGTGGAGTATATAAATTACAATGCTATCCATAATGGTATAGAAAAGTAAAGAGAAAAGCCATGGGAAAGTAAGAACGAGAGAGTAAGTGAAAAAGTAGAAAATGATGGTGTTTGCTTTGTTTTTTATTAATTGAAATTCGAATGGTTTAAACCGTTGGTTTAACTAGCAAGTCAACAGATCATGAAGGCTACAATTCGTCGGTCAGTTTAAGCTCGTCCACATCCAAACCAGACTGATTCACAATTTAGAATCGGTTCTTACATGGATCTAGGTGTACTAGGTTTTTTTTCTTTTTAAGATTTTATGTTTTATTTTTCTTAACCACAAAATGACTCATAAAAGGATAATGTTACAAATTTCCTTTATGGTAACTATAGTTTAACTCTAGTTTTAGAAGTTGCTGTCTATTTATTTGGTGGCAGTAATCTATAATATTAAAGGAAGTAAGGTAGTTTTGGTGATTTCTAAAAATATTAAGATATTGAAAAAATATGGAAGTAATAATGAGAGTACTTAATTACTTACTATTTTGTGAGCACTCATAATGTAGGTGCAGCATTCGCTATATATATAAGCCTATCCTAAAGATAGACTGAAATATATATATGAAATAGATTGATGAATTATAGATGAAATGGAAAGATGTAGTATTAATGTGTTAAAAGTTTTAATTTCTTCTAAAATAAATATCAAACAAATAAAATCTTTCTCCAAGAAGAGAATAGACCCAAATTATATAAAATAAAATTTCTAAAGCATCTTCTAAATAAAGAAAAAATTCAATTAAATCATTATCGTTATTATCTTCAGTTTTTTGAGACATTAATTATTATATTAATTGTTCTTGGTACGTGGTGTTGTCTTACTAGATCGATTAGGGATTGGTTACCCTGCTTTAGGCCAGTAGCTCGTACGTCTAGGTTTCCAGTCAATATACCTTAGAACTTTGTAATCACCATAGCCTAATATTATTATCAATATCAAATGGGGTCTTTTATGAATATTAATACCAATTACTAATACAACAATAAATAATATCATTCAAGAAATTCTATAGCATTATCTAAATAATAAAAAACATTAATATAAATAGCAACTTGAGACATAAAATAAAACAAAATAAAAATAAGATGAGAACAAAACTACCATAGGCAGCAGAGTCAGGGCTAGTGAGGTTTTATGCAAAAATATTAAATAAACATGAACATTAAGAGCATATAATAAACATTAGCAGCATGTAACCACCATAGACGGTAATACCAGCTCATCATGGGGTCTTAAAACAATATAATAAATATAAGCATATAAATAGAAATCTCTTATGAAGTTACATCCATTCACTCGTAGAGATTCCCTACATAAGATATACAGAGAAGAGATAATAAAACAATAATTTTATTTCTTCAAAAAGTTTTTACAAAGTATAAGAGCATTACATTTAGATCATTGAAAACATTGAAAGGTATTTGTATTATACCTTAAGACAGAAGCGTAAGAACGCTTTAGAAAGAAAAGTATTTGTTATAAAAAGAAGAAAGAAAGTTGATCGGACTCAAAGAAGAAAAGAAAAGGTTAGAAGATTAGTAAGATGGAGAGGCTTGATGAGAGGAGTTATATGGAAGAAAGTGTATGCAAAGGAGCTTGAGAGAGGAAAGAAGAGAGAATATGTGTGTGTGGAAAATCCGACTTACCTTCTGAATGAGAGAAGGCTTTCTTTTATAATTGGAGGAGCTGACCGAGTACTATAGTGAACAATTTCATTATGGCCGACAAAGTACTGTAGTGAATAATGAAAAGTCATTATTGGTGTAATGACGTCATGGTGCACTATGATAAATGTATAGATCTACAAGCATTTTATAGTACAAAATTACATTGAGAAATACATAGAAACAAAATCACATTATAGAATTACATTAAGGATCACCTAAATCTATCATATAGCAGTCATTTTTATTTGTATTTCCACTATGTTGAGAAGATGATCCAAAATGACGAATTTGAAGTTGATCTTTGGGTTGATTCATTGATGTTAGCCAGTGCTTTTTCCAATACATGCTTCGTTTAGTTTGGCACAGGCTAAGGATGACATTAAAAAAGCTTTATCATGGAACATTGGAGCAAAAACATTAATAGGAACAATTGAAGAATCATTGTGGGTTTTTATTCATGTTAAAATTAATTCTTCTTCAATCATATTCCATATCTTAAAACTATCTCACCACTTGACTTTGTACATTTTGATTAAATTGGTGGTGTTTGTGGTTTTATCAGTTTTATAATAAAAGATTTATTTCTTAAAACATTTTTTGTGGATTGATGGGTTATAATTTTTCATAAAACCATTAAAACCATTTCGAACTTGGTCATAGACAATTTCTTAAACTGTTTCAAATTTTTCCCACCAGTGAGCAAACCAATAAGGGAGGTTATTTGATGAATAGTTATAAAAAAAATATTAACCAAGCGTATGATCATTTTGGATTCATTTAGTAAAAGGCATTCCACCAAGCCTATTTATAATCATAATAGTTATAATTGGCTCGATAACTGGATCGTGGATACATTGAATTCATATTAAATTTAATTGACATTGTTGGATGGTTACACTATTCATTAAGTTTGAGGACCTTATGAATTCTGACAATGGAATAACTAATCATCCCATTATTTTCAAAATGTTTGAATGAAAATGATCTAGTTTCGCTCAAAATTCTTTTATAAAATTGAATTGGTTTATAATAATCAAATGGGACATAAAAGAAATCTTTTGTAAACATTTTTCTTGCAAATTCAAAAGGATCATTTTCAAACATGCCTTTTTCAACAAAGAAGACATGTTTGAAAATGAATTTTTGAAAAAAATTTGATCTTTGTATAGCAAGTTTTTGTCCTGAGGATGCCACCTTAGTAATTTAAACATTTTGATTCCTTCTATGGATGTCTACTTGATGTAGAATTATTTCTTCTTTTGGTTGAATTCTTGGGATCATTGGAGAGACATTTTTTTTGTTGTAGAGCAATTGAGAGTATCTCAAGGAATTCAGGAGTGATTGGAACATCAGGCATTTCAAAAACATTTTTAATGGTTTGTGTTTGAACATTAGGAGACATTAGTCTAAAGGTCCTTGAAGAGGATTCCTCCTTGAGTACTAAAGGGGAATTGGATGATTTACAAACATCTAGCTTTAAGAATGAACATTAGTTAGTCCCTTCCTAAAGACTAACGGCTTCTTTCCTTTTCCCTTGTCTTTTTTGGAAGACATCTTCTTATAAAAATTTACGAGTAAGGAAATTAAGAAGAGTGTTTAATGATCCATTGATATGCTTTATTTCAAAATTAAATACATATAAAATAGATTACCATCTAGCACAAATCTGTTTTGAAGCAACATTTTAAACGTTTTTTAGCAAAATATTTTTTGCTGCTTTATAATCAATTCGTAAAAGAAACTTTTGATTCAATAAGTCACCTTGAAATTTGAAGATTGATAAAACTTTTGCCAAAATTTCTTTCTTGATTGTGTAGTCCACAATTACGTTGACATTCATTCCAATATTTAGATATGTATTGAATTACATATTCTTTATCATTCCATTGTTGTTTTAGAATTCTACCAAATCTTATATCAAAAGCATCGGTTTTTATAATTTTATACAAAGAAGGATTTGCAATATGGAGATAGGGAATTTCTTTGATTTTTTCTTTAATTAATTTTACAACATTGGTGTGTTCATTTGACCATTGTAGAGGATTTTGTTTCAACTTTTGATATAAGGGTTTACAAAGAATATTAAGATTTGGAAAAAAACAGCAACATAATTCAAGCTTCCTAAGATTTTTTTAAGTTAATTTTTATCTTTAATTTCGTTAGGAAATTTTCATTAAGAAATTTTGAAGTAAAATTGATTGACCTTTGGATTGGAATTATGGTTCTGTTATGAATGTGAAAACCTAAAAACCTAATTTTAGCATTACTTATTCTATTGAGTAAATCTCTTTTGTTAGGAATTGGATACCTAATCTATTTAAGGGAATTATTAAGAGGTTTATAATTTATGACTAATTTAGGTACACCTCTTTCTATTTCAGCGTCCTTATTTACATAAAAAGCTGAACAACTCCAAAGAGACTTACTTTTATGGATTAATTTTTTATTAAGTAGATCATTAATCTCATTTTTATAATGATTTAAGACTTTATTATTCATTTAAAAGAGTTTGGCCTTAGTTGGGATATTTTTTTCATTAAAATCATTTTCATAGGGTAAATCTATAATATGAGACTTTCAATTCCTGAAAGCATTAGGTAATGTAAAAAATATTGAATTTTTAATTTCTAATTCTAAATTAGAAATTCTTTTTATTAGATTTTTATTAGAAAGTTGTGTTTCAATTCTTTTAAATTTAAGATCATTATTTAGAAACATCAAGTGTTTTTCTTTACATTTAATTAAGCAATTTAATTCAGAAATTGAATTATCTTTTAATTCATTTAAGTGTTTAGTTTTTGGTTTCAAAACAAAGTTGAGCAATTAAGCAATTTTCTTTTTGAAAAATTATGTCTCAATACCTTAGTCATTTACCAAAAGTGGTTGAATTAAATTTATAAAGGGTATTCCTAAAATAACATTTTGTTTTAAATTTTTTACAAGAATGAAAGCAGTTTTATAAGAAACATTATTTTTCAGGATTTCAGCATTAGGAAATTTAAATTTGATTTGCAGTTTGTTCCCAGATGCAAAACTTAGAGATTGGGTTGTTTTTTCAAAATATTTTGTAAGCATTAACCCTTCTCTAATGCAGTTAAGATAAGCATTAGTATTAAATAATGTAGTAGTTTCCAAAATGAATTCATTGTTAATCTGATTGTGACATTAATAATTTGTTTCCTTGTTGTTATTTCAATAAGTTGTATTATTGAAAATTTGTTGCATGCTATTATTAAAGGTTCCTACATTATTATGATTAGTGGTTTCAAAATTGTCATCAGAATATTCTTGAATAATCATTTTTTTTTTAATTCTAGAAAGCCTTTTTAAAGTTATAATTGCATTAATTTTAAATTTTTTATTTTTTTGTTTTTAAACATTAATTTCATTATGAAGATCTTTAATAAAAATTGGTTTTATTTTAGATTTTTTACCTCTTTGGAAGATATCTTTTAAATTATAAGGTAAACTACTTCCTATAGTATTTCCAGGTAAAATATGTTTATTAACATTTTTTAAACATTGAAAATTTTCATTATCATTAGATAGTTGGTCAAAATTACGAAAAATTTCTTTCTTCTTCATTGGTTAAAACATTAATTTCATTACCATTTTCAGAAGATGATGTTGAAGAAGAGCTCATGTCGTTGACTTGAATTACTTCATCACAATTTTCTTCAAATGTCACCGGTTTATTATCACAGAAAATTTGTAAAATATTTTCCATTATTTGTTCATCTAGATTTAATTCGTTAAGTTTATTATTGATCTTACAGAAGTTTACTGTATGACCAATCTTTTTACATTTATGAGATCTTAGTTATTTATAAGATTTCTTCTTGTATTTTTTATACATTGGTTTCTTTTTATTTTCAATTTTTTAAGAGATTTTTCTTAAAATTTCCTATGGGTTTTTTATACGAACATTATAAGCATTGTGAGTGTGAGTGAGAATATTTTATATTCTTTTTCTTCTTTTTATCAATAAAAGAAAGATCATATTGGGTACTGAAATCACCAAGACTATAACGTTTCATTTATTGTTAATAAATATAAATATAAATATTTATATCTTTATTTATGAACAATGCATGAAACACCATATATATATATATAAACAGTGGTATTGTGGTCGACAAGGTACTGTTGACACAGTAGATTGATCGATATATGTGGCAGATAGAGTACTGCTTTGAATAGTGCTTTGTGGCAGACAGGATTTTGATAATGATTGATTGATTTTTTGGCTGATTGATTGTGCACTGTGGTACATGTGTATTATACCGTATTTCTACTTTTACAGTGCAAAATAATACAAAAAATTTAAATGATACAATTTTCTCATGGTTCTCCTAAATCTATGCCATAGCAATTATCCTCATTGGTATTTCCACTGTGATGAGATGTTGAGTCTGATTCTGAACTTGATTCTTGTGCTTTTTCTGATAGGCTTTCTTCTACTGAGAAAACATATCTAGAAACAAATTTTATAAAAAATTTTGATCTCTGACTGAAAGGGATTGTTCCAACTGGCATTGGTGTTGATATTTCTGTGATCTGAAAATTCTGATTTCTTCTTTGGGTTTCTTTTATTTGAGAATCTAATTAGGGAATTTCTGGTAATGCTGGGATCTTTTGTTTTGATTGTGATTGTAAGACTATTGAAATTGCATCAAGCAATTCAGGGTCATAATCCAAATCAATTAATTTAGCAATGGCTTCTTGAGTTTGTGTAACTGATTGAGTGTTTAAGGATTTTGATTTTGATGATTTCGATGAGGATTCTTCTTTGACTGTTAATGGAATGTTAGATGATTTACAAACATCTAACCAGGTTTTGATATTGGTTAATCCTTTTTCTGATGATGAATGAATTTTTTCCTTACCTTTATCCTTGTCCTTTTTGGGAGGCATCTCCCTGCAAGAATTCACGAGTAAGGAAGTCAGGAAGGGAATTAGAGGATCCATTGATATGCTCTATTTAGACGATCGTCACAAAGACGAATGTACTTATTATACCTATATACCCAACCTGGCTCTGATACCAAAGTCGCTATCCCAGAGAATACCTATTGAAGGTTTAGACTTTGATTTTGATTTGATTAATGATTAAAATATACGTCAGCTAAGTAGAATCTTTCTCCAAGTAAAGAATAGGCCCAAATTATGTAGAATAAAAATTCTACTGTGTCTTCTAAGTATTGATTATATTCAATTAAATCTTCTCCGTTATTATCTTTTGTATTTGCAGACATAAAGGAGAAAATAAAACTTGATTTTATTAATGATAGTTTCAGATTTGACTTTGAATATTCTTGAACCAATTTCAGATTATAGGTACGTAGCGTTGTATGCACCTAGCACAAGGTCATCCCAACGATCTAAAGATCTTTCAAGGGAGCCTCCTTTGGAAACCAGTAGCCCGCAACCAAGGAGTATTCCAGCTTATATACCTTATATCTGATCTTAATTAAGATTTGATTTTTAATGATTAATTGTATATAAAAGAGAGATTATAAATCAAATTCTGATTTTATTAATGATAAAGATAATGACTACACTTGATCAATGATCAAGAATATTAATTACAGAGAAAGCAAGCCAAAGATAATTTTTATGAAAATGCTCTAGCTAAACTACAGCACTAAACAAATATTGTAAAACTTCAACTTCTTCTTACCAATTTTCTAGATTATATTGTTTTGACATCTACAGAATGAAATAAATGATTTTATTCACTATCGGTATAATACCAATCACAATAAATTGCAACAGAATAATACCATTCAAGGAAATCTATGGCATTACCAACATAATCATAATCATAATTATAATCATGAGGTTCAATAAACAATGACATAAATATGTATGTACTGATAAATTTAAAACCACCACAGGCGGCTGAGCCAAGACTAGTGGGGCTTTGATGAGAATGAGATGAACTTTAAAATAGATATAAAACCTCCAAAGGCAGTAATACCAGCGATTATGGGATTTATTGAAAGATAAAATGATAGATAGTAGAG
Source organism: Lumnitzera littorea (assembly GCA_024138015.1). Taxonomy (NCBI): domain Eukaryota; kingdom Viridiplantae; phylum Streptophyta; class Magnoliopsida; order Myrtales; family Combretaceae; genus Lumnitzera; species Lumnitzera littorea. The sequence continues at coordinate 109,866,678 of JAMXBB010000007.1, read as the reverse complement.
ACTAGACAGGTATAATCTCGTGGAATTACACCCAATTTCAATTGGAGATTCCCCACACGAGATAGAATGTAAGAAGAGAATCAAACTGATTTTTATAAAACATATAAATACAAGAGCATAAATGGATGATTAAGAGGTATGATCAAGAAAATGATCATCCTACCTCTGATGAGAAGCAAACAATTATGCTTCAAGAAAATTGATTTGATTGAGAGAGAAGCAAACAGTTATGCTTCAAAAAGTGTTTGGATGGTTGCTGATAGGTGATTGGTGAAGAAAGAGGAAGAGGATGAAGAGACAGAAAATGAGTGTGAAAGAGGTTGAAGACTGGAGAGATGGGAAAGAAAGAAAGAGTAAGGAGATGAGAGGTTTCCGAAATGAAGAGGAATGGATGCCCCATGATGTCTGAATGAGTGTGTATATATAATGGAAATAGAGTGATAAGGTACTGTTTTGAACAGTAGTATTGTGGTCGACAAGATACTGTTGACACAATAGATTGATTGATATCTATGGCAGATAGAGTACTGCTTTGAATAGTGCTTTGTGGCAGACAGAATTCTTATAATGATTGATTGATTTTTTGGCTAATTGATTGTGCACTGTGGTACATGTATATTATACCATATTTCTACTTTTACAGTGCAAAATAATATAGAAAATTTAAATGATACAATTTTCTCATGGTTCTCCTAAATCTATGCCATAGCAGTCATCCTCATTGGTATTTCCACTGTGGTGAGATGTTGAGTCTGATTCTGAACTTGATTCTTGTGCCGATTCTGATTCTTTGATATGATCCAGTGCTTTTTCCAGAATTTATTTTAATCGATCTGGAGAATTTGCACTTGCAAGTGATGATATTAAAAATCCTCTGTTGTGATACTGTCTTGCTGCTGATGGAGATGGTGGTGACTTTGCAGAATTAGTCTTAATCCAATTTAAAATTGAATTCTTTTCACATTTATTCCACATTGTGAAGCTGTCCCACCATTTGATTTTGTACATTCTGACCAAGTTGATTGTGTTTGATGATCGATTTAACTTGTATTCAAACCACCAAGCCATGACCCATGATACTCCAAGATATATAAAATATAGCATCTCTTTTGGAAAATTCTTTTCATGAGGTGTAGGATTGTAATGGCTCAAGAAAGTGTCAAATCTTTCCTTGGCATTTTGATGAATGATTTTTGATGTCGTACCAAATTGTTCCCACCAGTAATTAAACCAAGTAAGAAGATTGTATGATAAGCAATTGTAAAAAAATATTAACCAAGTATGTGTTCTTTTTGAATTCATCTGATAAAACACATTTCACCAGGCTTGCTTATAATCGAAATAATTATAAGTAGCTCGATGATTTGGTTGTGCTGAAAATGGTTCTATATTGAGCTTTGTTGCAATGATTGGATGAACTCGCCATTCTTTTAAGCTGATTACTTTTAGTATTCTAGCTGTAAAATAACTGATCATCCCTTCTTTTTCAAAATGTTTGAACCTAATTGATCCAGTATCAGTTAAAATTTTCTCATAAAACTGGATTGTTTTATACTGATCATATGGCACATAATAAAATTCTTTTGTAAATATTTTATTTGCAAAATCAAAAGGGTCCTTTTCTGATAGGCTTTCTTCTACTGAGAAAACATATCTAGAAACAGGTTTTATAAAAAATTTTGATCTCTGACTGAAAGGGATTGTTCCAATTGGCGTTGGTGTTGATATTTCTGTGATCTGAAAATTCTGATTTTTTCTTTGGGTTTCTTTTATTTGAGAATCTGATTGGGGAATTTCTGGTAATGCTAGGATCTTTTGTTTTGATTATGATTGTAAGACCATTGAAATTGCATCAAGCAATCTAGGGTCATAATCCATATCAATTAATTTAGCAATAGCTTCTTGAGTTTGTGTAACTGATTGAGTGTTTGAGGATTTTGATTTTGATGATTTCGATGAGGATTCTTCTTTGATTGTTAATGAAGTGTTAGATGATTTATAAACATCTAAACAGGTTTTGATATCGGTTAATCCTTTTCCTGATGATGAATGAATTTTTTCCTTACTTTTTTCCTTGTCCTTTTTGGGAGGCATCTCCCTGCAAGAATTCACGAGTAAGGAAGTCAGGAAGGGAATTGGAGAATCCATTGATATGCTCTATTTCGAAATCAAATATAGAAAGAATAGACTGCCATCTGGCAAAAATTTGTTTTGATGCAATGTTTTGAACATCTTTTAACAAAACATTTTTTGCTGCTTTGCAATCAATTCTTAAAAGAAATTTTTGATTTAACAAATCTCCTTGAAATTTTGAAATTGTTAAAACAATAGCTAAGATTTCTTTTTTGATCGTTGAATAATTTGATTGACAATTATTTCAATTTTTTGATACAAATTGAACAACATATTCTTTATTGTTATTTTTCTGTTTTAGAATTCCTCCGAATCTTAAATCAGAAGCATCTGTTTCCACAATTTTTGGTAATGATGGATCTGCAATATGTAAATAAGGAATTTCCTTAATTCTTTGTTTGATTAATTTGATAATTTCTATATGTTCATTAAACCATGGAGGCGGATTCTTTTTTAACCTCTGATATAATGGTTTGCAAATTATGTTAAGATTTGGGAAAAATTCTGTAACATAATTTAAACTACCTAAGAATCTTTGAAGTTGATTTTTATCCTTGATTTCATCAGAGAATTTTTCAGTGAATTCAATTGATATTTGAATAGGTATTATGATTCCATTGTGAATATTAAATCCTAAAAATCTTATTTTGGTTTGGAAAAGACTAATTTTAGTAGGTGAAACTACTAAACCATTTCTTTTGATTATATTGATGAAAATTCTTATATGTTTGAAATGTTGATCAATATTAGATGAATATATTAAAACATCATCTATATAAGTAATTATAAAATTAATATAATCATTGAAAATTTCATTCATGATTTTTTGAAATTCTGAAGAAGCATTTTTTAATCCAAATGGCATTACATTCCATTCAAATTGACTAAAAGGAACAGTAAATGCAATTTTGTACCTATCATTTTCTTTAATCTGAACTTACCAAAATCTAGATTTCATATCGAATTTTGAGAATATTCTGGCTTGATTTAATCTATTGAGTAAATCTCTTTTATTGGGAATTGGATATCTTATCCATTTGAGAGCAGAATTAAGAGGTTTGTAATTAATTACTAATCTTGGCACACCTCTTTCAATTTCAGCATTCTTATTTACATAAAAAGCAGAACAATTCCAGGGTGATCTACTTTTTCTGATTAATTTTTTACTGAGTAAATCATTTATTTCCTTTTTACAATGATTAAGAACTTCTTGATTCATTTGTGAAGGTCTAGCCTTCGTTGGAATATTTTTTTCATTAAAGTCATTTTCATATGGAAGATCCACAATATGTGATTTCCTATCCCATAATGCATTTGGGAGTGTGGAACAAATTAAGGTTTTTATTTCTGATTCTATTTGAGAAATTCTTGATTTTAAATTTTGATTGTTGAGTTGGTCTTCAATTTTTTTGAATGCAAGATCATTTTTTAAGTACATTAAATGATTTTCTTTATATTGTATTAAACAATTTAATTCATCATTTTTTAACTGATTAATATATTTTGTTTGTGGTTTTGTTACGAAATTGAACACAATTTCTTTTTTCAGATACTGTGTTTTAATTCCATTTTCATTTACCATAAATGGTTGAATTTAATTTATGAATGGTGTTCCTAGAATGACATTTTTACTCAAATTTTTTACCAATATAAATGAAGTTTTATAAGAAACATGATCTTTTAATATTTCAGCATTTGATAACTTATACTTGATACTTAACTTGCTTCCTGATGCAGAACTTAGAGATTGGCTAATTTTCTCAAAATATTTTGTTGGAATCAAGCCTTCTCTAATGCAATTTAAGTCAGCACTAGTATCAAATAAAGCGAGTGTTTGTAAAACAAATTCATTATTAATTCTGATTGAAACATCAATTATCCACTTTCTTGTAGTGATTTGAACAAGATGCAATAAATAATCATTGATTTTATTTGAGGAATTTTCTTCTTCTTGATTTGAAGTTTCAAATTCACTTTCTTGGATTTTTTGATTTAATTCAAATAATTTTTTTTGAAATTTTATTTGCATTAATTTTAATTCTTTTATTTCTTGTTTTTGAATATTAATTTCTTTTTGTAAATCACTGATTGTTATTACTTGTTTATTTTTCTTTTTATTTCTTTCAAGAATTTCATTAAGATTATAAGGTAATTTTGGAGTGGGATTTGTATTGATTTTGAATTTATTTATATATTCAAATTTTTCATTGTCATTTGTCATTTGATCAATTTTTTTAAGAATTGCTTCTTCATTATCAGTTAGCATATTAATTTCTTCTCTTTCTGATTCTGATGAGGTGGAGTCCATGTCATTGACTTGGATTCCATCATCACTATTATTTTCTGATGATGATTCATTTTCACAAAAAATTTGTAATATGTTTTCCATTGTTTCTTCATCTAAGTTTAATTCATTAAGCTTATTATTTATTTTACAAAAATTTGTTGTGTGACCAATTTTTTTACACTTATAACATCTTAATTGTTTATATGACTTCTTTTTATATTTTTTATCTTCAGATTTCCCATAATTTTGTTTGTTTTGAAATTTTTTAAATGGTTTTTTCTTAAAATTTCTTCGAGGTTTTTTATTTGTACATTTAGAACAATTTTGTGATTTATGAGATGATTTTTTATGATTTTTTGACTTTTTACCGATAAAAGAAGGGTCATATTGAACACAAAAATCACCAAGACTTTGGTGTTTTAAGCGCTGTTCATTTTTCAATTGTTTTTGTAATCTGATTGTATTACACAAATTGGTTCCAATTTTATTAACATATGATGCTAATTCTCCATACAACAAATTGTCATAAGGAATTTCACCATTGTTTGCTTCCCTGAGTAATTTTCTAACTTGGTCACCTATTAATTTTGGTAAACCAGTTAGGAATTTTTCTTTCCAGAAAGGTTGATTATAATCATTTCTAAGGAATACTCTTTGAAAGAATATATCCTTATATTGTCTGAATTCTCCAAGTGATTTACATTTCATATTTGATAATAAATCTAGGGTTTTATCCCTAATGTGAGAAGGGTTTCCTATGAAATGTTGACTGATTGAAAATATTAAAGTATTAACCATATCTTGAATTGGTTCATTATTCTCATCTAAAATTCTTCTATTATTTTCATCTATTTTACATGATGTAAGAATGTTAATTCTCTGCTCTTCAGTGAGATAATTATCCCACCATCTTTTTAATTGTCCTGTAAAACCAGAAATTAAAAGGAGTGCTACTTGATAGTCAGTAACATTTGGAACAGTTTTATTAGTATTTGAAAACATGATCATTTGATTAAGAACATTAAGGATTCTTTGTTCTGAGTATCCATCTATATTCCATTCATAGGTGGATACTATAAAATATTTATTCTGATAATTATCATTCTTTTCTTCAATTAATATATCAGGAGGTGTTGCTCTCTAATAGTATAATTTTTTAGGTTCTTTCAAATTGATCTTATTAATTTCATCATTGTTATTATTAATATTTAAAGAAACATTAGACATTGATTCATTTATTGATTCACTATCTGATTCTTCTATTGTTTCATTGTTGATTGATTCATTATCTAAAGCATGAATTTTCTCCGAGGGTGTTTCTTCTATTACTACACCTTTTCTGATTAAAGTTGGGGTATCTATATTTAAGAAATTTATTGGTTTTGTTGATGAGGAAGTTTCTTCTTTTATTGATTTGTTTTTTAGCATTCTTTTTCTTTCATCTAATGCTTTTAAAAATTCTTGACTAGGATTTTTAGGCATTTCGAATGGTTTGAACAAAGGAGTATTTTTATTGATTGAAATTTTTTCACTTGTTTTATTGATTTCAATATTTATTGTGTCTTCTATTCTATTTAATTGTTCTCCTATAGTATGTAAATGTTGATTGGTGTAATTATTTTGATTTATTATTTTCTTAATTCCCGATCCTTCTTCTTCTGATGCATTTTTAAACGGAGTTAAACAGATTTCTGTATTTTTATGAATCATTTTTATATTACTTAATGGTGGATGATTTGATTCTATGATTTGTCCATCACTAAGTTTCCATTTATAATAATTATTAATAACATTGATTTCTTTGGATTTTAGATAATAATTCTCGAAACATTCAAAGAAATATATTTGAGCACCGATTTCTTCCATGAAATTATAATATTCCTCTTTTATTTTCATTTTTGTATGACCAAATGTTTCAAAATACCAATTTCTAATTTTCTTATTCTTTTGAGAATTGAATTCTTGATTCAGAAGCATTTTATTTGGTACAAAGGATTCTTCTAAAATATTTAATTCTGAATCACCTAATTCTGAGAATGAAGGTTCTCCATGTTCTGGTTCATTAGGTTGGTAAACTGGTTGGGTTATACCAGACCTATCATGAACAATTCCTGAAAGGGATGGATTTTCTTGAATATTTGGTTGTCTGTCCTGTTGATTGTTAGTTTGATACAGAGTGTAAACGATAGGAGGAGGATTGGGAACGTCTACTGATCTTCTTGAAGAAGATGTCATAGATCTTATTTCTAGTGGTCTTCTTGGTTGATCAAATGATTTTCTATTAAACTGAATGGTCACTTTACCATCAGGATGTTGTATTACATTTGATAGTTCGGTATTGTATATTGGTTTTTTAGGAAGTAGGTTTTCTACTTCCCAGTGTTCTGGTAAATTGACTTCTGACCATTGAATCATTTTTGGTATTGATACATTGGCTTTGGTTAGGTCTGTTTGAATAAGCAAAGTCTGACCTCTCTTATCCATTTTATATGCCTTAGAACCAAAAGCAGTTTTCATTAATTTGAAATATATTCTGTATATTACAACCATTGGTATTGATCCTTTTACCATTCTATAATTATGTGTTTTGATTTGAAGAATTAATGAACTCATGATTGTTTTATCCCTAAGGACAAGGGTGATATTCGGATGACACTCAAATTGGATTGGTCTACTACTAAGACTAGTTTCAATAGTGGCATGAATTGATCTTTCATATATTAATTCTCTAGCATCTCTGAGAACCATAAAAATTGAGGTATTTAAGCTTAATTTAGTAAGAGGTTTTGCTCCTACTTAAACTAAGCCTAAATACATATAATTCCAATCTTTTGCATATTTTTTTTATTGATTCTTGATTTAGAAGCTTGATTGTTGTCAAACCATCAGAAACAGGAATATCCTTTTCTTCTGTAGTTATAACATAATCGTTTTTTCCAAAAATTTTCCATTTGCCTATTTGATATATTTGATCATATGATGGCTTTGGTATTTTCCATTCATCAATTACTTTGTCAAAATCTTTTATATGTATCTCATCTTGATTATTCAACATCGATTTCTCGGATTGCTCTGTGGGAGCAAAGCTAGAAGAGGACATAAATCTTCTAAGCAAATTCATATTTTCAAACGAGACTAATTTTTCTAAATCTTATATATCTAGATCACAAGACTAAATTTAGTTTAATATTGTGATTTCTAATTTATGACTTCTATGCAACCCTTAAACAATAAGCGGGATTTATGCTAGGCCTCAGTAGGCTTATCATAATATTAAAACTTTTCCACAAAAGATTCGTCTCAAGTGATTTAGAAATATAAGTTTCAGATTGTCACAAAGACAATCGTCTAATCCAGTTTTATGAGAAAATTTTAACTGATACTGGATCAATCAGGTTCAAACATTTTGAAAAAGAAGGGATGATAAGTTATTCTACAGCTAGAATACTAAAAGTAATTAGCATAAAAGAATGGCGAGTTCATCCAATCACTGCAACAAAGCTCAATATAGAACCATTTTCAGCACAACCAAATTATCAAGCTACTTATAATTATTTCGATTATAAGCAAGCCTGGTGGAATATGTTTTATCAGATGAATTAAAAAAGAACACATACTTGATTAATATTTTTTGAAAATTGCTTATCATACAATCAAGTACTCTGTCTGCCACATATATCAATCAATCTACTATGTCAACAGTACCTTATCGACCACAATACCACTGTTCAAAACAGTACCTTATCACTCCATTTATATATATATATAAGGACTAACAAATTGTGTTAACACATCATACTTTGTGTCAAAGTATAAATAGATATAAACTCATCAAAAGACAGATATATAACATTATTGAATAATTCCTTATGGTTACTACCTCCCACTTCAAACAACACTTAATAAGGCATACTAATGCTATATTGTTTGTTGGATTTAATAGCAACATTAGGTCGCGTGAGGTTTGGCAAACATGTATGTGTGCATAGAGTAGCTATTAGTTTGTTATCATTGTTCATTCCTTCATAAGGGAGTTGTTATAATTTATTTGTGTGGACAAGAATATTAAAGAACCTAAAATAGGAGTCTTCCATGTTCTTATTAGTAATCATGTGATAGATTACCGTATTCTTTAATTTCGAGAAACTTCTATAGTTTTATCTGTATTTTTTATAGAATTGATTCAGCTTTCTATATTACTTTTAGTTTTGTATCTATTAAATTTGAATTATTGAAAAAATAATTATTTTAATGATTCTAATATAATACATATAAAATGAAAGGTGAGATAAAAAGTTAAACTTATCCTGTAAAAAATATAGATCGGATCATTAAAAAAAAAAATCCTTAATTTCGATGTCTAACATCTAGGAGTTTAAATAAGTAAAAAAAAGAAAAGGCCATCAATTTAATAAACCCTCTAAAAGTATTGTTGTGAAAAACTAAAAGACTCATTTAGCTTGTTAAAGCTCTAATAATTAACTTTTGCAATATTGATTATTTGTTTAATTCATTAAAAATATTCACAATTTATTTGAACTTTTTAATATGGACGATTTTGAATATAACTAAACTAACCCTTTTTTTTTTCCCTTTCCAGTAAGAAAGAAAAATAATCGATGATTTATAATTTATTCATCCATTCATTTATTTATTTTAATATTGTATATGTAATACTGAAAAAGATACTAGTCCTGGTCCAAGTTTCGAACCAGTGGCTGCGCCTACACGGCATGGTGCGAGAAATAGCAGGGCTCCAGCAGTCAATGTGTAGGGCGTCTTAAATCCGTGTGATATCAAGCGGCGCGAGCCAACAAGTTTTGAATTGTCAGTCCGGTTTCAAAAGAGAAGACACAGAACCAAGCCAAGCTAGCTATACGCCAGCCAGCTTCTTGCAGGAACTGGAACAGACCACAGGCTCACATTCCCAAGCCGCAAATGTCATTATAAAATTATTAAACAAAAAAAAAAAGAAAAAGAAAAAAGAGAGCAGTAAAAACCAAATCCAATTTATTAGTCAAGTCAGGAGCGGGATAGATATTTACTGTTTTTCCGTCTCGAATATGTGTTCTTTCAATTTTACGCAGATACTCCTCAAGATTATTATTAATCTTTTATCGGGATTCATCGTGTTCGTCTCTCTTATCTCCAAATTATAATATAATTAGTCAGAAGAAAATTTTTTTAATATAAATACTCGCTTTATTATAACAATTGATAGAAACAGGTTTGAGATAAGAAATTTGGGACCTAATATTATTTTGATGCGAATCTTTTCTCCTTAATTGAGGGCCACATAAGATCCAATGAAGCCCTAGACATAGAGAAAACTCCAAACATTAATTAAATATTCATTGGGAACGTTTTTAGTTGAAGATTATCATAAGATAATTAATTGAACGCTGTACAACTGGGCAATAAGAAAGTTTGTCGAGCGTTGCATAAGCTGTTATTTCCTAGATGAGCACTGAAAATGATGAGTTTAAAAATCACTAATTAACGCCATATAGAAAAATACAAAAATAAAATATCATACCACTCAACGGTACCCCATCTTAGATTTATGATAAAAATATATCAAACTAACTATCGTATATCAAGATATTTTCCATTTGAAACCAATAGCTTATGCACGATTTTAAAATTTTAAATTTAAAATAGTTAAATATCACGTTGAATTTTATAATATCTCTCTTTTTATTGTTGATACTTATGTTTTTCTATTAACAAGCATCTTCATACATTAAATATTTTATTTTTATTTAATTAAAATTTAATTTTTATCTTATTTCGTGTGGTAAAGCGAACAAATAATAAAAATTAATATTATCAAACCTAAATTAATTCATATAATTTAACTTAATTTCACCGTAAAATCAATCTAATCCAATATCAAGATAACCCTCGATCGATCAAACCTGTTGATCTCTTTAATCATTAATTCTTTTATATGTACAGATGAATAACACATGTCTAGTTTCACAACGGTACTAATGAAAAGCGGTTTTAGGAAAGGAACAAAGAAACGAGAGGAAGTTGGCCAGTTGGGGTGTGGTGTCAAATGTGGTGGGCAGTAATAATTACGGGTTTCTTCTTCTTCTTCTTTTTATTTTTTATTTTTTATTTTTATTGTTTTTTGGACACGGAAATAGAGGCACTTTATTCATCCTTATTATCTCTTAATCCAAAATGTACCGTTACCTACGAGGAAGGTGTTGTGTAATTGCTCCATGTCTCATAAAAATATCCAAACATTGTATTGCACCCAACACCAACACCAACACCAACACACACCCCTTCGTCTTATAACCCTTTTTGCACTATATATATGGTGTTGATCTTTCCTCATTCCTCATCCCCCATTTGCTTTTCTTTCCCCTTCTCTATTCTTATTTTGCGTTTACTCCGTTTCTTTGAAGTTTTGGGTTTCTTTGATTTCCCTTTGTTTCCTCCCCCATTTTCCGTTCACCTTCTCCAAGGTAAAACTATAACATTAGTTTGTTCAATCTCTATTTACTTTCATTGGTTTTTGCTTAGTGATAAGAGTGAGAAATGTTATCTTGGGCAACATGACTATAAAAAGCTTTACCTGGGTTATTAGCAAACCCATCACCACCTCGAACGAACTGGATAGCTTAAGCAATTCAAGTTCATTCGATCTTTATAGAAATGGTATACCGGGGAAATCTTCCCGTCCTCTGGATCCTCCTACTTTATTATGGGTAGAAACTCATCAAAACCCTACATGCACATGCAGGTAAGTACCTAAAAGTCTTAATCCGGGGTGGTGGAGAAATTTGGATGGGTGGATTTATCACGATCTGTGATTAGATAAAATGGTCATCAGATTGGACCAGATCAGATCATGCCAGCAAACAAATTAACAAAAAGCAAAATTAGGGCAGGAAGCGCTAATTAGGCCCACTCTGAAAACACACCTTTTGCTGCACTTCCACTCTGTCTCTACACCGACTATAAGAATTGGACCCATCACTGTCCTTTTTTTAAAACTTTACTTTGATTATTTGATTAGATCTTCAAGAATATTATATAATTAATTAGGATATTTCAGAATTTCCTTGAGCACAAAGACATGTAATTAATTAGGATATTTCCCATTGACTTATGGTATTTATGGAGATATTTTTGTGGAACTTAATCCCAAATTATCCCTTAATCCATGCATAATCAATTTAAGAAAATATATTATATTCTAAAAGAAATAAACAAATCCCAAGTACAGATCAAGTATGGTTCAATTTTAATATTTTTGGAAAAATTAATGTTTCATAATTACAAAAGAGCCCTTGATCCTTAGATCTCTCCTAGAATCTTAGTTTCTTTAGTAAAAGAATATTTATCCTCTTTAAGACATGTCAATAAAGATCTAAATGTTGTCTAACCGTAGACTGGTGTTTTCCTAGCTAACTTGTCGGGGCACAACTTCCTTTGAATATTTGCTAAGATTTGAAACGACACGCAACCATCCTCCTCCTAGTTAATCCATCCGATATGGAGATGAATGTTACTACCATCTGTACTGTTCTGTTTTATATTTAGTGTATATATTCTTTCATATATGCAGCAATTCTTTTTTTTTTTTTTTTTTTAATGCCATAATAATTCCCATCGTTGTCAATATAATATATTTTGGTTGAACTTATATATTATTTTATAATGCTCGCTATACTAGGGCATGCGTGATTACATGTGCAGAGTCCTGACTTATTTCTTATAATATATGTATGCGGTAATAATACATATGACTTAATATTTTTTATTACCCCAAATTTTCCCATAAAAATTCTTATCCATTTTATATAAAAGTATATTTTCGTTGAGCATTGAACAGTAACCAACCGAGACTGTACTAGATCTGCTTCTGCTATTTTAAGGTTCTTATCATGCAGTTATAGTAGTAAAATTTAATACCAAGTTGTCATCATCAGTGTCAGTAGCATTATTATTATATATTTGTATTAATATTTATATTGCTAAATACAGTGTTGGGGTTGGTGGGTGGGGGTGGTAGGTTTTGAAAATACTTAGTATGCGTGTAATAGAAATTAGAATGATGATGATGATTGATGATTATAGTAATGGTAGGGATTTGACTTTCTGGTGATGGATGTTGGTCTTTTTATAGTGGAAGGGTTTTTGGATGATTTGGGTCCTCATTGCTTACTCCCCGTTTGTTGTGTTCACTCTGTTTCTTTTGTGTTATTTTGCAGTATTTAAGGTTTCTTACTATAATAGAAGAAACAGTTGATCCATGGCTGATCGTGTACTCACTCGATCCCACAGCCTTAGGGAACGTTTGGATGAGACCCTCCTCGCTCACCGTAACGATATCTTGGCATTGCTTACTAGGTACTCATATTGAACAACCTTGAAATAATCAATCATGACCCTGAAGGAAGTTATTAAGAATGGTTAAATTGTTGATAATGGGTTTTATTGCTCGGACTCTTTCACTTTTCCTTGACCTTTTTGATCGTGTCGAAAAGGACTCTACTAGGCCTGCTTATAATCCGATGCCAAGAGTGTGTAATTTTTTTGTAAAAGGGATAATTATATTTTCCGTTAGCTCCCCTGCTCCATCACTTGTGTTGGATCCATCGATTTTCCCTGAATTTTCTCACGTCGATACTGTTCTCATTTCTCTGTTCGCTTGATTTCTGGCAAATTAAGATTAAGATGTGCAGCCGAGGCTTAAAGGTTTTGATCTGGTTTTATATATATATATATTCATTGGTTTAACACCACGGTCGTTTTGTAGGATCGAAGCGAAAGGAAAAGGTATTTTGCAACACCATGAGATAATAGCTGAGTTTGAGGCGATCTCCGAGGAACACAGAAACAAGCTTGCAGAGGGAGCTTTTGGAGATGTCTTGAAAGCTACCCAGGAAGCAATAGTGTCTCCTCCATGGATTGCTCTTGCTGTTCGTCTCAGACCTGGTGTTTGGGAATACATTCGTGTGAACGTCCATGCCCTTGTCGTCGAGGAATTGAGACCGTCCGAGTTTCTCCACTTCAAGGAGGAGCTTGTAGATGGAAGGTAATTTCTTACATTCAGAGCTTTAAAATCGATCACTGGCGTGAACAGGGGAATCCTTGAGGAAGACTAATTCTGTTTTTTTATTTTTATTTTTTCCCTTGCAGTACCAATGGCAATTTCGTGCTTGAGTTGGACTTTGAGCCATTCACCGCCTCATTCCCTCGTCCGACGCTTCCAAAGTACATCGGAAATGGAGTCGAGTTCCTTAACAGACACCTCTCGGCAAAACTCTTCCACGACAAGGAGAGTTTGCTCCCTCTCCTTGAGTTTCTCCAAGAGCACTGCTACAAGGGCAAGGTATATATATATATATATATACAAAGCTTTTCTCATTATCCAGCTTTTATTGTTCAAACCCTAAATCGTAATAAATCCTTAACTTGTACTCTTTCTCGATGTGCAGAACATGATGGTGAATGCTAGAGTTCAAGGCGTTTCCTCACTTCAACATGTCCTTAGGAAGGCAGAGGAGTTTCTGTTGGCCCTAAAGCCCGAGACGCCATACTCCCAGTTCGAGCACAAGTTCCAGGAAATCGGACTGGAGAGGGGTTGGGGTGACAACGCCGAGAGCGTTCTAGAAATGATCAGGCTTCTGCTGGATCTTCTCGAGGCCCCCGAACCATGCACCTTGGAGAAGTTCTTAGGTAGGATTCCCATGGTTTTCAATGTCGTAATCATGTCTCCTCACGGATACTTCGCCCAAGACGACGTCCTAGGGTACCCCGACACTGGCGGTCAGGTGGTTTACATCTTGGATCAAGTACGTGCACTGGAAAGCGAGATGCTTCACCGGATCAAGCAGCAAGGACTCGACATTACTCCTCGTATCCTCATCGTGAGTCTTTTTTTTTTTTGACTAACCAGGAACTTTGCCGAAGCTTTCGATGTTGTTCTTCTAACAGTCGCGAGTTGCTTGCAGGTTACTCGTCTCCTTCCTGATGCTGTAGGAACCACTTGTGGCCAACGACTCGAGAAGGTTTTCGGTACGGAGTATTCACATATTCTCCGTGTTCCCTTCAGAAACGAAAAGGGTATGGTCCGCAAATGGATCTCCCGTTTCGAGGTCTGGCCATACTTGGAAACTTACACCGAGGTATATATAATTTAAGCAAAATACATATTCTTTTTTTGTACCCATCTACTGCCTCAATTCGATAAATTTGGTGGTGGTGGTGGTGGTGGAATTAATATGAGATCGGCATGTTGTGTTAACATCAGGATGTTGCTAATGAAATTGCTGGAGAATTGCAAGGCAAGCCCGATCTGATCATCGGTAACTACAGTGATGGCAACATCGTCGCTTCCTTGTTGGCTCATAAACTGGGTGTTACACAGTGTACCATTGCTCATGCTCTCGAGAAGACGAAATACCCCGAGTCCGATATTTACTGGAAGAAGTTTGAGGAGAAATACCATTTCTCTTGCCAATTCACAGCGGATCTTATCGCCATGAACCATACCGATTTCATCATTACTAGTACCTTCCAAGAGATTGCTGGGAGGTAATAATACATCTCCTCCTCTCTAAGAGAGAGAGAGAGACCTTCGTCGCGCACAAAATTTTTTGTTCCTCTTATCAGTTAATGCTTTTTTAATTTAATTTTTAATTTTTTTTTTGTCTTTACAGCAAGGATACAGTTGGGCAATACGAGAGCCATACCCACTTCACCTTACCCGGATTGTACAGGGTTGTTCACGGAATCGATGTCTTCGATCCTAAGTTCAACATAGTGTCACCAGGAGCCGACATGAGCATCTACTTCTCTTACACAGAAGAGAAACGGAGGTTGAAATCCTTCCATCCCGAAATCGAGGAGCTCCTTTTCAGCAACGTCGAGAACAAAGAGCATCTGTGAGTTTTCCTTCTTATGCCCAAACCCCGATCCCCAAACCCTAGTCATGGCTGATATCTAATTGTTCCTTTTTTTTTTTTTTTTTTTGTCGAAACACAGGTGTGTATTGAAGGAAAGGAACAAGCCGATATTGTTCACCATGGCGAGGTTGGACCGTGTCAAGAACTTGACCGGACTCGTCGATTGGTACGGTAAGAACACCCGTCTGAGGGAGTTGGTTAACCTGGTCGTGGTCGGTGGTGACAGGAGGAAGGAATCAAAGGATTTAGAAGAGCAAGCCGAGATGAAGAAGATGTACGAGCTCATCGAGAAATACGAGCTGAATGGTCAGTTTAGGTGGATATCCTCCCAGATGAACCGAGTGAGGAACGGCGAGCTCTACAGATACATTTGCGACACCAAGGGAGCGTTCGTGCAGCCCGCTATCTACGAGGCTTTTGGGTTAACGGTCGTCGAGGCCATGACTTGTGGGTTGCCGACTTTTGCCACCTGCAACGGTGGTCCTGCTGAGATTATTGTGCACGGTAAATCGGGCTTCCATATCGACCCTTACCACGGCGATCAGGCGGCTGAACTCCTGGCCGATTTCTTCGAGAAGTGCAAGGTGGACCCAAGCCACTGGGAGAAAATCTCACAGGGTGCCATGCAGAGAATCAAGGAGAAGTAAGAACAATGCCCTTGGCCTTTTTATATAAAATCAATCAATCAATCACTAGTTTCGTTCCCATGGCGGCGGAAGTCTGATTTTCGTGTGTTGTTGCAACAATTGCAGGTATACATGGCAAATCTACTCAGAGAGACTGCTCAACCTGACTGCTGTATATGGATTCTGGAAGCATGTGTCTAACCTCGACCGCCTTGAAAGCCGCCGGTACATTGAGATGTTCTACGCCCTCAAGTACCGCAAATTGGTAAAGCCTAACTATTCCTCTTTACCTCAATCCATAAAATTAACTTATCATCCGATCGACGGCAGTGACGACCCACGTTTGTGTTTTTTCTGAGCAGGCCGAGTCTGTCCCCCTTGCTGTTGAGTAAGCAGAGATGATGAGAACGAGTCCACCGGCGGAACAAAGGAATAAGGAATTTTCTATTTCCATGTTTTTTTTGTATGATTCAATGTTTATGATCGATCCAGAATTGGCGTTTTGCATTTGATTTTGTTTCTTTTTATTGCTTTTTTCTTGTAACGTCTTGGGAAATGTTGTTTTTCATTTTGGGTTTGTTAACCCACCAATTTAGTAAAATTCTCTCCTTTTCTGTATCTCTTCATCTTCTTCCTCCGCAATGAATCTCCATTGCTAAAGAACGAATACAATTAACACCTTTTTGCACTTCTAAACATTTAGAAACGGATACAATACGCGGACGACCCTCTCAACATTAAAATTGCATCTAACCCACTCACCTTTTAGATTGTATATTTCACTGGTACCTTGGTCCCAAGAAGTTCACAAAATTAACATGGGAAGTGCATAGACATCCATAAGTGAGGTCTAATGGGGTGTAACTGTATAATTAAAAATATCATGGGAATGCAATATGATGTTGATAAGGGTGATCTGATCAGTGCAATTTTATCTGAAATTAATGTAATAAAAAAAAAGAAAGGTATTTTGTTTTAGGTGAGAAAGTTTGGTTTCTTGTTGGTAAGTGAAAAGGATAGGAGGGGCAGTTGATAGATGTTGTCCTCTTACAACTCGGCAGCATTCTCTCCAACTACCTGCTTATGTTGTCTTCTTACATGAAGTCAAAAAGGAGAACCATCTAAGAGAAGTGAGTAGGGTACTTTGTCATTTTCCTTTTACAACTTCTTGGCCGGATGTCATTTTCCCCAATACTTTTTGCAAGAATCAATAAAATGGATGGGAGAGGGGATTTTTCCAAATGGAAACAGAAAAGACTGAGACTAGATGGGAAGTTTTGATACGTGTACATACATACAGTATTAAAATAGAGAGAGCTCTTTTCATTGACAAATGCTGCATTGATCCTTTACATTAAGATACAATCTGATAGTTCTAATCATTGTACACATCTATAATATATGAAGGACTATGATATCTATACATAATCATCCCCTGTACAATTCAACGTAAGATTTCAAATGCAAAAAATTTAATAAGTAGACTGTAATCCGCATGTATAGCTTTTCCTTCTCCTTCTCTATCAAAATTTGCCTCATCTGAAATACAAGAATAACTTAACTTGCACAATCAACAGCCTGCAACTCGGTACTTCCATCAACTGCACCAAAGAGCTGTTTTGCGTCTATTTAAGCTCCCAATTCCCTTTGGACCATGAATTTCATTCCTGGGGAGAAAATTCTAAGCGCCACAAGTTTGACGAAAATGGCTGTCCCCAAAGGCATTAGTAATCTTGCAACATGATGATGGCATGTGGATGCTTGTGAATGTGCTCACTCAGAGATAGTTTCAAGTGGTTACTTCCCCAGTGTAGGGCTGTCTTGGATAAAATAACATTGCTAGTACCAGGGAGAATGTAACACCGACCACTCCACTGAATGGCTGGAATGGGTGTGTACCGGTTACCCAAAGGGGAAAACTAGGCTTGTAAATCAGATAGCCACCTGTTTTCAATATATAGCTTGAAGCCAGTATCCCTGCCCGTAAACCTATCGGAATGGAAAGACTGCCTTTTCCACGATGTCGAAGACCTGCCAGACTTACTGACAGGAGCCATAACCCAGGTATAGCCCAGGGCGACCTGAAAATTCGTAAGAAAATTATCAACTTCATAACCAATAAAACGATGCCCCATAATTAGTAAAGAGCAAACACCAACTAAATATTACAAAATCATGGAAAGAAGAATCAACGTTAGCCGGAGAGAATCAAAATATCGTATCATGCCAGTGTTATGCTAATAGAATGAATTGACAGCTAATTGATATAAAAACATAAGTTAGTTGTTTTGTGGGAAGGGTGGGGAGAGAAGGAGGGGAGGAGGGAGAAGGAACATAAGTTTGTGGATATAGGTATAGTTATCAATTTTTCAATTCCAACATATCTTGGGCTGAGACATTGACAAATGATGATCTTGTGGCAATAATTAAACGACACGTGAAACACGATGAGGGGACAAGAGTTAACACATTGTATTGATAAAAGTCACAAATTTAGAACCAGAAACAACCTATATAAGAGTTAAAACTTATGGATATCGGTATAATGTTTCTTTTATTTTATATTCTACCTTTCAACATGTACAAATTAAAGAGGAAAAACAAAAACTGAAGAACCGTGCACCACAAAAGCCACCTGACTGAAGGAGGATTGATGATTAAGTAAACAAAAAGTCACTTTTTGAGATATTGTCAAGTACATGATATAAGATATTTGGAACAACAAGCCGTAGAAACACATGTTTCATTTTTTATCACATAAAGGGAATATTTTCGAACAAAAAAGGAGTTGTCCCGCTGGAAATGACTGGCATCTTGTGTCTGATATTAAATCAACTCATAAGTCAGACAATCTTTCATGAGCTACGGTAATCTAACTAAATACAAGTAGTCAAATATACAAATAATCACATATAGCAGAAATTAAAGCTAAGTTATTACTCGTTCACACTTACATCCTGTCAAGACCCAAAAGAGTTAGAACCATATTCTGTCTGGAAGATCCAAAATTACACCGATTCAGACATAAAAATATCAGACATACGAAGCATACCTCTGCAACAAAGAGAATGCAAGTCCAGAAAGGATGATTCCCTGATGGTATCCAAATTCTGCAGAAATTTCTTCAGATAACCATGACCTGAAAAGCATTTCCTCTACAAAAGCAACCACTGTTGCAGTCAGAAAAGCTTGACCAACCAGCACAAGCACTTCCCCACAAACTTTCAGCCTTGTTATGTTATCCATGGACGATGAAAAGAGACTTTGAGGCCAGGAAAAAGTCACAAAGCCCAATGAGAAGTTGACACATTGTATTGATAAAATAAGCACCACTCCTCCTATCAAGCCCTTTAAAAGTTCTTGAATCTGCATTTAGCAAGTCTAAAATAATAAATGTTCCCTATCAAAAACAAAATACTGAGGCACAAGGTTAGATTAAATTGCATAAAGGAAAAATGAAAATAGTTTCAACAAAACTCAACCTAGGCATGTCAATAGAAAGAAGATTGTAGAAGTACAAATCTAATTACTGGGGACAAATACAAACACAACAGGCAGTGGAGTTGCAAAATTGTTAGGCCTCGCTTCATTGCTTTTGTGGAGTTGGATTTCATGGATTTTAATTTACTATTGTTTTCAGTGAGAGATTGGTGAGAATGTATAGGCAACCATCAATAGGTATGACCTTATTGCTCATAATTCCTTGGATTTGATTCATCTTTCCAACTGGCTACCATATTATTTGATTTCTTGGAATCTACTTGAAATTAGAGTACATTTCTTCAAGCATATTCTTTGCATGCAAAGAAAATGTTTCATATATATAAGGACATACACTTGTGTTTCACGCCATTTTGAAATAATCTGATGCAGTAAATTTCAATATTATGTTGGTTAAAGGAAGTGCATTACTTTGCATATGGATCTTCAAATTATCTAAAACATCAGGGAATTTAAAATACCATTTTAATAAATGAATTCCATTTCTTTCTTTGCCTAGCACAATTTTTCATAAATTATCTGAGACAGATCATTACGTATCTAAACTTTATCATACATATGACACAAAAGCTTCCAAAAGCATCTGGCATCATGATAGGTCTTTGGGGATAAGGAAAGGTGCAGAGTTAGATGCTTTACAGATACAACAGACCCCCAAAATGCTTAAACATGCACACACACAAAAAAAGGAGAGGTATGTCAATACCTTCTCTGATGACGTCAAATCCAGGCCATACTGCTTGAGAGGCTCTTCATACTCCCGTATTCTTTTTCCCCACAGGATAACAAGTATCAGAATGGCAGAGTAAAGGCCAATAATGCATGCAACCTCAGCAAACCTAGAAGAGCTGTTTGTCATCTGGCTCTGTACAAGTGTGGGAAGCAATGGAATTACCACGGGAGACCATACAACAAGCAACATCCCTATGAATCCAATGATCCTGAAAAGAGATCAGTCAGCCAAATCGCAAGACACGACATATTAAAGCCAGTGAAAAGGAGTAAAAGAAAGTAACTTGTACAAAAAAAGGAGTGGCAAAAGTGGATATCCCCATCATTGCTCACCTCTGGTATAAGGGACGTTCTGCTATGCGCAAAAAAGAGATCAGCTTATCAGTCAAACTCATTGCACCACGTAAACCTCCCCAAAGCAAAGCAACTTTCCCAACAAGTCTCAACATTCCACCCCTTTGACCCAAATCTGCCAACATTGCTACCAACCTATAAGAGCAAAAAGAAACGACAGAGGATAAGAAGGCTCAAGTTAGTTTGGAAATGGAGAAGAAGAGGTTTCCATAATAGAAGCATGTGATGATAGCATCTCACATACCTGTCATGATCCACCCCTCCATCTTCCTTTGTGGGTACAATAGGACCAGCAACCGACATAGCTTTCTCAGCAAGGCTTGTGACTATATTATTCTGGTCTTTATCAGACAATGAATCCTCAAGCTTGTTGGATTCTTTCTTCGGTGTTCCCCCCTCAGAGCTGTTCGTTTCTAATTCCTTCATTGTTTGAATTGCTAAAAAGCATTAGCAAATACACTGAAACATCTTCAAACACAGTTGATGTTCCAGCAGAACCCTCTCTCACTCTCAATATGTCCAAAGGAGTAGGATACTAAGAAAAACAAAGGGCATGAAAATTTAGTTTGTGGAAAAGAATCCCACCATGCCTTATTGTTAGCAAAGAAATGACACAAGGTAATACGAAAGGGGAAGACTATCAAACTTGCAGTCCACTTAATAAATATAATATACGGATATAGGGGGTATATGGCACCTACATCACATGCACGTCACTTGCTATATTTGATAACACACAGGCCAAGGAATTTGGCAACACCTATACAAGGGAAGAATCCGAAAATAAAGCCAATCATAAGGGATATGAAAGGATTACTTTGATTCAAGAAATTTATGCTACATTGTGTCTTAATTTCATTGGATTAAGCCCATTATATTTTCTGGGCAATTAAGACCAATCAAATCATACCTGATTTGTCCATTTAGCATAGCAAGATTTGTGGGATAAAGATAGGATGCACTCATATTGATAGTCTTAAAGGAATTTAATCCCAACAAGAAGAAGACAAGTTCCATAGATCCTTTACTTCTTTCATCTAGATAATTATTCTGATGCTTTCAATTATGTGCAGTAAATCTTTATGTGTTGACTCTGAGTACTCTCTCTCTCTCGTCCAAACAAACACTCTTCTTCCTGCTATCTTTTTCTCCTGAATCCACTCTTAAAAATTCTTGTGCCATTTAACTTAGTAGATGAGAAAAAAGGGATGCAATATTTTCAGTGCCTTTCCCACGAATCTCATCTCTAACTTTTGGGATGCTCAGAACTCCTTAACAACACTACATGACAATGAAATTAAGATTTTCATGAGTTTTAAATGAAATGAATGAAATGCCTTCAACAACATTAAGGACACGGTTCCCTAAAGCGACAGCCCATGGTGCTTCCTGTCAAATTGGCATCTCGCTAGTGCTAGATTGTCATTAACAGCCTAACTCCACCATAAAATGGAAATATGCAAAGATATTGAATACAACCAGATGTAGAAGCTGGGTCTTTATAGGCCTATGATAAATTTTTACCACCCAAAGAAAAAGGCAATAGATAATAAGAAGTCCTCATAGGGGAACTATTACCTGTTGCTGCACCAAGAAAGCAGATGTTCCTAGAGCAGCAGTAACAACGCCAACCATCATTGTGTCACTGTTTTTTCTATCTTTGCCAACACTTTCCTCCTGAGTGAATGGTGTATCATCTAAAACATCTTCATCAGCACTCTCAGATGGCAAATCATCCAAGTTTGTAGACCTAGTCTCCGTGTTATAACTTTGCTCAGAGCTTTCTAATGGAATTATCAAATCTGCATCAACATCACTGCAAATGTTCTCACCAGATTTTGTAACTTCTCTTCCAACAGAATTTTCATTTGTGGCAGAAACATCAAAATACTCTCTTAAGGCAGCTAAGCTAGAACCCACAAGGACACCTAAAGGCAGTACTCTCTTAAGATAATCTGTTTCATTAACAGCAGCTGATATTGCACTAACTACAAGATCTCCATTGACAGTACCAAGCTTATTCAGAGTGTGGTTGTCTCCAGATTTCAGGTCTACAGTGTACTCCTCAGGAAGGTCCACAGCTGAACACACGGCATTTGCAACTTGTTCAAAATCTCCAGCAAGGTTGGCTTTCATTTCTTTCATGTCAGCAAGACTTAGCCTCCTTTTGACTTCAACCTTCAGACAATCCAGTATAATCTTCTTCATAAAGTTTTTCATCTTATTTTCTCCAACGTCTACAGCTTTATCCCGCACCATCTTCTTTGTCTTATTGACTGAAGTGTTTATCTTATTTTCTGTTTCATATTCTCTGATATGTTCCAGTCTTTTTCCAGCATCAAGTACTACATAGGAGGGTTCGATTATATCATCATTATCATTTTTTTTTGCAAATGAAGGTTTAGTTGTAATTATCACTCTATCAACACCGCTTTGTGCAGCTAAATCATCAGTATAATCTCCAATATTTCCTGGCCCCTGCAAAAGCTTGTACTGACCCTCTTCAGGGAAATAGTCAAGCAGCAGAGCCACAGTGGTAGCCTTGTCTAGTGATTTGTTAGGAATCTTGGAGAGGTAGTATCTACGGATGTAGTCATCATAAAGAGAGGTCCCATATGGATTTACTGATGTAAACAAAGGAATAGTGCTTGCCTGTTCAACCGGGTCAAACTTGCTATCCATAATTTTGTCATTGAGCAACTCAACCCTACTTTCATCTCTCTTTTCTTGTAGGTTGGCAATTATTTTACCCTTCCCCTCAAAATCATCATTACACTTTCGATCATCTGACAAGGAGTTTTGATGAGGTTTCTGTAACCCAATACCACAATCAATAACATTAGCACCAGAAGTCTTGTCATAGTGATGCTTTAAATCAGCATCCTTGCAAACTTCTAGCTTTTCGATTTCCTCACCATATGTTACATTCTGTTCCTTAGATCCAGAAGCAGTCCCAGCATTCTTGATCGTGTCCTTATCTTCACTTTCACTGTCAGAGGCCTCTTCTAGTTGGGTAATCACTTCTTCCAGCACACCAAAAACACTATTAACAGCCATTTGGGTAGAATCGTCAATCCCAGTCAAAGCATCTAATGCTTGTGAAACAGAGAAGGTAGGCTGGCCAGCATCAGGTTCAATGATTTTATTCTGACCTGAAACAGGCTGCATAGTTTTATCTTCACTGTTCTGATTATCATAATTTTTCTTTTCCACCATTTGAAGCTCAGAAGGGGATCCGGAGGGTGACTGAGTTTCTGTACTACTATCAAACTTTTCTTTCTTTTGTTCAATTGAAGAATCCTGGCTCATCTCTTGATTTCTCTCGCTAACAATATCCTCTTTTTTGGTTACATCAGCAACATTCTTATTCTGGTCTTCCTTATAATCATCAGCAGTGGCCTCCTCACCTCCATCTGTCCTTTCAGCTCTCGGAAGGTTTGAATGAGGAGGCATTTCTTTAGAAGATTCTTTCACATCATTGTTATTCCCTGACTCACTATAATCCTTATCTTCATAACTATTAGATTTTTCTGAAGAATGAATATCAGATTCTTGGGCCAAGGCTGATGTGTCTTTCTGCAAATTAGTATCAACAGATATACTTGTATTCTGCATCTGATCTGAGGAATGATTGTCATGGATCAAACCCTCTGTGCTTGAATTTCCACCAAGGTTTTCCTGGAACGTGGGCTTTATACCCGATGATGAGCCAACTGTAGGTCCAATACCCAGGATGCCATCAAACTTTAGTTTAGTTCCTTGAGCAGCCAGAATTTCAGATACAGAAGTAGTAAGCTTTCCACGAACATCTTCAGGCACAGCATCTTGCAAAGCTTTCATGAGTGTCTCCCCTTGACCCACAGCACCTAGAGCCTAGATGCAAATTATAGAAGAGAACAAAAGTTGGTCAAATAACAGCAAGAGTTACAGGACATGTAAAAACCACACAACAAGCACTCTGGCATTCCCGCAAGGAAGCAAACGGTCATGAGCTGCAAGCACTCATCGAAGTGAATGCATAATTGGAGAGAGAGTTTAGACAAAACTAAATGGAATGTTTTCCAGTGTTTCACATGCACATACAGCCTGCACACTCTACCAATTGCAGAGCAAGCTAACTATTAAAAAAAAAGAGAGAAAAAAAGAAAGAAATTGCCCAAGAATCATTCCATGCTTGCTTTCTCCTAAAAACAATGCTGGAAAATGATACACATTGATCAAACAGAAGGGAAAAACAGAACATGATTTCAAGAATACCCTTTTTTTCTTCTCTTCCGTCAGGGTGCCAGGCATAGTAACATCAAGCATGTTCATTACAACTTGAGCTGTCTGTAGCACTTCTCCTCTTTCAGTATTTGCTTCTTCATCAACCAACTGTGAATCAGCAGAACCGCACTCCTGTACTTGCCTCCCATCTTTCTGATCTCTCTCTAGACTCTGCTTAAATTGGAAAGGGTCACTAGCAGGACCATTCCCCCCATCAAGACCGTCCTTTATAAGGCCAAGAGAATACCCATTTAAATCATTCATGTGTGTAAGTTCCAAGTACTTACTACCTTTTCCACTCTTATTTGATCGTTTTCCTTCCGTGAGAGACAAGCCTACAACGGGGTTGATACTAATGTCTATGTCTTTCAGGAGAGGATGTCGGCCCTTAAGAAGCCCAAGTTCCACTGCTGTAAGCCACTGAAGGACCAAAGTAATAAGTATTGGCAAGACAAGCTTGTAGAAAAGAGAAATGCAATTGCTCCCAACAAATTAATGTTTGATTATGCAGTATCAACTATCAAAAACATTGTCTACTGATTGCCTCATGGCATGAATAAAATGCATTCCATATCCTTCTCTGCACTGGCTCTAGTCCATAGGTAGAAAAAAGGGAAAAGAAAATCTGCCATCTTGAGTAATGGCCATGGTTGAAACACTACAAAATCCAATCATTACGTAAGCAGCGATTCATCATCTGCACTATTGCCATTCACAAACTTCCTATTCATATGTCAAATTAGATAAAAAGACATTGTCCACATGCATATATGAGCCTGGTGAACTGTAAACATTGCTTTCCACAATAAAGAATATGTATGGTATTCTAAGGGATTCAAATTACTGAAAAGCCAGTAATAAATTTGATCCTGACATTGCTTAAATTAATAACACAACCATTGATGCAAGAAAACTAGAACTGATGTAGCTTGTCATGTTGATCGTTAATAGGGTTAGGGATCTTACCTCAATAGAGAGTTGTTGGCAACATGACAATGCAGTGCTGTCTGCACTAAAGTCGGATGGCAAGGAAGAACACAGGAGCAGGCTTGTGTAAGGATTTTCTGCTATTATACTCCGTGGTATAGAGAAGAGTGGAACAGTTCCATCATCGTTCTGATAAATTGACACATAGGACAATGGTTCAGATTCTTCCACTCTTAAGTTTTCATTGAATGTGAGAATAGTAAGCAGAAATATCAATATGTACAAGAACACTAAAGAATCAAAAGAAAATTATGAATGTATCAAGATCATGTTAGCACTCCTCTAATGGGTCTAGATGGAGGGATATCAAGTGGTAATTTCCTCTTCAATAATCTGCCTTGTTACCTATTTATNCCTCTCCCACAACCAAAAAAAATGAAAAAAACAAAGAAAGAAAGAAAGAGACAGATAAAATCAAGGAGGAAAAAAAGATCATGCAGATTGCACATATGCATGCACAACTGCACCCCATATCTGCTTGGGGTGAGTTTCCTGTGCCTCCCTTCCAACCTGCTTGGGGTGAGTTTCCTTACATAAGTAGCCTATTATATAGTGGAGTATAAAACAATTTCCTGACTTCCTATTGTAGCTTCATATTGAGGAAATCCTCAATGTTCATATAGTCAAGACCTAGTACAGGCGCTAAAGTTCAGTGTCCTTTAATCCACTAATGAATTGGGACTTCCTCCTTGAAATGTTGTTGTGTGCCAAAGCATGGATAATTCCTGCCAGTTTATTACCTCTCAATAGTGGCCCAAATCTCAAAAAACAGAAACTTTCAAATTCTTCCCGTCATAGATTTGGGTGCTTGTGTTTCAACCTCAATACCCACACTTAAGTCTCCCCCTCCAAATGAAATGATGGGACCCACCTTTCCTCGTCTAAACTTCTTTGTCGGCAGAAAAATTGCTCAGGATGGTTTACCCATCCCAATGTGTCACAAGTTCCATCATATCATGGAAAATCCAACTTCGACAATATTCAAACAAGAATCTTTCTTTTCTTTTTTTTTGGGGGTTTTTTTTTGGGGGGGGTGTGGTGGGTGTGGTGGTGGGGGGTTTTGGTGTTGTTAAATTATAAAATTCCCTGCTTGCCAGATTCCCACGTTCATGACTTTGCTCAAAATAATACTTGTCTTTCTCATTTTCAATTTCCACAATATATAAGTACATAACATAATCACCCAATACATGATCATACAAGAGAAAATCAAGGAGAAAAGAGCAGGTTGTGCAGACTGCACCACTGCACCCTGTGACTGCCCCAGTCCAAGATCAGCAATAACATAAAACATGGTTAAAGTAAATAAAACATAACATTGCCCTAATGCACAGCACTGACACAAACATGAAATGAGTGAAAACAACTACAATGACACATCGGTATTAGAGTATTTTCAAGAGACACAGAACAAGCATTATGTGAAATCATACATTCACAGCACAAACGCCAGGATAAAAATAAGAATAGGGGCTCAACCATAAAAATAAAATTAGAATGGAGAGAACATCAAACCGAAGTTTGTAATCATACATGAAACTATAGTCATCAAGTCCATAATAGAGCAAAAAGAAACTGCTATTTTGTTACACAAAACTTAAGGAAATAAAGCCACAATTATAGGATTATAGCATTTGACTAAAAACTTTCATCAGCTAGGTCACTCATAATTAATCAATTTTAAATTCTGGATAAATAAATATTTAATTAAAAGTGGATATTAAACTTTATGAACAATTTAGTAGATCTCTGCAAAAAAACAGGGAGAAAACACCAACTGAAAACTGCCAAACAGATGATGGTAGCAAGAGAATGATAAAGCATTTAATATTCATACAATTTTACAGTGCAAGTTCTATAGAAGTAGAGGTAAATCATCCCCATGCAAGATGTTTTGATGATGTCCTATGTCCAAGAAAGAAAAGGGAAAACGATTGAAAGTCTTTGTAATAGGTCAGATTTCTAAGAGATGCAGCACTTTCCAGTATAATCAGCTTAGCAAAGAAACAACTAAATATGCACCTGGATAAAAAGAACAGGAATCTTCACATTTCCCACCAAATTACGTGTACTCGATTTTGAATAGAAATCTTCTATTGCCTCATATCCGTAAGATACCATAGACACTGCCTCATCAAAGTCACGAATAGATTTTGCCAAAAGAGCCCTTTCCACATCAAATCCTTTCGTTCTGCCTTGAAAGAGCTCCTAAAATCAGCAAACAAGTGATGTTAATAATTACAAATAACTTAAAGGCAGGATGTCCAAAAGGATGTTGACTTCAACTGCATTCCAATTGTTCAGGAAAATTATTTCTTCAAGTTACTGAAGAATCCAAAATGATGTCATGCATAGACACCTTGTTTGCCCGAAGTATATCAATTAATCCACTGGTGAGCATCTCGTCAATTGCAATATGACCAGTGGATCTTGTGGCCTCCTCTAAATCAAAAGGATTATTTATGCATGTTGCAGCTGTAAGGGGCGTTCTCTCTCCAACTTCTGCCAGGTACTTGTTCAGCATATTTGCCCCAAAACCCCAGCCAACACCCACCATTGTTGTCCATGGACGTGACTTACTAATGAACTGTATAGCTGTGGAGACATCATCACTGTCAGCTGCTGTAAATAACCTACATAAAGAGAAGTATTTCAAGGTTCCTACTATAAGTTAACCTTTGAAGGAGTGGTCACAAAAATTTCAAAACAAAATTATTCTCATCCAGGGACCTGGTCCCAGAGGCTGTCTTATCTTTTATACCATAAAAATTTCATTGTAATACCAAACACCTTCACAATATAAAGAAATTTTTTTCTGCAGCAGATGTACGCAAAAGAAGATTAGTTCTTAATCGAGGAAATTTTGTCTTTCCTGAAAGTGCCACAAGTATTTGATCTGAAGTTAACCGTCAAAAGTTGTGCAAAAAAAGCAGATCATATACAGATCTCCACACCTCAATAAAGCTACAGAGTAATACAAGTAACAAGTTTCAGTTCATTTTGTGCTGAAACTTATGCACACCAACTTTAAATTTTCTAGGCAGTAAATGCATTTTGGGTAAGTTCAGCAATTTCATTAAGGTACATAGAAGATGTACAAGGAAAAGGTCCTACCCAAATCTTACTGCAACTCTGTCATCAGAATGAAATGTTTCACCCACAAACACCACTTCAAGCTTCCAACTAATCGGAAACTAACAGAACTTTTGATAGATTTATGCACAGTAATGCTTTTCATTAACTATAAATTCATAAGGAACTTTCTATCAACTGCCTACTGCTTTTAAGAATACACATTATTTCTTTTAATGTATTTATCCGTTGCATTTTCTGAACCGCATGTCATATTTATGCCATTTGTAGATTTAGCAGCCTGTAAGATGCATCTAAAGTAAAAATTGTCCCAAATTAGCAGCTAACCTCAGCTTAGCTACCTACAAATGGCGTATGGTGCAACTCTCTCAGTAAGAGACTTTTATGAGATTTTAAATATTGCAACTTTAAACATCTACCGTAAAACAAACAAATTTTCTATAATCCCGGACCATAGAATTTCTATCAAATTCCTACCTTGCAGTCGTAACGGGCGATCCTGCGCACCCTCTGGGATTCATAACAATGGGAAAAAACCCGCGCCGTAACGCGTCCCTCACAAACCCTCTCACCCTCTCATCCATGCTCCCCTGAGGAGTGCCCGGCACCAGGAACAAAGTAGAATCCAATCCTCTCTCTTCTTTCAAGTTCAAATTCGCTGGCCAATCCAGTGAAACCACACCGCCATCTTCCGTCCCGATACACTCCCTTTGATACTCCAATTCTACGCCCTTGTCGTTCTCTCTCCTCTCCTCAACACTTATCCTCCCACTATCTAACCTCACAAAATGCCCATCGTCCTTAACAAGCTTCTCTTTCACGTCCTCGAGCAGCTCGCTCCCCTCGATCGACATAGAGGGGCACCGTAAGAACACGAACCGGTTGAACGGCGTCGGAGAGGTGAAAAGAATCCATTCCCCTATGTCGGACCGACGTTGATCATTGGCCTTGAGGCTGGGCTTTAGTCTCGAGAGAGAGAAGGAGGTGGCGACGGCAGAGCCAGCAGCAAAGGCTAGCGCGGAGGAGAGGAAGTCGGGAGGAAACTTGGAGGAGAGTTTGTCGAGAAAGTTGTCGAAAGGGAGGTTGAATTTGAACTGATTTCGGATACGGATAGGGTTAGGTTTGAGTTTACGGCGTTTGTAGATACGGAATTCGCGGATTTGGAAAGGGTGTTTGGGAGGGAAGACGAGGGAAGTGGATGGGGATTGAATGTGATGATGGATCATTGGATGAAGATGGTGTGATGATGATGGTGATGGCGATGGTAGTGAAGTGAGAGAGTGGTGGTGGAGGCGGAGGAGGTGGTGGTGTTCTGTGGTGGAGGGAAGAAGAGTTGGGATTACGTTTTATTTTCCCGGGAAACGAACTAACGGTTTTCAGTGAAGTTAGAGCGGAGCCCACGTTGGGGGACCGAGACCGGATTTGGGCGTCTCTGGAGAAGCCTGGATTTTCGGCTTGCGTACCTGTAGCGCGCCAATACGAGTTTGCATAGAAGACACAAAAACAATTATGTAGTCATAAGGGTTGATGCGAATCGAAAAAGAAAAGGTTTGGTTTAAGCTTTTTTATAATTAATCGAATCGTCGGTAATTCTAATGATGTGAGGTGCACAATCCAACCATTTTACATGCAGTTAAGTTACATTGATATTTAACCTGAAAAAATAAGAGACGACGATAAAGAAAAACGAGTAAACCATAGAGGTTTAGTATAAAATGAGGGATAATAAAAAGAAAAGGTAATAGGATTAGATGAAATGTTAACATGGTTCGAGATTAAAAAATTACGTTTATTTCTTTTAATTTTTTAATAAAAAATAATTTAATTTGAATTTAAGCAGTTCGATTTAATTTTGTCTTACATCAAATAACAAAACATCATTAAACCCAACCAAAATAAAAAGAACTACGTTTTATCGTTTGGTTCGATTATACTCTCGGATCGATTTGATTTAGTTTGATGAACCCTTAGTTAAATCATCTATAAAAGGGTACGTTTTATATGCAACATAAAGTTAGATACCAATAAAGGCCTATTATGCATTTTCATGTTGCATGGAATGTGTATTATTGATACCTTATTGATTGAAATATATAATTAAAGATTGTTCTTAGTTATTTTTTTTTTTTCAATTACCATATATTCCAACAAAAAGAGAAACGCATCCATAAGTTACCTTCATCTCTTTTATTTAAAATATAAAGAAGGCGCCTTTAAAAAAGTGGAATTTCTATAATGTATATTATTTTGATTGGATCGATCTTACCCTCTATTATATCGTGAATTTCATATCCATTTGATCTGAACGATTGAAAACACAATTAATTTAATAATTTAGATCTAATGGACATCAAATCAAATATTGAATGGAGGGCGGAATCGATCCCCAAAAAAATATAAACAGGACTATAGAGAAATCTTTATAAAACACACATTTAATTGTATATAAAGTATAAGGAAAGCAATTTTTCCCAAATACAAAGAAGGATGCCTTTTTTTTTTTTTTTTTAAGTTAAAGGTGCACTTCGGATGTTGCCTTCTTGACTTTAAAAAACGAGATGAAGGTGCTTATTCGAAGTATGCCTTCTTTATTTAAAACAAAAAAACAAAAGAAGACACATTTTTGATAGGCACCTTCTTCTTAGTAATAATAAAAACATGAAGGTAGATTTTAGGAATGCACCTTTATTACTCTCTGTACTTAATATGACCTTATTTACTTTTTCCTTTTTGTTATCCTTAATCTTACTCTCATTCTCCGCAATTTAGTAATTTTCCTTCATAGTGCTCTCTCACCCCTAAGCATACTCATATGCCTTCACAATCACTTAAGGTATAATGTCATTGTAATATAATTTATATGGCTTTAATTTTTTGCTAATGTTTCTCAATTTAGACATCAATATTTAGTTAAGAACTCCAATGATTATTACTATTGAAGATAGAATAATGTGTTTTTAAAAGTGCTTCAAACCAAATCAAACCAAACCGAACCCCATTTAAGGCAATTTGTTCAAAATCTTGAACCATTCAAAGCAATTTGGTCATTAAGTATCTAAACCGAATAATGCAATTCAATTTGGTTCTACCTAAACTAAATTGAATCATAAAGACTCATAACGGAAATATCTTAGGTTCTTCTCTCCTCTCTCTTTTTTTTTTTTTGTTTACAAAATTTTCATTTTTAAGTATGTAGTTTTCATTTAAATAGTTAAAAGATAGGATAATTCTACGCTTGTTTGTAGTATCATTCAATTTTTCATTTGATTGTTGAAAATCTAAACAATCATATGTCTAGATAATAACATCACTAGTTCTTTTAGATGAAAATCTAACGATTATTTTCACTAGCAATAGGATAGCAAAGTTTTTTGACAATAGTTTTGTAATCCCTCTCAATGGATTGATTAAAATTAATTGTTTAATCTCCAGGTTTTGGAGGCTTAAAGTGTAAACCCCATGAAAATTAGATAATAATGAAGGGAAATAAAAAGGAAATAAGAAAATAGAGGTCAAGGCAACAATAAGTAATGAGCTTTTTATAAGAAGGGCAATGTGGTCATCTCATACTTAAGTATAAAAGGGACTTATTTAGACCTAAGGTCTCATTCCTGTCATTGAGTTTATGTAGAACTCTCTTGAAGACTCCAGCAAAAGTGAGAGCAAGGTAAGTATAAGGGAATTCTCATAGTTTAGTTTGATGAATTAAAACCCCACACTAATCTTAGAAGGCGTTATGGGATGTGGGAAGATCGATTTTGGGAAAATAAACATGAAAGTCATGAAGTTATGCAAATCCCTAAATTAGTGAGGTATTGTTTAAAGTTATATTAAAAAGAAGAAATTGCGATTAATTTTGGTTATTACATGTGTGGAATCAAGAATTGTGATTGGATCTAAGGGGTTTCATATCTCGTCCTTACAGTAAGAGTGATGAACAAGGTATTGAATTTTAGGGTTACGAAACGTAGATTTATGTAGTGTTTTTTTTAAAGGTCTTATTAACCCTAAAGTCCCTAAGATCCATATGTATTAATTAAATCAAGAAGGGATTGCAAATTTACCTTATATTATTCCTTTTAAATTTCACTAATTTACCGATCTATAGGTACTACAAGATATGAAAACCTTCTATCGGTTTCTATAGATGAACGAACTCGCCAAAACAAACTAGAGCATACTAGCATTCTTGGGTGAATCTATATTCCATTGAAATGGACTCACAATCTCTCATGTTTTTCTCTCTCTATTTTAGTTTGCAAACTTTCTCTACGTATCTAATGTCAATGACAAACATTAACGTAACCCTAATAGAGAGCCACCTCTATCTATATATAGAGGAGCATTAATATCTTCTTAAAGATATTAAGAGACATATTCTAAGATATTAAAGATAATATCTAATATATTATATTATTATTTATTATCTTTCTCTAAAAATAATAAATATTTCAATAGTTCCCATAGCCCTAGCTCGTTCTTTGTATGTACCCTGTAGGTTCATCTAATGTTAGCGGTAGGCTTAAAACTCTTTTTGAACCTACAAGATATAAGTGGCCTTTAATAAGATATTATGTATACCCAAATTAAGTGAAGATCAATTATCCGACTGTACATATTAAATAATCAATTATTAAGTCATCTTGTCACACAATATCTAATGATTAAACATAAGGTGTGGATCAAGACACTCTTACATTGTTTAATCACTCGTTTTTTTAATCTACAATTTGATTGACTTAAACAAATGACATTAATAACTCCTTATCAATTTATTTAAGCACGACTATGCATTTTCGCAAACTTACTCTTTAAGGGGCCCAAAAAATATATTTCTCAAATTAATGAGATAAACAAATTCCTTCACGAATACTCATATTCCTCTATATAGTTTACTCCATTTCTAATCACAGTTTTATAATCACCCAGTTAAAAAAATGATAAAGAACTTAATCAAAACATGGAGGTTACTATATAAGAATTCATGGTGTCATCAGGTCAAATAACTAAAATAATACTATAACGAATAGTACTTATCAAATTAATCCATACAATACTCTTACAGTGAGTCGATCAAATATAATGTACTCCTATATGTATCTATGCGTTGAATTGATATCTTACATCCATAATAAGTAAAACATGATTATCATTCCGTCAACATATTAGTCTTAATTCATTATTATTCCATGTAACAAGCGACTAGGGATAATTTAGAATAATGTTTTCATTACCTTATGGTTTTACTATTAAAGTCACTTACTTTAATGAGATAAGGTTACATAAATATTCAAGGAATCATTTTGTCATATTAAAAAGCCAATGACAACGTGATAAATAAAATAACTCATATCATAAAGGAAAGCGAATAATCAAATGATATAAAATTCAGATGGCCTAAGGTATATCATTAACACAAAAGACATTATTAACCTTATTGTCATTATTGTTTCAATTTTGGGGATTGAAACATATTTGAGCATTCCTTGTTGTCTTTGTAGTACGGAGAGTCTAAATCTAGGGTGAATTTGGAGTAAGTGATGCGTTGGGATCGTTGTGGGATGGATTGGGTAAAGTTGGATTCGAAAAAGAGAAGAAGATTGACGTATTAGAAGAATACGGCAATGGACCTACTCGTAGTCCCCTCATCGAGAATTTTGATGAAGCGAGAAAAATAAAATTTTTCACTTAAAGGACCATAGCTGTGGACCCTAACCGTGGTCATGTAGTATTGTTAAATTACAGGCGTAAATGGATAAATTGAGCACAATAAAAGATCACAGTCCAAGATCACACCATTACGGCTATATACCTTAGGCATGATCTTTTACTTACCCTTTTTCCTTTCATTCCTTGTTTCTATCCTTCCTAAACGTTAATTCTACCAATCCTAAATGCATCCAAAGATCTAAGTTGGTCTTAAAACCTAAAAATAAGCTAAAATCTCGATTCAAGAATTTGGAAAGACAATTAAGTGAACTTAACTAGGAAGAGATAATCAGAGAATAGAAACTAAAATAAGCTATTCCTGTATATGAACTTTTGTTGATAACATTGATTCAAGAATTTAGAAAGAAAATTAAGTGAACTTAACTAGGAAGAGATAATCAGAGAATAGAAACTAAAATAAGTTATTCCTGTATATGAACTTTAGGTGATAACATCAAAATGAGTTTTGAGTTAGATACTTCCAATCATTCTCAAGACCCAAGTATGTAAAACCTTATTTGTTGCTTGTGCTTATGTAGTGTAGTTGGAAATAAATGGAACTAATAATTATTTAGAGTGTAAATTATGCTTGTTGCTTATGTTTGGTTAGGCTTAAGGTATCATAGTACTAGTGTTCCTAAGGTGGCACCGCAATGATCCTTGGAACACGTTGTTGACAAGTACTTTATTACATATATTTATAAATAGGTTTTTATGGTGTTTTTTGATATTTTTAAGAATATTTTATGGATATTTGATGCTTAATTAGATAATATTTTTATTTAAGACTTTAAGGAAATAATCGAGAAGATTTATGTCATAAAATTCAAATAATCCAATCATATCTCTTTTAATTGCGTGGACAATTGAAAATACAGAGAAGATATATTTCAAGATTTCATAGATCCTAAGGGCTTTGTTAATATAAGCATCCATTCATAGAGTCAACTCTATTAATCTTTCTTGCAAAGTATTTTCTTTTATTTTCTTGTAAGTAATTAGCAGGATTGACATCGATTACAAATAGATAAGTTAATTTGTATAAAGATTGAAGACTAGGGATTTTCGATTTCTATGATAAAGAAGTCTTCTGTATCTTTTTATTGATTTTTATTTATGGATTTTTTTATTCCTTTTGTAGTTTGTGTGTTGCATATAATCATGAATTAGCTTTTTTTTTTTAGATATTGGATTGATGGATTTTTAATATTTCTATATTAAATATTTGAATATTGATATTCTTGATATTCTTGTCAACGAGTATATATTTCATAATTTATGGAATACATGTTAGATTAGGTTAAAATTTGAGAAAAATAAAATTGATTCAATCAATTCCATGGTAAACTAATATTGGATTATAAGTAAGATGTAATAGATTATGTATTCTAATTCATTTAGGGTTTAGAACATAAAACGGTTAATTAACTAAATGATCTTTTATAGAAATAAGAAGACTTAATTGATTAATTTGGATAATTCACACTTTGAGAATAGATGATTCTATGCTTCGTTATTTTAATAACTCGAAAGAGAATTCAAAGGAAATAATCTAAACCATTCAAAGATCCAATAGTCAATTATGATATATTTTAATATCATGATCGTTTACATCAATCCGAGATTTCAATTTCCTAATTCATTGATTTAATATTTTTAGGTGTTGATTTCATATATTCTTTCTATTAATTAGAAGTAGATTTAATGTTTTATATTAATTGGGAGTAAATTTACATTCTTTTATTTTAGTATATATTGGTTCGCCTAAATATAAATGGGACTAATATAGCTGAGAGCTAGTCTTAATCCTTGTAGGAACGACTTAGTCTTCACCAGTATTATACTACATACACAATCTAGTGCACTTGCTAGCATTATATATGCCTTTATTTTAAAAGTAGTGATTAATGTATCAAAAGTCATCATTGGAAGTGATTTGAGATATATTAGGCTGGTGACTAGGGTTCATAGTACTAGTATCTTGGAACCAAGTAGGTTAAGTGGCGTTTGGGAGCCACGATGCTAATGTCTCAATGCCTGTTTAGACGAAGGCCATAATGCTAGTGTCCTGACTTAGGAACTATAAAGTAGAGTCATGAGTTACTTCAAGTTTAGAGTTAGTTGCAAATAATCTTAAACTGTACTGTTTGCTTGCTAATAAAGAATGATAATAAATGAGTTGTTTGATATTTATATTATACTGTATTAATGTATGTGAATTGTGTGTGATGCATGGCATACGTATGTGATTGTAGGTTTCTATACTGGGAATTGACTCATTCTACATCATTTTTCAAGTACAAGTAATCATTATGGGATTTTAGAAAGCAATAAGTTGGAAATTTTCTCCAAAACTACCGGGATGGGGGATTAATGAATACGATTCCGATTATGAGGTTGACTTTTGAGTTAGAACAAAGATTATTCTTAGTTATGATGAGTATTTATTGTTTAAGCATTTAAGAAATTTATATAGATATTATGATGAATTATATTGAAAAAATAAGTTGTATGAGAATATTTGAAGACTTTTACTGAGATTTTTAGAGATTTTAATAGCTCATTTAGCTCAATATATCAATAGATTTCTAAGGATATGTAGCGGTCCAAAGCACTCCTAAGCTTAAGGATGTGACATCAAGTTTATGAGAAAAATCTCCCCATAAATTTGAAATTTCTTTACGCATAGTGTTTGTTCTTGATTTCAAGAGCTAATTTTTCAATTTATATGCATTGGAAATGTGACATATGATAAATGCAAGATGCTTTTGAATGTAAGATTAATTTAAAAAAGAAGTATTTTCAAATAAACATGAGATCATTGTTCATCATCTCTTATTTTCTAAATCATGCAATGCACTACAGACAAGTGAGTCTAAGTTGCTATCCCATATTCCTAAGACCGTTATAATTGTTACGCTCTAAGTGGTAGAGTCGTAACGATTCCATCATATTAACTAATCTAAGATAGAAGCTAATCTTATAGCTACTATTGTAGACTTGGCTCATACAAAGAATACTTGATTGCATAACTTTAAAGTGTTTAGTTTAGTACCTACATTTTTGTAAAACTCATATAATTGTATGTTTAAGTCTTTTTAAAAAGCCTTGTAAAATAATTCTATGATTCATATCCTTTGATATGTAACTTTAGAAGTATACATAAAACTTGTAGATCAATTAGTTTTACATTCCATTTGATTATATAGACCAATTACGAAAACTACTGAGTCACTCACTATGGCCTAAATAGTTTCCCTAAAAACAAATAAAACTTTAGAAAGGAATATGGGTTTGGTTGCATCTTTATTAATTCCTCATTCCCCAGTCTGGTTAGCTTGAAGGTTGGGTTTCTATGTAGGCTATGTATCTTCTCTTAACCTACAAAAGAATTTATAGAAGAGTGAGCAACCACTGCTCAATAAATAGGATGGAGACAAAAGTGTACATACACTACAAAGCAAGTAAAGTTGCCATACAAAAGAGTCTATATAATGAATTATCAAGCAAATACTATTGTACGATATTGTCTAGACTGTCGTAAGATTAGTGGAATTATGCTCACTCTAATCTAGGTTTGGGAAGTTACATGGCTATGATGCTCCCATAACTAAATCTAACCTTGTGTAATGAAGATATCTCTTCTTTTGTGACTACCTTCAAACCAGCATCCTTAGCCTTACCATAATTTCCTCTCCTATCACTTAGTTTAACTAAAGTGAGGAAGGGACCATTTCAGCTATCCTTTTCGAAGGGTCAGTATTTGGTCGGAAAATCTTAACCATCCACAAATGAGTTACGATATACGTCAGGTTAGCAACTTAGTTCGAGCATTGGTTAATCCATTTGTTAGGGTGATCATCTAGCTCAATCAGTCAAACAAGTAGCATACACAACAACAATTAGAAATGGAGTTTAACTCCTATACTATCATAGCATCAACAATCATACACACTGCATGCACACATTCTAACTAGTTACAAACACAACCAATACATACTCAAGCATCCATCTTTATCGCTCTCAACTTACTAAGACTCTTTATCGCTCTCTTCGGTAAAGTTTGATGTTTATCTTCACTATAAGTCCATATGATGTAAATGACATTTTAGTATTTATACTAGTATAATATATATTATTATTCTATATTTTAGTTTAAAAACCTAAGTTTAGAGTATTATTATGCTTAGACATTTAGATCCATAGGTCACTTATCATTAATTCATTTCTAACCATCCTTTGATTCATCTTTTGAATTATCCTTTGAATAAAGTTTGTTTAAGAATCCTTACTCTTTAACCTATCATTTGAATTCAACCGAACTATTATTTGCACATACAATCTCCGATTTAACTTCTAAATACATATCAAATACACCACTTACCTAAAAGCTCATGACTTAACTTTTGATTTTACACAAATGCTACATTTTAAATTAAATTACTACAACTTCCCCTCATTATTAAGCAAAGGTCATTCTATAGGATAAATCTTACCTTTCGTATCTTATAAGTTAAGTTGGCTAATAGTTCCTAACTGAAGTGTTCTCTATGTTGTCCTTTGATTTAACCTTTGACTCCATCATATACTTGATAATCTTACTAAATATTTTAAACTATGACTTGCAAACCATCATTTTCCTTATGAATTATAATAATATACACATATAGTGATGTTAAATTATGATACAAAAAATTAATATAACTTATACTACAGTTAGGTAAAATAATACCTATAATATATCAGTTTGACTATACTGATTGCAGACGTCATACGATAAAAAATGTAATAGTTTTGGAAAACTTGTGATATGCTAATATATCTTTAAGATACCATGGAAACATCTATTAAAATATATTATAATTCGTAACTAGAATAACTAGTGCCGTTAGCTTTGTCAAACAATTGTAGTATCACATCGAGTTTAAAGGGCTATAGGAAATTCAGAAGAATACTACATTATAATATTTATCTTGCTACTATTTATTGGTAAGATCCTTCACACAACTAATGTTCATTGAAAAATCAAAGATTATTATATAATATGTTTAAATTCTATACTTATGGTATCCAAAACATAGGTATAATATACCATGGCTTTATGATATCATAATAATGATCAACAATCACTCATGTCAAATTTTGAACCATGCAAATAGCATGCCAATGTAATGAGAAACCCTAAGATACCACAATCTATATATTATTGTAATTTTAATCTATTCACTATAATAATTTAAGCCAATCCTACATAAAACTATAAATTAAATAGTATATAATTTACCAATTAATTACCATAAAATTTTCATGGACTCAAGAAAATATGTAATAAATTCGGATCAAATTAATTTTATTTATGGAACTCATTGTCTTAGTTATATAATTACATTTTTATCCAAAAAAAAAATCAATTATCTATATAATTATACCAACATGCCAAATTAGTTCTAATTGCTCCTAGTAATGACATATCACTTAAGAAACCACTTGGATTTGGATTCTTTAATCAATTACTAAAAAATCATTTATCTTCCAAAAAATCACATATTACATAGTTTTTGGAAACAAAAATATAGTATAGAGCAATCATTTGACTTTCCACAACCCTCTTTTGTTGGTGCAAAACAGACATAATAGGGAGTTTATAGTAAATTATTGGTTTCAAGTGGGCTGTTTGAATATTGAAAAATACAATACAAAATTCTGTATATCCAACAATAATTTCATCAAAATAAATACATTACATGAGACTAGGATAAAAACAACATACAAATAGTTTTTCTCAGAACTGTTTAAACTTTAAAGTAGTTTAGTGTTTTGAGGAAATTTTCCAAAATCCATCGAGTCAGAAATCGTACTTACCAAAAGTCAAAAAGCTCCGATGGTCAATGATGATTTGGAGTTTGACGCTTCGGTGGTACGTGGGGTTTTTAGCTTAGGGTTTGGTTGAGCTCCATGTCAGACTCCCAATTGTCCCACGTTCCATGACAACCAATAGATCGCTGAATTCACTAGATATTTTCCTCAATTAATTTTCTGTGATTCCTAAATGCCAATAACGCGTAATGTTAAGGTAAGTGGAGTTTATATACTCCTTGAGTCGGCAAAGCAAAACCACAAGTGTCTTTTAATTGATATACTCTTTGTATCTATGTCCTATTCATATGATTATGTTTTACTGATTTTAGAGCTCCAGTTATGAATTCTCTTCTTCTTCTTTTTTTTCTATTAATTAGTATAACGCATCTTATTTTATCATTCATCTAAATTATATTGCATATTACATATATTTATATGACCTATATATTATTTAGATACCATTTCTTATCATATCGTTAACTTATAAGATATTCCATTTTATTTCTAAAGTTTGGTTATATTGCAGAATCTAAATTCCGAGTTAAAAAATTAATAAGTGTTAATTAATACATAAGCCTATATCTACAATACCCATTATGGTGTCCATACTAAATGTCCAAGTTGACTAACTTATTCTACTAATTTCTTATGATTTTGTTACAACTTAGAGTCAACAAGACCCTGAATTTCTCTTAATCAAATGATTACATTAAAGTGTCCAATTCTTGCTTGTACTTTCTACAAACCGGTCTCCATATTGCCACGCCTAAAATAGATGAGTTTCCATGGATTTAGATATCCCTTTACTGTTATCAATCAATTAATTAATTATATATATCCAAATATATATATATATATATGGTGTATATATTGGTGTTTTATTATTTACAAGTATTGATTTTGCATCTTTAAGGTATTTACCAAATATACATTACATTTAGGCATTACTTTTCATATCATTTATTAATTTTTATTATCCAAATGATTCATCCTTAAAAGCTGTTAATTTTCGGAATTGGGTTTTGACAACTAATGATTGTTTTCACTATAGTTTGCTCTCTATTTTTAACCATTTATTAATTTCTTTACCTAAATCCAAGTACAGAGGTATCAATTTTACCAACTTTTATAAATCTATTGTGAATTTCAAACTTAAGGGGATAACGTTTGCATGCAACGTCATAATACCTAATTTGTAGAATCTCATAGTAATTTAACGGTATAAGCACTAATTTCTCAACAGAACAAATCAAATCCAATTTCCTCCTTTCTTAGGCAAAGAGAAAAATAAAAAATAAAACAAATGAAGAAGTTGGTATCCCATATGAAATAGAACTAAATATTAGATTGTAATAGTTCTATTTCAAGCTAGAAAAATTGAGTATTTTATTAATTGAATCTAGTCAAACTAAATCAATAAAAAATTAATGGGGAAAAAAGTTCACTAAATTTAAAACATGGGATTATGATTACTTATGCTTGGATAAGTATATATGCTGCTAAAACATATTAAAATTATTAATTAGTTTTCAGTCAGATTCATAACATTCACTTCCCTTTTAAGTCCTAAAACCCCCCAATAGTCAATTGCACTTATCACTTAAACAGTCAATAACTCTCAAGTTTAGTGTTAAAAATTATGCATATGTCTCTGTCAAAAATATTGGCATTAACTACATTAAGCATTGTGTCCAAAAATTAATTTAACTTGCATGAGTCCATGTTTCAATCAAATTAACTCTAATCTAAATTCATATAAACCATCCATAATTCGATCAGTCAATTCATGATGATTAAAATTTGCAAGTAATTGAAATTACAATACATAGTAGCATCATAAAACCACAAAACTTAAGGAAACATAAAATCCTGCTAAATGTAGCTAGTCCACATTCGAAATCAAAACAATACACACACGAAAAAAAAAAACAAAAAAAAAAAAAGACGTGTATTTATACCACTTGATTTCGTGTTTGTTAGAATAAAAGAAAGGGAGGTAAAAAAAAAAAGTTCCCAATGTGTGTTAATTGAATTCCTTATTGGCATGGACTCATCAAATGGATCAAAGGATGGTGGGCGGGCCCTTCCTCTTCTTCTAAAAATTTCCATGGCCCAGCTGCTTTCTTGCAATGGCAAACTTTTCAAAAGTGGAAAACCTTTAATTGATTTCCTTGCTTTTCTTTAGATTTTTACTCCTCTCTTCAATTAAAACAAACACAGAACTTTCGTTCTTTTATATCAATTTCTCTTGATTTCCCTTGATTTTAACTCGACCAAACATAGTGTAAATTTTCTTTTGTTTTGCCAAAGCATAGTGTAAATCATTTAATTAAATATCTTTGATAATATTATTTATCAAATTAATTATTAATAAACCAGTAAAAATCTAACACTAGTCTCTTAATTAATATTAGCAAATAATTATAAAATATAAGTCATGTATTTGTTAATCGTCATAATGTAAAAACATTTGTCATGAGCTTTTGTAATTTTCCCTTGTATATCTAATTTATAGATTGATATGGTAACTTTTGAGACTACTAAATTTCTTTTAATGGGTAAAGATAAAATCGATAATAACTTAAATATAATAGAAAATTCAATGATAATGATAAAATTGTGTTCACCTCTAGAATCTAGAGGTGAACACAAGAATATTATCTCATAGCTTGGACATATGAATGAGAAAGACATGTGGATGCTAAACAATGTAGGATTACTTTTTGAGAAGAAAGTTGATAAGTTGGAGGCTTATGGATTAAGGAGGCAAAAAGGGGTTAGCTTTCATATGGTTATTCACAAGACAAATGGATTTATCTTATGGCATATAAAAGTGATGTGTTTACATTTAAAAACTATGATATTAAGAGAATTAATAAATTTATCAAAATAGTTTATGTACATTTTTTAAGAACCTCATCATGGGATTTTGTACAACAATCTTTTTAATAATCTTACTTTCCTCCTTCTTTTGTTGTTCTAATGAATTGATTTTATCCTTTCCATGATGAGAGTATGCTTCTCTCATCTCATTATTGCTTTAATTCAATTCATTTATCACTACAAACATAACATTGATATGTGTATAAGTTTTGTAATAATAACTT
The DNA here is from genome assembly GCA_024138015.1 of Lumnitzera littorea. Classification (NCBI taxonomy): domain Eukaryota; kingdom Viridiplantae; phylum Streptophyta; class Magnoliopsida; order Myrtales; family Combretaceae; genus Lumnitzera; species Lumnitzera littorea. Next base: position 109,823,093 of record JAMXBB010000007.1, on the reverse strand, counting down.
GTAATAAACAGTGTTATATTTTTAAATTAATATAATAATGTGTACATACACAAGGTATTTATTTTTTATTAAATCTTTTTTGCGCTTTTAATAAAACTGTAGAGACACCAATATAGGCTCTAATTGCATCATATGGAACCTCATTTCATGCTGAGCTAATGTGCAAATAAAAAACCAAAGGTTTCTTGTCTCAGTCTTTGTCTTCATCTATGTCCCACTTTATGTGATGTTACATATGAATTAATCAAATCTTCCAAAATGCAAGCCAAAAATATTTACAAAATAATGATATGTTTTACATGAACGTCTTCAACGTTGTATTTGGTTTCTTGGAATGAGATCGTCATTCTACCCTTTACTATAGCGAAAATAAATATTCTCATGTTTGATTTCCAAGAAGTTATATTTGCATAATTTATTTATTTATTTATTTTTTTTTGGATCGAGTATTTCAAAGTAGTACAAGTCTTATATGAAAACAAAAAGAAGGCCAAACTTAAATAGTTATATTTCCTTACAGCATATGATTGAACAAGTAAAAAACAGAACATAGGACGATAGAGAAAATGGAAATATTATTTAAACTATTCATTACTTGATAATAATATTTTCTAATTCTATCTAATCTTTGATACGTGGTATTTTTCATACATGCGGACAGCGGACGTAGTTTGTTGGGTTAGCCAATGATTAGAAGTGCACGTGTCAAGCATATAATATACTCAAAAAGCACGATCTTTCCAAAGAAAAACCCTAATTTATTAGTCTCTACACGAACAATCCGGCCCCCAAATTAAGCGTCCAAAGTTGACAAATTTATTTAAATTAGCTTCTGGACTACTGACCAGTTGGTCTATGTTCTTGGAAAATAATTTATGAAGTGAATACATAATTTACATATTTAACAAAATACATATATATATATATATAGTGTTTACATCAATATTATTAAATCGAATTAATCTTTACTAGTTAACTTAACTCAATTATAAAATTGATTTGGTCTAATCTTAATTGAATTACAATTAAATTTAATAATTTTATATATCTAGATTAATCATTATACTGAATTTAACAACGAAAACAAAACGGCAAAAATCAACCATTGATGTCACGTTAATGAAGAAAAATATTATGGGATAGGTTGGTCGGCTGGAACTTGTAGTGACAAGACACTTGCACATGTCTGTCGCTTTCAGCAACATTTTTCGTTAGAAATATACGTATATTTGAAGGAATAAAAATTAAGTAGAAAGAAATTGGCAGTAGTCAGGAGAACGGACTAGCAATAGTGGGATGGGTTTTGGGTCATGAGAGCGTGTTTTGTGTTTATGTTATTATGGGATTGGTATTTGGAAGATTTAAATTCGTTAATCATGTTTAAAATTTTAAATTTAGTCCATTCAGTAGAAGTGTTTTATATTCAAATCTGACCAATAAAAGAAAAAGGTTTTCAAATGAATATATCATAATTATCAACTTTCTATCTAATAAGCATGTTAAATATAACAAAAAGAAAAAAAAAAATTTTGTTGATTTTTTCTATTCATCACCTTATTCTTCATGATACAAGCTATTATACCTATGAAGCTCGGTGAATATAACCAACTACAATTACGAATTTCATCGTTGGACAATAAACAAATGAGAGGTAGATCACCGTAAGAAGAAAGTGTAGCTACTATAAAAAGCAATTTTTATATTGTCTTGATTTCACTGAGTACTTGTAATGGAAATTGGATACCACATTAAAAATCATAAAAATACTTATAATGTTATTTTTCCACTTTTAGGTTAAGAATTTAACCGTCGATTCAAATTGCCAGTGTTATATGTGTAAAAACTTTTGATTAGATTATTTTGTCAAATTAATTAATACATAAAATGTCGTGACTTACTTAAACAAAAACTTTTATGCACCTAATCTGATTTCTATTAACTATATTAATTGGTTTCACTAATGAAGCGAGGATTTGAATAGTATATGCCTTGTGAATATGTTTATATACAAAAGCGAACTTAAAACCATTAATATAAAAGTCAGAGTACAGAAAGAAATAAACGTTTTATTCATACTAATACTAGCTAAGGTCAAGGTGAACGGTAATTATAAGGTTGTAATATATGTCAAAAGAGAGAGAAAGGGAGAGGTCTACTTATGTGAATACTAGAAAAGATATTAGAATAAACATGAGTAGTGTATAAAATGAAATTCTAAATATTAAAAATTCCAATCTTAAACAAATATGCTAGTGAAACAGGAGCATGTTCACAAGACCTGGTTTTTAAACAAGTTCGTAAATGAGTTTACATGTTGAATCCAAACCTGAACATTTATAAACCCGGTTCAAATTTGTATGATTTATTTATCGATCATGTTAAATTTTACTTATTTAAACTCACTTATGGTCATGTCTTGCCATGTTCGGGTTGATAGCCCTAGAGTGGTTGTACACACACCATGACTAAAGCTACATGATTTAACCTCTCTATAATTTTCATAAAACATATAAAGAACTCTCAAATAATCATCACTAAAACCTTAAAAGTTATTGGATTTTAGCAATGACTTAAAGGTTAGTTGTACATTTCAAAAACTTAAAAACAGGGAAAATCACTATCTTGATTCTTTACCAATAGTGTATAGTGTATATCTTGGTAGTTCACCGTTATAATTTTAGTCCTCATTTCAGAGATGATGTTGATAATGAAAAAAAAGGTGGTTTCTATACTGTGTCTGGTTACTAAAGTTATAGAGTGTGACGTTATTTCTCTGGGCATATTTTCTAAGGGGTTCAAAGTAATACGTCGGTATCGTCTTTTGGACTGAGAGAGGGGCTTCATATAAAATTAAAATTAAAATATCCCATGATGATAGTGTACACAAAGCTCTATACCATTTTTTGTAATATTTTTTTATGTTCGTGTTCATATCATTAACTAATAAAAGGATGAGTTTTTGTTATTTCTACAACTTACCACTCTAGGATTAATAATACTCTACATCAAGGATATAACATAACACATAAAAATAGTGAGATATTATGATCCTATATATAAAAGATATGCGATCCTATTATTTTTAATTATATATCACATCCTCAATGGAGAATGTTATTACTTATCCATTATTCAATTAAGTTTGAAAAGAAAAAAAATGATGTCAACCATTACTTTATTTATAAAAAACAATTAAGGAAAGGTAAAATCCAAATTCCTTTCTTTCTATTTGTGCATTTATATTAGCAAATAAGTAAAATATTGGAAATAATGTCACGATGTTGTTATTTATTTATTTATTTTTTCCCAATGCGAATTTAAAGTGAAAAATTTATAGACCGACACATCCATTGATCCATCGCTTTTTTTAGATATGGAGGTTGGTATCTCGTGTCATTTAGTAAAGAATGAAAGTAATATAAAAAAAATCTTCGATCATGAGGGTGTCGGGTCTTGTTATCTCAAGTAGCATATCAATGGGTCGCACTCGGCCGGCTCTCTCTTTTCAAACTTCATGCTCTCTCGTCCATTCATGTCTCCTATTTATAATCCCGATATTAGTTTTAGGTTAACCAAACCAAATAATAGTATTCTATATTTATTCTTAATAAATTACCGGTTAATCGTATTTTAAGGAATTGAATTCTTGGAGTCTGTTTTAAGAATTGCCCGTTTCCTAGAACCGAAAACCGAACAAGAGCGTGAGCGATCAATATAAACAACCTCGGCTTTCTTAACATGGTTATCCAAATTAACTACAGATTTAAGACAATTGTTTATTTTTTTATTTGAATCCTAATATTTTCTTAAATGACGACACGATGTTCCATATAAGAGTTTCACGCATGTTGTATTAAGTATTAACTTCAATAGTTAAAAATGATAGTAATTATCTCTTTTAGTTAACAGAGGCTCGTAAACGAAAATAAAATAAAATAAAAATTTATTATATATTACACAATATCTATATATATATATATATATGATATATAAATATTAATAAAAAAATTTTATCCTTATTAATAAATGTTGTTTGAAAACACACCTAAATATGGAGGGTCGAAAGGCTTGAAATTTTCATTGGTAAATAATGAGTGGACAAGGTAAAGGAATAACCTTTGTCCAACACTTGTCATTGGGAGAGGGTTGATAAAACGTGGTCTAGGGAGCAACAGTCGTTTTCAGGTTCAGACAACATGAGAAGACACACTGGATATGAGTAAATCACAGTCTGGATTTTCTAGTTATACAACTCATGCAATTAAAGTGATTCACACAGCAACATCAATTTACCTATATAGTATGAGTTGGCTAACTTGGTATGTGATAATTATCATGAAAGTTTCTGTAGTTTCCGCTACCATCATACCATGTTGCTAAGTAATCTATAAATAACCTGATAAGTGATGTATGGTTTAGGAATATATTTTTGCCGTGATGGCTATAGGTACTAAACCTATAAATATTATTACCAGATCTTATCGGAATTATTAATTCATAAGGATAAATTGAGTTTAATCGGGTATTAAATAAATATTAAACTCAATCGGATGGAATCATATTAAATTAGATTTCACAATACTTACTATACAATTCCAACATTTAGTTCAGAAAAACCAAAAAAAAAAAAAAAAAAAAGGAAACATGAATTAATTATGAAAGATTCCTCGTGATCGTGAATTTCGTGCCGTCCCTAAAATCTCGTACCCGACGTCTCACTTCCCATGTGAAAACAAGTACTTTTTTCCAAGAGTGCTCTTATCACCTTGGGAACATGAGACAGGCATCTCGAATACTTGGTAAATATAAGCCGCTAGAAGATCCACGTAAGGAAGAGAACAGCCACAACACAACATGTTAAAAAAAAAAAACAAAAAGAAAAAGGAAAATTACGTTGAAGGGGTAAATTTAAATAAAAAATAAACATTTTAAGAGGTTTTCTAATATGACGTATACGTGGACCTAATATGGTATGCACATGATATTTATATATATATATTTAAATACTAAAAAATAGAAATAAAATTAAAAAATATATAAAATTATGAAAAAGAAAATTTGAAAAATTTAAAAATAAAATAACTATTAACAAAACTTTATAATATAATTAAATATTATATTAATATAAATATAATTAATTTTTTGAACATTTTTTATATTTTTTATTTTAATTAATTTTATTATATATTATATTTATATTATACTATTTCTTTCTAATTTTTATGGTTTTGTAAAATTTTTCTATCATTTTTAATTTTTTAGTAATTTTTATATATTTTTCTTTGGTTTTTTTAATTAATTTATATTTATAAATAAATATCTTTGCCATGTGTTTGCCACATGTGCATTATTTAAGTGCAATGTGGCAAATAACGAATACGTTACCTAATTTTAACGGTATTATAATAATGATTCTTTATTTTAATCATTTATAAAAATATTAATTTTTTATTTGAATCTTTAAAAATATTAATTCTTAATTTGATCTTAATTTTAAAATAAAATGTTTTAATCTTGGTCCGCAGAGGATTTTACCATGAACCGTTGTACTACTGCTATTGCCAGTGACCAAAAAGCGAAAATGTAAAAGATCTATATTTAGGAGTGCTATGAATGATCAATTTCCGCATTGAGTCATAGCCATGGCCCACATTGTCAAGGATACATGGGGATATGGTTCAATATTAGATACTTTCTTCCAAACTCTTCAACTCAATTTTTGCCTTTTTCGATTTTTCTAAATTTACCAATTAATGATTAAAACTATCTAAAAATATGAATAATTTTATAATATGATTGCAATATCATCTATTTTAGCATAATATCACCATTAATTATATATAAGAGTATCTTAAGAGAATACATTAAGGGAAATTATGAGTATGAATGGAGACTAATCAAATCCAAATTTTAGAATTTCGGTAATCATAAGATAATGACACTACAATTAGACATACTTTTAATTTTTGGCAATTTATATTTATAATCATTTATTTATTATGATTACATGTCTAAGCTTTTGATTTAGTCACAAATTTGATGCAACATATAGCGTAGAAGCACAAGATGTGTTAAGAATAAACTCTACAATAATTCATAAAACTCTAGATACAACTAATACATAAATGTATTTATAAACCTAAAACCTTAGAACTATTGAGGAAATAAAATAAAACAAAATAAAATTGAAAACCAAATCAACTAAATAGAAAATTTCTTAAACTATTGAGAAAATCTTTACAACTTGGCATCTTGCTAAAATGTGTTAATTTGACTTCAATAGCAACACCAAACATTAAAGTCGTTTGCTTTTGGTCAAAGTAGATTGAAATTAGTCCTTATTATCATGTCATAAATCTCGTAACTCTTCATATGTATAAGGTTGTTATCTTTCAAAGTTAATTTAAAATCTAATTTACACGTTTGGTCTCGGACCTCTTCTAATTCTGATCATAAAAGCTTCTATACACCCTTAAGCTTTGATTAGCTTCTAATGTGTCTCACTTTTGCTCCCTTTGACAGCTTTTGCTTTTGCTTCTACTAATCCAAATGTTCTATAAATTGTATTCATAACTCATCCACTTGAAAATTAATGTCTCTATTAGTAAGGAAATTAGTACCCATTACATTTTTTCTTTTGACATTTTAGGTAGTGTTTAGCTTCTAACACAATATGAGACAATAGAGAACAACATAACATATTATAAGGAGAATAGTATAGTACAAGTTTCTTATAATATGTTTAGTGCATTGATACTAAACACGATATTTTTTGTGCTGTATATTACTTGTTAAGTACAAATAACATTACACTGGAGCAACAATTTTAGTAATTATACCATTTATGTCGTCATGTATTCACATAAATTGGATTTCACCATAACACCACTAGCTCACCATCATGGCTACCACCATGATCTCACCAATACCAATATTATAATAGTATTTAGTTATAAAAACTAAATTGGATATGACAAATATAAGAATGACTGAATAATACAAGCCCATTAGATTCTATTTGGTTTTCATAATACTAAATACAAAATTTATATTAAAAAATTAATTATTTATATTTTTATAATATTTAATAAAAATAATATTAATTAACTCAATATTATAACATGAATAAGTATTTTTTAGAATGAAAAATACTTTTTATTTTTATTAAATAAATTTCATTTTTATATATTATGGTGTAGATAAGATAAAATTTAAACTTTTTGTCCAGTCCATCGACTCAATTTTTATCTAGTCACCAAACAAAGTTATAAACTAAATATTAAATAAAATTTTTTATTCAATTTAATGTGACAAAAATTACGTAATCAAATATTACCTCAACTTCAACCTCCGACTCTTGGCCTCTATTGCCGTAGCATTATAAAACGAATCCAATGAAATTTACAGCAGCATGTTATACGTGAGACATGGATTATTACTGGCTGACATATTGGAACATCGCCTAACAATACACAAATAATATTTCATTGTGGTCAATATATACAACATATACGACCATGTAGACATGTGACCCACATTCACCAACACATCACATTTTTTCTACTCCACCACCAAAACTTAAATTCCCTCTATATAAACCGAACCTTCCATGCTTCTTCCTCAAAACCTCTCCCCAAAGCTTCATCATCATTCATCTTCAACCAATCATGGCCAAAGGAAGCAAATTGACCAAACTCAAGTCGGTCCTGAAAAAGCTCAACTCGTTCAACTCCAAGCAAAACCGCCCTAGCGCCATATCATCCATCTCCAGCCCCAACTATGACGACTCCTCCTCCGCCGTGCCCGGTGGCAACCTCCACCCCGTCTATGTCGGAAAGTCGCGCAGGCGTTATCTCGTCAGCTCGGACATAGTCAACCACCCGCTCTTCCGCGAGCTGGTGGAGAGGTCCGGTCATGATCATATGGATGATGAGAAAGAGAATTCGTTCACGGTGGCGTGTGAGGTTGTGTTGTTTGAGCACTTGCTTTGGATGCTTGAAAATGCGGATACTCGGATTGAGTCCCTGGATGAACTTGTGGAATTCTACGCTTGTTGATGGATCGTATCATTGGTATGTGTATGGTTAAAATTATTCTTTCGAGAGTTAATGATATGTAACAGAGTACGCGTTAACGGATGTCTTAATACACTTGTTAAGCTTTAAAAAAGAAAAACATTTCACACTTTTATTGTGATTAAACGCTTTATCTGTGAAGGAAAACAAAAGTATACTTAGAAGTGAAAAATTTTTCTATCTTGTTTCTTAACAAGTGTGCTGAAGACATCCGTCAACAATTTTTTTCTATTATGTAATATAGAAGATTTATTTGGTAGAGACGTGGGGGAGCTAAATATATAGAGGCTGGCATTGTGATTTTGCAAGGAGTAATCACGATGTGGATACTTGAAGTTAATTTGTGTTCATCAGCCCCTTTAGATTACATTGGCTGAATTTATAGTTATTTTTAATTTGGGTACCATGATTAGGGGACTGAAATTGTTGCTGTTATATCATGTTTTGTACGGCAACTATTCGTATGTTATTTCAACTTTCTAAAATTTCTGTATGAAGTTATCGTGCTCATTTTTCAGTTTTCATGCATCTTTCTTGTGATAGTTTGATTTTGATTGGATATCTTAACTGGAATTGGGGAAAAATAAAAAAAAAATCATTAGGTATTTATATATTATGTATTATATACATGTAACGTGTAAATATTAATGAAATATTGATATAAATAATAATAAAATGAGTGATTTACAAATCAATTACGATGCACAATTTGCACTATTAAGTTATATCTAAAAAAAATGTGGCATGAGGAAGAAAAATAATTACACAATTATAAGCAAGTTGTAAAAAGAAAAGACAAATTAGGCCAATTCAAGAGCAAGGAGAAAGCTAATATCTATATATTTTGTTTAAGTACAGTCAATGAAAAAGAAAGTTATGTTGTATAGACACAAGCAAGTGCCCTCTATATATATCTATATTATTAAGGTAGAAAATCCACTTTTAATATCTTACCCGTTTATAAAATTTATTTTACTTAATGTTATTTGGTAAGATAAACATCTTAAATGGATAACCATGTGACATAACAAGTAATAGCGCTACCTACACAATACATACTTCATGCAAACATAAATATATATAGGTTCCATTTGTTTTAAGGAAAATCATATGTTAGAATAAAATATTTTCCCTTAGAAAATATTTTCATAAAAATGATATTTTTTCGTATGTTTGGATATTTTTATAATAATTATTTGAAAATTTTTTTTGGTATTTAACTAATAAATATTGTGTAACTTATAATCATATTTAAATATATTAATATTTGCATGTTACTATAAATATATTATATCAAATATTTTATTTAAAAGCAAAATATAAATGTAAATTATTTTTTAATATACATTATTGTAACAGCTATAGTTGATTTTAGTAAGTCTATATTCTTTTAGCCAATATAACTTTTTCATAGTTAAAATATAATCTATAGGTAAGTTACAATAAGAATTTAAAAAAAAAAATCACTTTCTTAGATCCCGTTTGTTTTAAGGAAATCCACATGTTAGAGGAAAATATTTTCTTTTGAAAATAATATATTTCATGTGTTTAGATATTTTTATAAAAATGTATTGAAAAGGTTTTTCAATGTTTGACTAGCGAATACTATATAATTTATAATCATACCAAAATATATTAATATTTGCATATTACTTTAAATATAATATGTCAAATATTTTATTTAAAGTAAAAGTATAAATGTAAATAAATTTTTCAATATATATTATTGTAATAGCTTTAGTTAATTTTGATAATTTTTTTTTTACCTAGTATCATTTTTTCATGTTTAAAATATAATTTACAAATATGTTATAGTAAGAATAAAAAAAAAAAAAAAGAGGAGAATTTTGCCTTCAATGGGAGAATGTCTTCCCTTATAAGAGAAAGTCTTTTCTACTTAAAACTCTTTTTCCAGTAAAACAAATAAGGGAAAATAGAAAAAAATATTTTCTGAAAAATATATTTTTTAAAACAAATGTTAGATTGGAAAACAATATTTCATTTTGAAAAGATTAAGTCATTTTCTACAAAAGGAAAGAATTTTGCCTTTAATGGGAAAATGTTTTCTCAAAACACCTCTTCTAGTAAATCAAATAAGGAGAAAATAAGAAAAAAAATTTCCGAAAAATATTTTTCTTACAACAAACAGAGCCTTAGATGTAATTAAACAATACCTATTATACATGGTGCTAGTTAATGGTTATTTAAAGTGGAGGCCATGAAAGATTTCTTTGACATCCTAGGTCAATACTATAATTTAGTATCCACTGATATCTAATATCCATCCCAAGAAACATTAACTATCTTCCATTGAATTCACCACTCATATCAACAATCGGTAGTCTAATAAATTGCCTTTGTACATAGTTGCATCTCATACCACAATCATACCCTGTTGAGAGGTCTTTTATGGATTTCCTGACCTATTACAACCATAGTGTCCCTACATCAAGGACTTGCTTATCCATACTAAGATGGCCTAGATGCTTAAATAAAACCACTTCTTCCTAAATATTCAAGCTAAAAATGACAATGATATTTTAGACCATACCTGCCTATTCTACTAGCTAAAACCTTGACATTAATTTAAGCAACATCGAAAATTTATTTTAAAGACAATCAACATGAATTTCGTAGGTAAACGGATTTGATTAAGGTAGTCATATTTATGCTGTGTGCACATTTTGCTACATATGGCATGAAAAAAAGAAGATATAGATGGCATGTAATGATAATTAAGAGAAAAGTGGAAAAGAGGAGGAGAAAGTAAACTCAAGAAGTTCTAACTTACTTGTGGCATATGGAATCAAGCTCCAATATTAGTGATGAGGGGTGTAATGTTCTTCATATATTCAATTGTTTGATCTTTTGAGGAAAGAATCCGGTAGCACAATGGTATTTTGCAAGATTCTTAATGTCTAAAATGAGGAGAGACTATAAATACTTATAGAAATGAGCCGTCAATATTATTCGTCGGATTGTGTTAATAATTAACGGCTAGTATTAACCCCTTTACTAATAGATCCCTAAATGAGCTTCTTTGGGATCCAGATCTAATAAGTGTCTTTTTTAATGCTTGAGCCTTATTGATAAATGCTTGGTATCGGATGAGCTAATCCAATGTTGTAATAACTTATTAGAATTCCTCCCATCAAGATATTGTTTGCTTTGGCATAACACTCCTTACGGTGTTGCTGCTCAGTGTAGTTATTTTCTAGCAAGTCACCTATCACTTCCCTTAAACTACACTTAACCTTGTTGTTCTCGTAAATTACAGGCTGCTACACCAAAAAACGCTTCGATAATTAAAGTTCATCTCCTTCCATTTAAGGGATATCACAATTTACTCCTTACAAAACTTAGATCCTCGTCACTTTCGTTACACAATTCTAAGAACACTGAGCAAGGGCTCTGCCTTACCAACTAATGAACTACTCTAATATCACTTATAATGATCAGATTAGAACTCCTTCCATTGAAGTCTTATCTGCTTCTAGTGTGGCATATCGTATGCTTTCGTCTCTTAATGCATTTTCTTCCTAGATGGGCAATCATCCTCTCGAAGCACACTTAACCTTAGAGGTTCATATGAAATATAGGATGCTACACCAAAAAGTGCCTTTGCAATTAGAATTCTATCACCTTTTATCTAAGGGACGTCACAAATGTGCTTTACTCTAAGCCCACTGTATTAAATCTCCCTTGATCATCTCAAAATTTATAAGTTAAACTTTTTAGACCCTATCACTTTAACTAAAAGAGTCATATTCAATTCATTATTGGACTTAAAAGCCCATGAATCACATCTACACTCTACAAAGTCTATTTAGAGAACCTATTAGTATGGTTAAAGAAGCAAAGTAGAACTAGTACTTTTATGCATACATTTTCCAATAGGTAATCACTCAAGTTCCTTCTTTTTGAACATTTTCTAAAATTCATAAATTATAAAACAAAATATCTAATTAACTTTAGAGTATAATCTAAATTGCTTTTAACAATATAGAGGATTGAAAATTACTACATTATTTATTTGGATTTAACTCTTTGGGCTAAGTGGTAGAGATTAAGGAGTCCAATTCATATTGAGATGACTATAGTAGGGGCTAAGGAATCCAATTTGTATTGAGATGGCTCAGGGAGAATTAGATTGGTATGTTGAGAACATGGATTAATGGACTGATTCATCTACCTTCAATCTTTCTTAGGTAAGTTCATGCACTCATGGAAAGACTACTAACCTTAAGCCCATCAACTATCTTATTCGAAATAATTATAAATTGCGCAAATTTCATCTCATCCGTTTATCACCTAAATGATTTGAGATATATCATCAAACCTAAAAGTCTATAAATACTCAACTATTTCTCCTTATCTATGACTTTTGGAGAGAAACTAAAGAAACAACATTCAATTGTGAGAACCTTATTCTCTAAGATCAAACAAGTAATTCAAGCAAAGAATCAATTTCACTCGCTCAAGCTGCAAAATGGATACCTAAAGTTCTCTAAGGCTCCATTGTCTATCACTTGTGATTTGAGACTACGATTACCTATACTTCTTTCTTGCCTCATTCTCTCTTAATCATCCCACCATTTTTTTTTTTTCAAATCACTTCTTTAGTACGTTACTTACTTTATACAATAGCACGTTACTCACTTCATACCCATGCGACAATTCCAATCAAACACTTACATCTATAAACAATATTTGGAAGATCCTCCTATTTTGGCTTAGTTTTATCTCATTTTCCATTTTTCAACCTATATTTAGCCTAAATCAAGGTTTAAGGTTTCATGTCGGGTCTTAAAAGCTCTTCTAAACAATTATAAATTTAGCTTTTGAATGTCTTATAAAAATTATGTTCTTAAGGCTTATTAATCCATGTATTGTGGTTTTAATTTTTTTTCTTTAACATCCGAAATATTATCTTCTATTAATATAAAGCTAATAACAAGTATTTGACTCCACATACATCTATTATAGTAATTCAACTCCTTATATGTAATGGTTTAAATATTATTTTTGACTACTCCATTTTGCTACGTTTGTTTATATGCCTTATTTCTCTCTAGCATTTTCTTTGCTTTTCGTGCACAGTTTTCACTTCTTTACACTACTGTTATTCTTTTTCTTTCTTTTATCGTTATCTTTTCTACGTTTATCTACTACACCCCTATTATAATCTCTGTATCCTTCCTAAATGTTCATTAAAATTTCTCTATGCTCCATATTCTTATTGCACTAATCAACATATGCACTTTCCATCAACACACACTACATAAAACAGAAATAAGTTCTATTAGAACACACTACACGACTTCCTTCAATGACAACTATCATTAATAGTGAAGAGGTAAGTTACAATTTAAATGATAGCTTCAACAATTTATAGCATTAGCTTTTGTCCGTAAAATTTTAGGAGATTTCGTGTTAATCCTTTGAGTTATAATTCTTGTGAGGGATATAATGATTAGGAGCAAGACGATATTCGTGTTTAGTGAGTTTGTATACTATCATGCATTTTGAATGCCTTTTTGTCTTATGTGATATCATTTTTGTGTATTCATAATCCTTTTTTTTTTCCTCATTTTCCTATTCTTTAAGATACTACAGAAATTGTAAACAGTTCAGTTGTTGTATCGTTGCTTATTGCAAAGAAGTAAGCTTATGGCCTTCCAACTTTCCCCTATCAAAATCACTGCACTTACTTCTTTGTCTCACATTCTCTCTTTTTACTCTATTATGTTCTCATTTCTTGCTATTGATCTCTCCCTCATTTTCTGTCAGTGCAAGTATATGGATGGCTTGGTTCCTAGAAAAACCATTTAAGAATTTTATCATAGAAGATCCACCTTTTGTTTAAGAAGGCCAAGTTTATTATTTTTTTTTTCCAACGATTGAAACTTTATTCAACGAGTAAAAGGGCTACCTTGGAAAACTCTCAAGGGGACCTTACATAAAAATCTTGACACAATAACTAAGCCTGATTTTTTTTTTTTTTTATACAGCCCAATTAGGAACAATTTGCCTATTTACGGATAAGAGATACATCAAAAAAATCAAAAGATGAGGAAACTAAACTCATTGCCTCATTTAAGATGTGTTTGGTAAACCAACTAAGAGAATTGGTCTTAAAGCCCTAAAGTGCTAGAGAAGAGTCTACTTCTAAGACCAGCTTTTTTATCTTCAATCTACAAGCCAAATGAATGCCATCTCAAATTGCATGAGCTTCTACTACTTTTAGTGTTAATTGCAAAAATACCAGCATAAGAACTTGCAACAAGTTTTCCATAATTTATTTGCTATATATCTTTTCTCCATTATACATTCTATGCTTCTATGTTTAGAAAACATCATTGAATGGTACTATATTTTTATAAGCTATACAAAGTTTGTAGATTTGTTGATCATTCTTTGAATTTTTTATCTAAATATTGAATCTTTGTTCCATTTCTAATTTACTCAAATGGGCATTGATCATTTGTCATTTTTCTTCTTTAAATGATGATTATACTTGAGTTGTTATTTTTATTGTTATTGGTAATTTAGATTAGGAATTATATTGAAATTTGTGCTTCAAAAGGTTAATGGTTTTTTTTTCTAATATTTATGAAGTGTCATTTAAAGCTATATTAACTTTTTTATTATGATTTTATTACTTCTAAAAATACATGCTTATTGTTTTTTTAAAAGAAATCTACACTGATCTATACTTTGTTGAGCTATATTGAGTATTATCAACTAAAATGGATAAAGATAATAAGAATTTCGTGACAAAAACAACTGCTTCGCTTTACTTTTTCACTTATTGCCACCGTAGGGGCTTTCGCAAGACAGTCAATATCTCTCTCAGAAAAATGCAACTTAGTCCTCCCACCAACCTCTATTAACGTAATTACTTGTGGATTCTCTTGGTTTCATTGGGATTTGTAGAACATGCTCATTTCTTCACTGTCAATTTTTCATTTGTATTCTTTTGTTCTCTTTGATTAGTTGGTTATAGGATTATTGGTAACAGACCAATAGTTTCCTTTATAGAAGTAGAGTTTTATTGTATAGATGTATATCTTAATTATCTTTTATTTTCTATACCTTTTATGCTCTTTAATTTTATTATATACTAGTGCAAAAAACAAAAATTCATATTTAGTTATAGCTGAATGGCTGTATTTTTTTATTATAAATATTGTTGCCATGATATCTTACAGAAACAACTCTTCCATAAATGTGCTCTTGAGGAATGAGCACATCAATGCAAATACATTGTCTATTTATGTGAAATTATGAAACCACTAAGCTAAAATTAGTAGCTGCATTTAAATAAATTTATTAACCAAAAAATGTAAAGACCATAAAAGTTCCTTCTATTGGTTTTATTTGTCGTTCTATTTTAAGATTTGTCAAATTAAATGTCGTAAATCGTCTTATTTTACTTAATAGAATTTCCAATCAAATAAATGATATCATTTCTACGTTTGATAATATAAGGAAGCCTATGATAAGGGTATAATCTTAAATCAAATTGATACGGAGAAAATAAAATAATAGTTTACGGTGGCACTATTGGTATATTTACATGGATATAATTACATTACCAAAAATAGTTAAAAATAATAACCTACCATCCTAAGGTTGAGATGTGATGAGTGGTCACCTATGTTAGGTCACGCAACTCCTTACAAGTGGCCATCTATCATCTCCTGATCTAGGAGTGGCTAAATTATTTTTTTAATATTTTGAGTATTTTTTCTATTCAACATCACCCAAGCGGTTACCTACTATCTCTCGACCTTAAGGTAGCTAAATTATTTTTTATTATTATATATTATTTTTATATTATACTTATGTTAAACTATTTTTTTCTAATTTTTCTAATCTTGTAAATTTTTTCTACTTCCTTTTTTTTTTATTTTTCGTCATTTTTAGTATTTTAGTACTTTTATATATTTTTCTTTAGTTTTTTCGATTAATTTATATATATATAAATATTTTTGCCATGTGTCCGCCACAAATGCATCATATAAGTGTGATTTGTTAGATAACAGACATGTCACCTAATTCTAAGGGTATTATAATGGTCATTCCTATTTCAATCACTTGCAAAAATATTAATCCCTTTATTTGAACTATTTTAAATATTAATCCCTAATTTAATATTAGTTCCAAACATTCATACCCTTTCACATAATTCTCCCCATGTTAAAATAAAATCACTAGTGAAACGTTTTACTCTTGGTCCCGTGGAGATTTTACTACGAACCGTTGTACTGCCACTATTGACCGTGACGAAAAAGTGAAAATGGAAAAGTTCTTGATTTAGGAGTGTTATGAATGATTAATTTCTGCCCACATAGTTAAGTATATATGGGGATATGGTGAAATAATAGATACCTTTGTTCAATATTGTCAAGCCTGAATTATAAAGTTAATTTAAAAATAAAAAGGGATCAAGAGTTAAGAGAGTCAACTGTGATTGAACCAAAAGCGAAACAATATCAATAAAAATATTATAATATAATTCATATTTATTTATAAAGTAAAAAAAAATTACCTACGTCCCTAAAAATTAAAAGTTACAAGCTTTTATAGTTTATTTTTTTATTTGATCTACATTTATTTTTTTTTAGTAAATTAGTATACTTTCTACAATATATAAGAGTAATAATAAATTTAATCCAAAAAAACCCGGTAGATTCTTATAGAAACCATATTAGATCGGTCGAGTCAATAAGATTGAACTGAGATCACTGTAAACAAGAGTCAAAGAGATAACTTAAACCGATTTTATAAAGAGATCAAGTCGAACCAAGTAAATCAACTCGGGTCTAATAATACTGTTTTTTTCTAAACTCTTCAACTCAATTTTTATCTTTTTCAATTTTTCTAAATTTGCAAATTAATTGTTGAAATTATCTAGACATACGAATAATTTTATGATATCATTATAATATCATCTACTTTCTCATAATATCACTATTAATTATATATGAGTATCTTAAGAGAATAGACTAAGAGAAATTATGAGTATAAATGGAGATGATCCAAATCCCAATTTTAAAATTACAGTAATGATAAGATAATGGCACTACAATTAGACATCCTTCTATTTTTTGGCGATTTATATTTAGTCATTTAGTTATTATGATTTTGTATCTAAGCTTTCAATTCGGTCACAGGTTTGATGCAACATATAGCATGGAAGCACAAGATGTGTTAAGAGTAAACTCTATAATAAGTCATGAAACTCTAGATACAACTAATACATAGAGTTATTTATAGACCTAAAACCCTAAAACTATTGAGAAAATAAAATAAAGCAAAATAAAATTGAAAACCAAATCAACCAAATAGAAAATTTCCTAAACTATCAAGAAAATCTTTACAACTTGGCATCTTGCTAAAATGTGCTAATTTGGCTTCAGAAGTAGTGCCAAACATTAAAGTAGTTTGCTTATGTTTGAAATAGATTGAAATTGGTCCTTATTGACATGTCATAAATCTCATAACTCTTCACATGCATAAGGTTGTTGTCTTTCAAAGTTAGTTTAAAATCTGACTTGCAATTTTGGTCTTGGAGCTCTTCTAATTCTGATCCTAGAAACTTCTATGCAACCTCAAGTTTTGATCAGCTTCTGATGTCCCTTACTTTTGCTCCCTTTGGCTACTTTTTCTTTTGCTCTCGCCTTTGTTGATCTAAATGCTCTATAAATTGTATTCATAACTCATTCAGGTGTCTCTATTAGTAAGGAAATTAATACCCATTAGATTTTTTCTTTATTTTTTTGGTTGGTAGGTAGTGTTTGGCTTCTAACACAATATGAGATGATAGAGAACAATACAACATATTATAAGGAGAATAGTTTGATACAAGTTTATTATATTATGTTTAGTGCACTGATACTAAACATAACATTTTTTATGTTGTATATTATCTATTAAGTAAAAATAATATTACGCTAAAATAACAATTATATCATTTATATTGTTATGTATTCATATCAATTGGATTTTACCATAATACCTGGATCTCATCATTGCTGCTTCCACCATCATCACCGTTACATCACCACTACCGCTATTAACATGATGGTACCTCCTCCATTGTTGACTCCACGCCACTAGGACGGTAACATTATAAAACTAATCCAATGAAATTTGCAGCAGCTGTTGTACGTGGATTGTGCAAGACACGGATTATTGGCTGACATACTGGAACATCATCCAAAAAATACACGAATAATATTCCATTATGGCCAACATATACAACCATGTAGTCATGGGACCCACATTCACCAACACATCACATTTTTTTCTACTCCACCACCAAAACTTAATCCACTTCCCTTATTCCCTCTATATAACCCGAACCTTCCATGCTTCTTCCTCAAACCCACTCAAAACCTCTCCCCAAAGTTTCATCATCATTCAATCATGGCCAAAGTAAGCAAATTGACCAAACTCAAGTCGGTCCTGAAAAAGCTAAACTCGTTCAATTCCAAGCAAAACCGCCCTAGCGCCATATCATCCATCTCCAGCTCCAACCATGACGACTCCTCCTCCGCCGTGCCCGGTGGCAACCTCCACCCCGTCTATGTCGGAAAGTCGCGCAGGCGTTATCTCGTCAGCTCGGACATAGTCAACCACCCGCTTTTCCGCGAGCTGGTGGAGAGGTCCGGTCGTGATCATATGGATGATGAGAATGAGAATTCGGTCATGGTGGCGTGTGAGGTAGTGTTGTTTGAGCATTTGCTTTGGATGCTTGAAAACGCGGATACTCAGATTGAGTCCCTGGATGAACTTGTGGAATTCTACGCTTGTTGATGGATCGTATCGTTGGTGTGTGTATAGTTAAAATTATTCCTTCGAGAGTTAATAATACGTAACGCTGTCCGCGTTAACCGATGTCTTAATAAACTTGCTGAGGGTTAAAAAAGAAAAACTTTTCTCACTTTTATTGTGATTAAACGCTTTATCTGTGAAGGAAAACAAAAATGCACCAAAGAGGTGAAATGTTTTTCTACCGTGTTTCTTAACAAGTGCGTTGAAGACACCCGTTAACATTTTTTTTTTTATTGTTATATAATATAGAAGATTTATTTGGTAGAGACGTGGGGGAGCTAAATATATAGAGGCAGGCATTGTGACTTTGCAAGGAGTAATCACGATGTGGTTATTTGAAGTTAATTTGTGTTAATCAACCCCTTTAGATTACATTGGCTGAATTTATAGCTATTTTTAATTTGGGTACCATGATTAGGGGACTGAAAAATGTTGCTGTTATATCGTGTTTTGTACGGCAACGATTCGTATGTTATTTCCAACTTTCTAAAATTTCAGTATAAGTTATTATGCTCATTTTTCAGTTTTCATGCATCTTTCTTACGATAGTTTGATTTTGTTTGGATATCTTAACTATAATTTAGTATCCGTTGATATCTAATAATCATCCCAAGAAAGACTAATTGTCTCATATTAAATTCACAGCCCATATCAACAATCAGCAGTCCAGTCAATTCCCTTTGTATATAATTACATCTCATACCACAATTATATCATGTTGAGAGCTCCTCTATGGGTTTCCTGACCTATAACATTCACAATATCTCCTAAATATTCAAGCCAGAAAAGATAATAATATCTTAGTTCATGACCTACCTATTTTACAAGTTACAACCTTGACATTAATTTAAGCAACACTGAAAATTTATTTTAGAGACAATCTATATAAATTTTATAGGTAAATGGATTCAATCAAGGTAGTTGCATGTGTGTTCTACGCACATTACGCTACATATAGAATAAAAAATAAAATAAAAAGATGTAGATGGCACGAAGGGATTGTAGGCACCTAATTTTTCTCTTTGGTAATTCTAGTTTTTGTTTTAAGGTCCTAATTTTGAAATTAAAAAAATATATAAAAAAATAATAAAATGATAAAAATATAAAAAAATGAAAAAAGAAAAAAATATAAATATAAAGATTTTTAGCAATAAATTATTTTAAGGTCAATTAAATTAATTTTGGCCCAATTCAAATAGTTTTAGAAAGTTATTTGGATTAAGTATCCTAACGGACCCAAATTAAGGCCAGTAGCACGCCACTCTCCCTCTCTTGCCAATGACACGCCTAGCCACTGCAAAATCCCCACGTAGAACACCAACACGTAAGTCCCTACCCATCCTCCTTTCGTCAACGACAATCAGCGAACCATACGTAGCACAGCACAGACAGCAGCAGCACCGCTAATTGAACAAGCCAACAACAATAGACCCTCCAACTAAGCATCCCTCTCTCTCGAACCAATAACACTCCCTACGCGAACCACTGTCCACCAGCAGTAGCCAATTCCCTTCGCCAATGTTGAGCAGCGACTGAACCAAGCTACAACCATTGTACAGTCCACGCAAATTCACGCCCAACTTGTCCAGTTTCAGCCCCACGCTCGCCCCGACAGCAGAACATGCAAGCATGGATCAGCACATCAGTTCGACGCCATGTGATCTACAGTAGTACTGACATCCGCAGCGCCAACACCCGACCCAATTGCTCCGCGCGGCCACGTCCACATTGTCACACAGCAGCACCACTCACAACTGCTCCTGGACAGCCCCTTTCATCCAAATCCTCCACCAACGATAACTTCCCCGACATCAAACAGCAGCAACGAAGCAAACACCATCGATTAGCCACAACACTCCACAACCGCGCACGGTCACTGACAGTCCATTCTCTCCTGACGGCACGACCCGGCGTACATCAACAAAGGTCACGCTTGCGAATCCACTACAGGACGCACGTTAACAGCCGCAACTCACAACAAACAGCCCAAGTCTAGTTCGATTTCTTTTTCAATTTTTTTAATTATTTATTTATTATATTATATTGTTATTTTATTAAAACCTCCAATAATTTAATATAGTTTATATATAACAGTTTAAGATACTTCTTTAACATTAGTTTTCATATGAATTAGGTATATTCTATTGATTTAAGTGAAGGTTTATTTAAATAGTAGTGATATAGATATGAAGAAATATAGATATTAGATAAGAAATTGTTAAGTTTAGTTTTATGTTATTTATTAGTATACATAATATATAATATATGAATATGTTAGTATAGTGGTTTTAGTATTAGTTCTTATATAATATAAGTTATTATATGGAATTATTTTATTTTGGTAGATAGTTATAGAGGTTATTAGGATTAGTTATTTTTTTTTTTAGGATTTAGTCTTGTTTAAGGATTTATTACATAGAAAGTTTTTTTTTTTTAATAAAAGACCCTTTTAAAAAAATAGAATTTTTAGAGAATTTATTTATAAAATAAAAACACTTAAGAGTTAATATCCTTCAGATTTTTTTGAATAAGCTGAATAAATTAAAACGTAAACTCAGTCAGTTTTTAAAATTAAAATCAACTGATACAGTAAAAGTTTTCGTAAAGAATTACGATCGTCTGATCCCGATTAGCGGGTGCGAAGGCACCTTCGAGGCAACGATAAAATATGTAGAAACTTAGGTTCTTTTTTCTTTTTGTTTATTTATTTATTTTTCTCTTCTTAAAAATGTTAAAAAAGATAATTAGAAAAATAAACTTAATTTTAAAAAATAGATAGTGGTACTCATTAGCGTTTAATAGGTTAACCCCCGAATTCGAAACTCTCTAGTTTTTCATTCAAATCGAAATTGAAGATCGGTAACTAAATCGTAGTCAATCCATCCAATTGATTATAGTTTCTTCTCTTTTTCCGACTTTGATTGGGTGGCGACTCCGAATTTTTTTTTTTAATAAATACCGGAATTTCCTGATTTTTTTAGTCGATGATTAATACTGAATAAGTTAGAGTTTAATATTAATTAAAAAGTAGGAAATCAAATAAATAACAAGAAAACCGGATTTCAAGCTCGACAGGGATAATTAGGAGAAAAGTGGAAAAGAGAAGGAGTAGGTAAACTCAAGAAGTTCTAACGCACTTATGACGTTTGGAAGAGTTCGATAGCATCAAACTCCATTATTAGTGACGAAGGGTGTAGTGTTCTTCATATATTCGATTATTTCATCTTTTAAGAAGAGAATTCGATGGTACAATAGTATTTTGTAGGATTCTTAATGTCTAAAATGAGAAGGGACTTTAAATACAAATAGAAATGAGCCATCGATATCATTCTTTGGATCGCGATAATGGTTAACCATCAGTATTAACTCCTTTACTAATGGATCCCTAAATGAGCTTCTTCTTCTTTTAATCTAAATCCCATTTTTTAATGTATGAGCCTTATTGAGAAAGCTTGGTATTGGACAAGCTGATCCAATGCTGTAACAACTAACTAGAAGTCCTCCAGTCAAGATATTGTTTGCTTTAGTGTAGCACACCCAATGGTATTGTTGCTTGGTATAATTGTTTCCTAAAAGGTCACCTATTTAAAGCATGCTTAACCTTGTAGTTCTCATGATTTATAGGTTGCCACACAAAAAATACCTCGATGATTAGAGTTTATCACCTTTTATTTAAGGGATGTTGCAATTTACACCTTACAAAACTTACATCCTCGCCACTTTTGTTACATAAGTCCAAGAACACCAAGCAAAGGTTCTATTTACCGACTAATGAACTACTTCAATATCACTTGTAATGATTAGGTTAGAACTCCTTTCATTGAAGTATTATCTGCTTTTGGCATGGCATGTTACACGCTTTCGTCTCTTAATGAATCTACTTCCTAAATGGGTAATCATCCTCTCGGAGCACACTTAACTTAAGAGTTCATATGAACTTTAGGCCGCTGCATCAAAAGGTGCCTTCGCTAATGAGTTCTATCACCTTCTATCTAAAGGATATCACAATATGCCTTACTTCAAATCCATCATACTAAATCTCCATTGATCATCTCAAAACATATAAGTTTAACTTTCTAGACCTGACCACTCTAGTGGAAAGAGTGAGATTTAATTCATTATTGGACATAAAGCTCATGAATCACATATGCCCTCTACAAAGTCTATTCAAAGAACCTACAAGCATAGTTAATGAAGCAAAGTAGACATAGTGCTTATATGCACACATTTTCCAATAGGTAATCACTTAAGTTCCTTCTTTTTGAACAATTTCTAAAATTCATAAATTATAATATATATATATATATATATATATATATTTAACTAACTTGAAAGTATAATCTAAATTGTTTTCAATAATGTAAAGGGCTGAAAATTGCTATATTATTCATTTAGGTTTAACTCTTTTGGCTAAGTAGTGGGGACTATAGAGTCCAATTCGTATTGAGATGACTGTGGTGGGGATTAAGAAATCTAATTTATATTGGGATGACTTAGGAAAAATTGACTTGGTACGTTGGAAACGAAGATCAATGGACTAGTCCATCTACTTTCAATCTTTATTAGGCAAGTTTATACACCCATGGAAAGGATATTGGCCTTGAGCCTATCAATTATCTTATTCGAAATAACCATGAATTAAGTAAACTTCATCTCATTTGTTTATCACCTAAATGATCTGATGTATGTCATCATACTTAAGAGCTTATAAATACTCAATTATTCCTCCTTATTTACAACTCTTGGGGAAAAACTAAAGAAACAATATTAGCCGTGAGAACCTTACTCTCAAAGATCAAACAAGCATTTCAAATAAAAGAATCAATTTCACTTGCTTAAGCTACAAGGTGGACATCTAAAGTTCTCTATGACTCCATTGTTTATCACTTATGCATTTGCGATTCTAAGATTGCATGTTTTTCCTTCTTGTCTTATTTTCTCTTAATCATCCCAATAGGTTTTTCTTTTTTTTTTTTTCACGTCACTTCTCTAAAGCCACATATAAGTATAGCATATTACTCACGTAATATGCATGTGATAATTTCAATTAGACACTTACGTCTATAAACAATATTTGGAAGATCCTCCTATTTGGCTTGGTTTTATCTCATTTTTCATTTTTCAACCTATATTTAGCCTAAATCAAGGTTTAGGGTCTCGTGTTGGGTCTTAAAAGCTCTTTTAAACAGTTATAAATTCAGCTTTTGGATGTCTTATAAAAGTTATGTTCTCAAGGCTTATTAATCTAGGTATTGTGCTTTTAATTTCTTTTTCTTTTTAAGATCCTAAATATTATATTACATTAAGTGTACAAGTTCTAAGGCGTTAATAACCGAAACTAGGATTTGCCTAACTTATTTAAAATCAGGTTTCAAATTTATTGATTTCTCTCTCAATAATTATAAACTACAATTTTTCTTAAAACTCTGTTGAATTTATGAAATTTCTCCCGAAGTTATATCATGAAAAATGGAATTTGATGTCCACTTTAGGTACGAGTTCAATGTTTTTGTGTGGGTTTGGTTTTGATTTATGCACGTAATTCCGAATTGTATTCTGATTTCTAGTTGCCGTTGTTTAAGGGAACTTTTTGGTACGTGTTTGTATCCTGGAAGTTAATATGACTTGGATATTGTTCTCTTCGTTTATAATAAGTGGTTTCTTACGGTAGAGAGCCTATAATTCTTTTTCATAGTTTTCAGATGCGTAATCAACACAACAATATGTATATTTTTGTTTATCTTATTAAGATTTTTTAATGTTCTAGTTGTAATGGAAATAGCAAAGGATGGAGGATGACCCTAATATACATCTTCTATCTTGTAATATCCTATTAAATCAGGTTGGTTCTAAGTGGTATTTAACATTGAGTAGGCTCCGCGAGTTATAGCTCCAACCCATTATCTATTAGAAATGCTGAAGAATATCATACTTTCATTTCTTCAATATCTCTTGTCTCATTTCTATGTGTCTACTTATACTTTTCTTATCTCATTTCTTCTCCTTTATAAACTTTTATCTTTATTGTTATATTTTTTTATATAACGTTATGTTAAGAAACAATATTCAACAAAAACTAAGAACAAAGACAGATACACACATTCACACATCAATTTTTGCACTCTTGTTTATTCACTTTTGTCACTTCACCATTTGCACTATTCACTATTCTTTATTCTTATTGCACTAAACACTTGCACTATTTTCACTATTATTTCACTCACACTTACTGCATGCACACTTCTTTTGTTTCGGCACACCACACACTTCACAACTACTCTATTTATATATTAGTATAACTACCAACTAACTAGTCATAATGATCTAGTATTATTAGGTACATACTAAATTATGTATTACTTCCCAATACACTTCCTTAATATAAACTTATGTAGCACACTTCAAGGATCTCAATCCAATTATTGTCCTCAATCTTTCAAATCTATTAGTCTTCAATCCTTTGGTTAATATGTCAGCCTCTTGTTCATCAAACTTATAATACACTAAATTTAGCTTCTCTTGATTCACCTGATCTCTCAAATAGTGAAATTTTGTTTCTATATATTTGCTTCTTCCATGTACCGTTGGGTGTTGAGCTAAGTTTATTGCTGACTTGTTATCAATCCGCAACTCTATTGGCTTTACGATCTTTACTCTCATCTGTTCAAACAAGGTCATGATCCAAATAGCTTCACAAGTAGCAATAGATGCAACAATATACTTAGCTTCACACGAGGATAGAGCTACTACTGGTTGTTTCTTTGAGCACCAAGCAAAAGATGAACTTCCAAACTTGAACAGGTATCCTATCGTACTCCTCCAATCTTCCTTGTCACCATACCAATCTAAGTCAATGAATCCAATCACTTCACCATTACATCCCTCTTCCTTATTTTTCAATAAAACTCCATAATCTAATGTCCCTTTCACATATCTCAATATTCTTTTAGCTGCAACCATATGTGATACTCTTGGACATTTCATGAATTTACTTACCAGTCCTACTGCAAACATGATATCTGGTCTACTGTTGCACAAATATCGCAATGAACCTACAGTCTATTTATATAAAGTTGAGTTTACTGTCTTTTCATTTTCATTCTTCATCAACTTAGTACTTGGATCAATTGGTGTAGCAAAAAAATTACACTCCAACATATCAAATCTCGTTAATATATCTTTAGCATATTTAGATTGGTGCAACAACACACCTCCTCTAACATCAGTAAACTTGAAACCAAAGAAATAGGACAATCTTCCCAAATCAGACATCTCGAACTCAAACCTCATAATCTTCTTAAAATGTTCAATTTCATATTCATTACTACCTGTAACAAGAAGATCATCAACATATAGACATAAAACTAATAAATCAATGCTTCCCTTTAATTCTGATTCCTTAAGCTCACTCTTCTTCACATACATGCCATACTTACAACTACATTTTTCAAACTCTTGCTGCAACAAAAACATATCTATTCTTTTGTTCCATGCCCTTTGAGCTTGCTTGAAGCCATATAATGTCTTCTTTAGCCTAAACACCTTATTTTCACTCCCTTTAATCTCAAAACCAGGTGGTTGTTTCACAAATACTTTTTCTTCTAAAGGACCATTAAGAAAGGCTTATTTAATATCCATTTGATACATATACCATGAGTCATAACTTGCAATTACTGCTACTAATCGAATTGTTTCAATCCTTGTTACAGAAGAAAACACCTCATTGAAATCCAGTTCGACCTTTTGTAGGAATCCATTAGCCACTAACCTAGCTTTATACTTGGCTATAGATCCATCGGGTTTCCTCTTGATCTTATAAATCCACTTCACATCAATTGGCCTCATATGACTAGGTAGATCAACTAAATCCCAAGTTTAATTCTTCTTAATAGACCTTAACTCTTCTTTCATAGCTTCTGTCCACTTTGGATCCTTTACTGCTTGATCAAACACAATTGGTTCTACATCAACGAATAGAGCCATGTGAACCAAATCTCCTTCTGTAGTAATCGCATTATCTGAAAACAATTCATAGTCCTCAAATCTCCTTCGCCTCTGTCTAATTCTTAATTTCCTACTGTTGCCTCGATGACTTTGATCAATAGGTACACTATGGTCCTATACTAATGTTCCATTGAATTCACCCTCTTCATCCCATGTATATAACTCCTTAGCTTAAGTAGAAGAAGTTAACACTTCATTATCCCATTGCTACACAATTTTCTCATAAAAAATCACGTCTCTACTAATAAACACCTTCTCAGTTGCTGGACAATAGAGCTTGTATGCTCCAGTAGGATGATATCCCAAGAAGATAGCTCTTGCACTTTTTTCATCCAGTTTCCTCCTTTTCTCATTAGGTACATGGCTAAAACATACACTCCTAAACATCCTCAAATGCTTCACACTTGGTTTCTTTCCAGTCCACACTTCTTCAGGAGTTTTTCCAACTATTCATTAAGTTGGGCACCTATTCAACATGTATGCAACAGTCATCACTGCTTCACCCCAAAAACCTTTCGACACTTTCTTAGTGGTTAACATACTTCGAGCCATGTCTAACAGTGTCCTGTTCCTTCGCTCATCAACTCCATTGTGTTAGGGTGTGAATGGAGCAATAACCTCATGCAGGACACCATCTTTTTCACAAAATCTCTTGAAGCCATTCGAGGTGTACTCACTACCACCATTTGTTCTTAGTACCTTAAGTTAATTTCCACTTTACCTTTCGACTAACTTCTTAAACTTTCTAAACACCTCAAATACTTCACTCTTATTTCGAATCAAATAAATCCATATTTTATAACTAAAATCATCAATAAAAGATACAAAGTATCTATTACCTCTAATTGAAGTGATATCCATGGGTCCATACACATCAGAATATACTACTTCCAAGAGTCCTGAAGTTGTTAGCGTAATTTGTTGTTTGAATCGATTTCTAGGTTATTTACCCAACTAACATGCTTCACACACACTGTCTTGCATGTCAATTTGAGGTAATCCTAACACCATCTTCATATTCCTAAGTTGATGCAAACCTTTAAAATTGAGATGACCATACCTCATGTGCCACAACCAACTCTCATTTTCCACCACCGTAGACAAGCTTTGATAACAGCTTGTAGGAAAATCTATCTTGAAAGTCCTGTTCTTGCTCAAATTCGATTTCAAAATTAGCCTTCCATTGTTGTTACTCATTATTAGCTTCTTATTACATAAGCTCATACTATATCCTTTTTCTAGGAGCTATCTTAAACTCAACAGGTTGTTCTTCATCTCAAGTACATACAAGACATCTAATATATAGGATTGCTTCCCATTCTTTTGTTGAATCAAAATCTTGCCAATGCCTTTTGCTACACCATACTATTGTCTGCAAATTTAACCTTATTCTTATGTGATTCAACAAGTTCAACAAACCACTCTTTATGTCCAAACATGTGGTTTGAGCATCCTGTATCTAAGTACCAGGAATTTTTTCTTGAAGTATATGTTGTAGCAGTAACCATCAAGAGCACGTGGTTTGAATCATCTTCTTCTTGAGCATAGGCAGTAGCTTCTTCATGGTTCTTGGAATTCACTTTTGCATTTCGACATTCATTCGCAAAGTGCCCATACTTCTAGCAATTATAACACTGTATGTTTCTTTTATCGAATATCCTTCTACTGTCTCTGCCACGCCATCCACTTCATCTTTGTGTACTGCTTACATCAGTCTTTATAGAATTACCACCCTGCTCAGATTCATGCCGTTAATTGATGAAGTTCCTACCACGCCATCTACCTCTACTTCTTCCTTGACCTTGTTGTCCCCTAAAAGATTCAGACACACTTCGTTTGGTCTGTGCTTGAAGTGCTTGCTTCGAATTCTTTTCAACATTTCTTTTATTCATCCTTTGTTTGTAAGCCTCTAAGGAACTCTGTAGATCTTCAAGCCTTAGATCAGAAAGGTCCTTCAACTCTTCAATCATGACTACAACATAATCAAACTTGGGTGTGAGTGTACGAAGAATCTTCTCCACTATCATTTTATCTGTTATTGTTTCACCATTAGCCTTCATTTGATTTATCAAAGTTGTAACATGGGTACAGAAATCATTTACACTCTCTTTAGCTTCCTTTTGTAGTAATTCATACTGTCTTCTTAAGGTTTGCAACTTGACTTTCTTCAACTTATCAACCCCTTTATAGCACTTTTCAAGAGTATCCTAAGCCTCCTTCGCAGTGTTGGCTGAAGAAATTTTCTCAAAATTCGCAGCATTAACACATTAATGAATGTAGTAAAGTACCTTACAGTCCTTTCTTTTGGCTTCCCTGTGCGCGGCACATTAAGTGTCCAAAGGAGCTTCTCCAAATTCTTACAAGCTGTTATTGACAATCTCTAACACTTGTTAAAAGCCAAAGAGGACCCGCATTTGAATACACCACTTATCGTAATTTTTTTCCATACAATAGAGGGAGTGACACAACAATATTTCCAACACTGTTCGACATTGATGATCACCAGGAGGAAAACACAATCAAAGATCTTTG
Organism: Lumnitzera littorea; assembly: GCA_024138015.1. Taxonomy (NCBI): domain Eukaryota; kingdom Viridiplantae; phylum Streptophyta; class Magnoliopsida; order Myrtales; family Combretaceae; genus Lumnitzera; species Lumnitzera littorea. The sequence continues at coordinate 109,793,640 of JAMXBB010000007.1, read as the reverse complement.
ATTTCTTGAAAATGGCTCTGATACTACTATTAAGAAACAGTATTCAACAGAAACTATGAACAAAGACAAATACACACATTCACACATTAGTTTTTACACTCTTGTTTATTCACTTTTGTCACTTCACCATTTGCACTATTCACTGTTCTTTATTCTTGTTGCACATACACTGTTTCTTGCTTGTTTTCTCACTACTAAACACTTGCACTATTTTCACTGTTGTTTCACTCATACTTACTGCACACACACTTCTTTTGTTTCGACACACCACACACTTCACAACTACTCTGTTTATATATAAGTATAACTACCAACTAACTAGTCCTAATGATCTAATATTATTAGGTACACACTAAATTCTGTATTACTTCCTAATACATTGTACTTGTAAACTTACTATAATGGATTTGATGTTGTATATTTTAAGTAAATGGACTAATCTATGTAATAGATTTTAAGATTGGATGGAGTGTACTTTCTTTATGAGTGTGTTAATTTTTCATTTTTGTTTTGTAATATTACTTTTGATTGAATATTATAATGGCAGCTTTTGTAATGCGACTTTTTTAAATTATTGAAGAGTATGCTTCATACGATTTTCAATGAATATGACATTATAGAAATATATCAATAAATGCTAAAAATTTATCTCATAATTTTAATATTATAATATGATAATATAAGATTTTACAAGTTCTACAAGATATAAGATGCTTTATACTTTCCATATGATATTTGTTTCAAGTTAGTTTTAAGATATTATAAGATAATTTTTAGTTCCAAAATTTAATAATTCACTTATAAGGTAGGATATAAGTAAAGCATCATATCCGGCTCACCCTATACTCAGTTGTCACCAAAAATGCTTATGTGGAAAAAAATTAAGTTATAATAAAGTCTAAATTAGTAGTTACTTTGTTCAATCAATTGTAGCAAAATTGTTATTGCTTTATTTATGTTGCTGAAAAGAATAAAGACTAAAGAGCTTAAAATAGAACAAGAATATTCCTATATACGATTGTATAACTATAAAATTATAATTATACAATTATATTTTGATTATATATAATTACAAAATCAAATATCATAATTGAATAATCATTACTTTTCATATGTCAGATACATGACAATTACTTATAATTATTTTAAGGCAATATGTTGCATAACATATATATCACTATATATATTACATAATCAAGTCATTATATTATGTATATCTCATCATGTTTATTTGTTATGTAATATTATAGTGCTAGTATAATAATATTTATAAACAAAATAATATGACAACTATAATTTTATTATTGTATTTAATTAATTGTAATTATATAATAGATTATGGTAATTACTTTGTTATAATTGTATTATATAATAATTATACTTGTTATATAATTTTAGCAAAATTTTAATTATATGCAATATTATAAAAAATGTTATTCTAGTGACAAAATTATTATTAGCTTAATTAATTGTGTTATATTATATTATAAAATTCTATTTAATATAATCATACAAATTATGTAATATTTAAATATCTATGTTATATTTTAAGATATATAATCATAAAATGAATATTATAGTTTAGTATATAATTATGTTATATGTAAGATTTGTTTCTTAGATAATATAATACTTTAATCGATATGATATTGTTTATACATATTATGACTTGTAATAGAATTTCTATGGTGTAGTCATAATATAATATTACTAATATCGGATAAACTAATGATATGTATTTATATAATAATATATCAAATAATATTTATATATATTATTGTACATTATTTACTCGTTAGATAATTATATGTTAAATAATTATTTTATTGCATATAGAATATTTTCATTTTATTGTCTAATTTTTATGAGAAAAAACATCGATAAACTGATAAAGCAGACTGTGGATTATCAATCGATTCATGTCATTACCTATCAATCTCTTTCAAGTATTACTAAACCTACTTGTCTTAGGTTAGTGGCCTAGGTTGCATAGATACTTGGCGATTAAACAAATCCTTTACATTCCTTAGAACCAACGTAATTGTCTAAATCTAATTGACACTTTCGTCCAACCGCAATTAAGGGAATAGGCAAGAACAAATACAAACCCATAAACGCAAAAGGGCATTCTCATAAATCCAAATTATAAATAATTCAATTAGGCACCTAAATGATATCAATCTATGCATAATAGTTGCTTTCAAATTTTAGACCATCTTACGAAATTAAGGTCCTTTAATCCACTTTAGTCCATCGCTCTTGCTCTCTATTTGACCCATTATTACATAACCGATCCAGACACCGTCTATCTACGATCGATTATGAATTCGCATTAAATGGAATCGATAACCATGGATGCTTGGTTCCACTTCCCACCCAACTCTAGTTTAATGCACTGTTTTTTTTCCTATGATCTTATGCTGACGGTACTGAAATTGTTTTGTTTGCAATGTAGTCACGGTGCATATAATTACTTTTAAAATATGGGTACTTTCCTCCATGTTTTCAGATTCTTAGGTCAAGTAATGTACAGAAAGAATCCCTCTTGCTCTAACTTTGCAAAGCTGGAATCAGGACGGCTGTCACAACAAAGAAAGGGTCATTATCAAAAGCCAAACGATTAAATAATAAAGGAATTTCTCCATTGGAGAAAAATTCTCTTTGTAACCAACAAAAACCAAACCATATAAAACAAGAAATCCTTGGTTTCATAAACACCAACATTATTAAAATAATACACCAATGTCTGTTGTCCATAATCTTAATTTGTGTTGAGATCAAAAGAAGTCAACAATTCCTTTGGAGGCACTAATTGCAAAAAAGATATTTGGGAATTGATTTGAATATATTTGAAGGTTGGTTGTTAATGTGCTCTTCCTTTTCAAAGTAAGGAATTTATAGTACCCAAAAATTTGCTAATGATTGGGTTGGTGAAGATGCTTTAGTTTGTTGAGAGGAAAAAAAAATATATAGAAAAAGACAGAAAAAAAACCAAGAGCTACTTTTTAGATTGTAAGACTTGGAGCGTGCTTTTTATTATGTCCTTAAGTGGAAGACATGAAATTAATGCCTTTGATCCATAGAAGACAACCGAACCTTAACGCGTTTCCAAGCTGCCGCCTGCCGTTGCTACCACCATAAAGGATTGATAGAGTAAATCACACACAACCTTAATTGGATCGGTGGATGACCAAAATGATAAACCAGTTCAAAGTAATTCATCCGGTTTGATATGTTTATCCATCATAATAAAAAGAATGGTACTTTTGGTGTCACACCCCTATTAAAAGCCCTATCATGTATAGAAAGTAAAAGTTTATACTTTAACTCATATTAAGTGAATTCAACTCTTAAACGAAAAAATTTGATTGGAAAAATAACTATAACTATGTGGAAATTGTCACGCATCCAGTTGTTTAAGAAGGTTTGTTTTTGTTTAAAGGGAGAACTTTAGGAAAAAAGTCATTGAGTTAGCATATAATTTGAAAAATTGAGAAAATAAATATGTGGCGAGCATGTTTTATATGTTTTCTATGATAGACATATAACTTACATATTTCTATTGTTTTAAAATTAAAATATCATATACGTTTTATTCAATGATTTGTATACCCTGTATTGCGAGTCCCTAGTGAATGTCAATGGAAAGTAACGTGCATTGCTTAATATTATCATTATTTCATTTACCATTAAACTTAGCATTTGTTTGCATCTAATCTAAGTCCTCGATATAAATTCATAACAAGGGTTTATAACTAATATTAAGGTATCTACTTGTTATAGTCCTTGTGAACACACTCGTTAAACCCATTCCACACCATAAATCGTAGCCTAGGTAACCATGGTTATCCTAAGACCCATCAACATTCAAGAAAATATAGTCCAAATATGGGTAAGTGACGAAACTGAGGATTAAGATATTGAGTGCAAAAAGACAATCATATATCGTACAAATATGCATAACTAAAAAATAGACAAAAACATAAGCAAATCAAATAACACTTAGCCCAGTTTATTTATCTTATATAAGCTGCTAGCAAACAAACAACTTGGCATCCTAAAGCTAGATACTCGGATCCATATAGTCCATAAGTTATAAAATTATAGATCTAGAGTTACCTAGAAAGCATGAAACAAGTCGTCATATTGTTCCACTACTAGAATTAGCCACTAAAGAACTAATACATTATAAGCTTTCAAAGTAGTCTTTCGTTCCAATAGTACGATTACTTTGTAGCTTCTCTCACCTACACTAGGCATTCAACACCTAAAATTACCATCCCCTTTATCTTGATTGTCCATCTATTAATAAACATCCAATCTATAACCCGCCTACTTGGAGTGATTATTAGCCTCTGCGCATTCATAACCAACAATCATAAATTTAAAAATTGATTAACCTTAAGTTATTTAGCTGATCATGTATGTAAAACAATCAAATAACAATAACCCATGTGTAGATGACACATTTTTGTTTTTCCTTAGAGTATATAATATCTTTTCTAAATACAAAAGAAAAAAAAAACTTAAAAATGAAAAATAGTTAAAAAGCCCTAAAAATAAGAAAATTTTATAAAAAAATGAAAAAATAATGAGAAAGTAAGAAAGGACCAAAAAATATTTGAAAAATAAGTAAATAAAATTTTGAAATTCTAGTTAAAATATTGTTTTAAGACAAAAGGGAAATTTTAAGGTCAAAATGTATACATGCGATTCGATAGTTTTCAAATTTTTGGTGAAAGGTGCTAGGTTTTATTGAAAATAAGTGTTTTAAGTTAAGTTCAATTAAATTATTTTAAAACTATGAAATAAAATTTGATTTAAATTAATCATAACTTCAAATGATACTTTAATTGGACTTAAATTGGTTATTTTATGAGAAAACCAAGTTTTACACTAGTCATAGTTGAAAAATTGTCAGATTGAATTTAATTTGAAAATCATCTTTATGTATATGCTTTTTATTATTTTATTGCCCTTAGTATAATTTTTAGTTTTTGGAACTGATTGAATTGAACTTGATTTCAACTCAAATTACAAAACTAATTTGGCTTAATTGTAACTTCAAATTTATTTATTTATTTATTTTTACACTAGTTATTAGAAAAATTGAAGTGCAAATAATAGAGAAGGAATGCACATTTAATTGTATAGGAGAATTACAATAGAGGGATCAACGTTTGAAAGTAAGTTTAAATAGAAGATTAATGTTTCAAAAAGTTAAAAGAAGGGACTAACGTTTTACAAAGTAATTCAAATAATTTTATAAATTGGCTATTATGAATCTTTTATTTAAACCGTTTTATGAAACGCTAATTTTTTATTTAAACTTATCTCCAAACATTGATTTTCTCTATTGTAATTTTCTTTTTAATAGTATTTATTCTTTAAATACTCTATGCTTAACACTATTTGTTTTTGTACATACATTATGCATGCATTGCCTACTATTATACTATTATGTATGAATAGAAATATTTTAAGATAATTTTAAACATTTTGCTATATGTATCTAAAAGAATTCTTTAATTTCATCATCATCACCTAGGCCATTATAACTTATTGACATGAACATTAGTTTTCTAATGAAATGGATCGAGTTAGAATCCTCCTCTCCTAAGTTGCAATATTATTGGCCAAAAATCTTGTTATCATCTAAATTAAATGTAAACCTTCATATTTATCTAATATTAATTACTAAGTCATTGGTAAAAATAAATTTATCTAGCATATATCTCCATAAATATTACCTTGTTCTTCCCATGCTATATACAATTTATAATTGCTAATCTTGGCTTTTAGCTAAGAAAAAAAAAATCTTAATGCATTTTTTAGCATACATAACATGGGTGCACATCTATTAAACTTTACATTCAAAATTAACAAACTTCTAGCCTCATTTAAAATTCAATTATTCACCATATAATTCAGTGAATTGATCGATTATTTCATTTATAAATTTCAAATTTCAAGTAATTCCCAAAGTCTCATAATGATATTTTGAAGTTTAAAAGTTCTATGTTATAAGAATAAATCTTCTATGGAGGCAACTTATGTGTTACCACAAATTTAGCTACCTTCAAGTTCAAGTAAATGTATCATGACAATCAATTATAATTGTTGATCTATTCATATTAAGGATCTTGTTCTAAGTTATTTTTACAAGTTTACAAAAGAAACTTTTCATGGTTTTAAGAGAGATTATATTCTTGACCAAAAAGCAAGTAAGTAAAAACATGTAAATTTTTTTTCCTTTTAACCTATAATAAATATCTTGATGCATTTGTTAACATTTTCCTTACTTAATAGGGATTCCAACATTATCAAGATCTTTGTTTATCTTTTTGTTTTCCTTCTTTTTTCTATCCCAATTTTTCATATTGAAGTTTGGGATTTATTAAGTGTTACATCTAATGGGGTTTTTACTCATCAAATCATACATCTAAATTTGAAGTTAATAAATGTTATAACTTTTACTCATTAAATGTTACATTTAAAATTAATTAAATATTATATCCAATTAAATTTTTACTTACCAAATTTACACATCAATAACTCCTAAATAGATTATGTAGTAAACACTTATTGATAGGTGAGTATAAGTGAAAAATATGAGAATTAAAGTAACAACTTTTAAAATCCCAAAAGAGCATGATGGAAGACAACAAGTGTGACCCATGATATTACTTGTTTAAAGTCTTCTTTTTCTAGTTATAATATTTCTTTCATTCTATGTAAAGTTAATGTTTGCGCACATTAGGTTGTTGCTCAAGCGAAATGTAAGATGCACTATAGTTTTCGGTTGATCAACTCCCATTCCAATTACTCTATTTAATGTTTGTGGATTGGACCACTCGCCGCTTGATGTTTAATTTCCAAAATGAATGAATGAATAAGTTTTCCTTTCCTACGAAAAAAAAAAAAAAAAAAAAGAGGAAGGAAGTTTAACGACTTTCATGAGTGAAAAGTTCCATCAAATATTATATTTAGCAAGTCTAGACCTAAAATCGAGAAAACAACATAATCCCTGTGAAGCACTCTGGATCCAGTTAACGCAGCCCCTGGTCAGAAAGACAGCTTTCAGAAGGACTTGACTTGCGTGAAAGAAGAGTTGGGAAAAGCGTAGAGAAGTCGAACCCTTTGCTGCAGATTTTGATAGCTGAAAACATTCGCACTATTTCATTTCATTTCATACATTCATCCAATCAAATATCGATGATCGAATGAAATTGACCACACAACTCTGAAGCTCATTGTGATCCTCCTGGTTCTGGGTCCACCTGTTACTGTTAGGCTGTTAAAACTGTTGTCATCGTAGAAGACAAAACAAGTTTTTGAAAAAGGCAGCCGCACTTGGCGGCTTTTTCATGTCAAGAAAAAGAAAGATGCCTTTTCCTCGAATCATCGTTCAATCCCAACCCCACCAACGTCCCCTTTTGTCTTATTATGTTTAGTGCTGGAGATGGGTGATGATTTGGCTCTTTCGATTACATTGCTTCGAGAGATGGCCGGCCACACACTGCCTGACCAGCCCACGTGGTTGTATCCCAATTTGGGATTTTGAATACTCCAAATTTAAATTTTTGTCCCCACTTTAAGTCTGAGTTCATGTTACATCTATGCCTAAACTTGTCCAATTAAAATTCTTCTATTTCTATGATATTATCTATCGGTCCAATGCACTGGACTCGTCTTGTAGAGGAAAAAAGCAAAAACTTTATCAATTTTATAATTAATTATTCGAATTTTATTTTATTTTTTTTACAATTAATTATCTCAATATTATCAATTTTTTATAATCAACTATTTAATCTAGTACTATAGATAATACCAAAAAATTTACAGATAGTAAATTAACACTTTTAAATTTTAGGTATTTAATTGTAAAAATAGATAAAGTTCAAATTATATACATGATATTTACCCTTTCAAAATTTGTAGGTTAATATTTGGAATATTTACAAATGTAACCTAAATTATTCATTGGATAGGGATATGATTTTTATAAAAAAAAAATGCAAATGATTCGAAAACCTTTGCTAAGAGAACTGATGACCACTTTGCAGCCATAGTGAACTGAAGTTATAATTTAGGAGTTTTACAATGTCACCTAATCAATAGTTTGATGGGTATATAGGAAATTTACTCTTGATATTATTCAAACTTCTTTCCGTACACCAATAAGCAAAACTTTAACATGTTTCCGATACCATCTTAATAATTTCAAGAGAACATAATCAAAAGTAGTTTTTCTTATGTGGCATCCAGTAGTACGTGGCAATTATTAATTATTGAGGAAAATAATTTTTGTTTTTCGAAAGACAAGAAAGCATTCTTCATATATTGACCAGTATTTTTTATAGTTATTAATTATAAGACAAAATCGCCATCGTTACCCTTCACAATCACAATCTACATTCTCTGAACATTATTACAATAATATCTATCGATTTGTAAAATTTAATTATAATAAATCTTGAACCCTAACCTCCGCATTTAAAGCCAAGGAGGGACAAGAAGGATGAAAATCATGATTATTCCTGCTTACATTATCCGCTAATTGTAGCGTCTATTTTTTTTTTTTTTTATAGGCATACTTATATTCAATAGACCTAGAAATGCCCATCTATCCGAGTGACGTTCTATTTATTTTAATAATTTCCTTTAAAGGTACAATATATAAAATAAATGAAACTACAGCGAGAATTGTATAGTCCTATTTATTCCATGTGTCGCACATATTTTTCCATCCATAATTAGAATGTCAAGCACTCAAACACAAACAATTAGTTTGGAATATGTCATATTTGACGAAACTAATTAGACTGACTTGATTAGGCTCATCGTTATTTAAAAAATATTGTATTAAACTTACATTAAAGTTCGAAATTTGAACCACATCTTTAGATATACAAACTTTGAGATTAAATTGGTAATCATCTTCTCAAGTTTATTATCATGTATGGGTTAGTTAATAAGGTATTTCGCTCAATCTAAACTCAAATAATATTCCTGTTGAGCCTGAATAGTTGAGTTGTTAGCCATTTTGAACTAAATATATATGCTCTTTAATCTTTATATTAGATATTTGGTATTCATTAGAAGAAAATGTTCTTTTCCATATTAATTTTTGGCATGGAGCATAAGAAAATTGAGAAAGAAAAACTCGTCGTGTTGAAAATTTAACATAACCGTTATTGGAGAAAATTCTAAAAGCAATTTTCAATTAGACAAAACGAATTGTTTGAAGTTTAAAAATAAAAGGAAAAATTTACTCGCTGACGTTCTTCCTTAATTATAATTTTACTATATAATAATTAGTAACTATTTTAGTTAAAATAAGATATGGATAAATATCAATCTCGAAATCAAAATGGATCACATGCAAATGAAACGATTTTAGTCCATATATCATATTTCAATAAAAGAAGGAAATCCAAACGCATTATAGAAAAAATGTGTGTGTGTATTACGGGATCAGTCAAATCCTTCTTCTCATCTTGTATTTTAAATTCATTGAATCTAAACCACTAAAATGATTATGTCTTCAATAATTCAGATCTAATTAATACAAAATAAAAAGTGAGAAGGAGAGCTAGATTTGTCTCGTCAATAACAAGGATAGGACCATAGGATATTCTCTATACATATATATATATTTATATATAGTGCAAAATAAAGTTACATCTAATGATGGTAAAGCTACTTATGCCATCTTCAAACATTAGAGAGACTAACACTATATTTGGGATGGAGGAAGAAATTGAGAAGGGAAAGAAAAGAAAGTAGAAAGAAAACATAAATTTTAAGATACTTTCCCTTATTTTGAAATTGAAGAAAAATGGAAGGGATGGAATCGGGAAAGAAAATTTTCCTTGAGGCCTACAATTTTTTTTTTTTTCCTTCAAATTAGAAAATGGTTGAAATTCCAATTATAGCTTCACTTTTTTTAAGTCTTATCATCTTTTTTTTAAATAATATAATAATTTAGTGGTTTAAAGTATTTTTAAATATTATTTTAAAAAACATTCCTTTTATATTCTTTTCTTCCATCTAAATAGGAACACGTACCGATTCTTTTCCTTCTACTTTCCATTTGTCATAATTCCTTTCCTCTTCTCAAACATAGTGTAAAACTCTTAATTCTTATTGGGAATTATTTTTCGAAGCACTAATACATACATATGTAGTTAAGAGAAAATTATTTATTTTTAATTGTATGTCTATACATTCGTAGTATATAGATATTAATAGAATTGATATATATATATATATATATAATATAATATAATATAGGTAAGATATGAATCGTGGTTATATAAATCTGTTTTACTAAAAAAAAAAAAAAAGAAACTGAATAAGCTTTTCTGACATTGTAACTTCTTTTTATATAACTTAAGTTGTGAAATTATCCTTCATTTGTCTTACTTGGCCGAGGAAATGAAATAAAATATAAAAAACAGACAAAGAGAAAGTTGGCATGAAATGCAATTAGAGTGAACCAGCTTGAAAAAGGTCCCACGGTATTCTTGTCGTGTTTGAAAGCAACCTTGTGGTGGTAAATAAATATTAATTAAATTTGAGTTAGGGCTATAAATAAATTAAATTGAGACCAGATGGAGTTGAGTTTGAAGTTGGCATTGAACTTAAAATTTAAATCTGAGCTATTTATTTAGGTTTATTGAATTTAGAATTTTGAAATTGAGCTCAATTTAAAGTAATTCTCAACTGGATTAAGCCCATTTAAACCGAACTTATTTAAAAAATATATATTATATTCTAATGACTCTATTATTATTGTTTAAACTTAACTCGAACTCGACATATATATATATATATATATGACTTAATCTCAATTAAGCTAATAAACTGGTCGAGTCAAGTATTATGAATTAAGTTCGAGTTCAAACTCAAGCTCGATTGAATTTTCTTGAATTAAACTCAAGTAAATATAGAGCAAAACTTGAATAACTTATAAATTCATGTATACCTTCTAATTTTGGTATATGTTTTATGCACCTCTTTATAGGCCTAAATTTTATTGATATTTACCTTTATATGGGGAGAGAGGTTTTCTAAGGAGACAAAGCACTGAAAGGGGAGGAGTCAATGTTCTGCAGAATGGACCCTGCACTCTGAAGTGTGAATGATAAAAACGAATGGATCCACCACGTGCTACACAAAAGAAAACTCCACTTGATGGTGTGAAAGAATCGGATGTGTAAGGACATGTGTTCATCTGAAAACAGGATTCTGTTGTAATTTGAAAAACGATGACAAAATAAAGACCAAATGAGAAACATTTAAAAAAAAAAAAAAACAGTGAAAATAAATCCTATTCTAGGTAATTATCCTTCGACCCTAGTATAAAGACTTAGGCGATTGAATTGTAATCTATTAATTATTTTTCAATTATATGGTTTATATTCTTATCAATTAAATAACTAATTAATTGATTGAATAAATTAATTAATTATAAGTAATGATATAACTAATTAATTAATGACTGCCATAACAATAATTATTATTATCAACTATTACTAGTAGCTACTAGTAATAATAGTATGGAACTCATATGCCCTCTGACAATAAAATAATTATCAACTACTATTGTTGCAGTAATGTAATCAATTGTTAATTACATTTTATCATGAGTTCGTTAATTTTGTTATAATAATAGAAAACCTTTTATTTTTTGTTGGTGACACCTTTTTTTATTAATTAATAAACATAATCCATGTATATTGTATGATACTAATTATTACCATCAATTATTGCTATACTAATTATCTAAATTTTATCATTAATTATTTTGGGAAGGAAAGTGAAAAACCTATTTCATTGACCATAACGAAGGGAATAATCAGACTTATGGAGGGCAACGGATTGGTTATTCTTTCGACAGGGGAATACTATTCCCCAACTACCATACACTAGAATATAGCCGGTTCAAAGGACCAAGTGATTTTGGGAAAACCTATTCCATGAACCAAATTACACTTATCTAAGACCAGTTTATTTGGAGGTAATGGAATAAATAAATAAAAAAAAATTATATCTTAGAAATGACAATTCTAATATTTATTTCTTATAATTTTTTATTGTATGAAATACCTATTTCAATATTTACTTCACTTGATTAATTACAGTATTAACTTGATAATACTAATAAAATTATTAATTCACCCATATTTGATCATTTTAGAAAATAACTAAAATTTATTTTGTAATTCCCCAGATTAAAAAAAAAAAGAGAGAAAGGGAGAGTAATTAAATAATAAAAGTCATAATAAAATCAAAGGTAATTAAGTTTTGATCAAAGGGTATTAAAGTCCTAAGCCGTGATTTAACGAAGAGTATTAAAAGAATTGTAAGAAGATTTTAACCTAATCTTAATCTAGTTTGTATATAAATTGACTCAGTGTGTATTATAAGATTAGATTCTTCTCCTGTAAACTTCAAAAACTCATAAATTAAGGGGAAATTCTACTGTTTTTCTTTTTATTAAAGAAGGGAAATTTTGGATTAATATGAGATTTCATTTTATGGTAGAATAAGAATAACCACATGAAAAAGGGAAACATAAAGTTTATGCAATCCTAAAAGGACATTGGTAAGTGAAGATCCGATTTGTGGAATTCAAGATTTTTTTATGGAGATTAAGAATTTTTATGTTGATCTTTTAGGATTTTGTGTAATCCGTTAAGAAAAAACAAGAAACCTTAAAAGATCACCGAAATTAAGGTATGTATCTTGTGTTTCGTAGAATCTTTATTATCCTTATTCTTTTAACAAGTTTAGGAGATATTTGTTAGTTAAACAATGCGATGATAGAATTTATTTGATAATGTTGATCTGAAACAAGAGTTAGAGATGTAAAAGATAAGCGGTGTTGTAGATGAGATTATATTGTGAAGTTGAGTTTTTTATAAATTTAAGGGTGTTTTGATCCATGTGTTGAGGTGTCAAATTGTTGTTGTAGGGTTTAGAAAGGAGTTTGGGTAAAAAAAAAGAAAGTTCAACCAGAAAGTGATATAATCGAAAGACACGATCGTATCTCTAATTGTGTCCCTAGTTATATCCTTTACAGTAGGTGATGTAGGCTGATAGACTAGAAAGTTACACAATCAAAAAACACAATCGTATCCCTTACATTAAGTGATGTGGGCTGATAGATCAAAAAGTTATACGACCGAAAGATACGACTATGTCCCTGGTCGTGTCCCTTGCAGTAATGAAGTATAACTTAATAAGTTACATGACCAAAAATATACAATTGTGTCCTTGATTATATCATAAGCTTTACTCCTTTAAGTTCAGTTTTTCCCTTTATTGTTGTTTTATTCGTTTGTTACTTTTAAAGTAAACCCCTTTAATATATCATTAAGTGAATTTAAGGAGATTTAAATGGTCTAAAAATGAGTTTTAGTTAAGTGACAACATTTATTCAATATTAGAGAAGTTTAATGAGTATTCATTATTTCTAAGATTTAAAGCTAAGCTTGATACATTGGTAACGGATTTTAAATATCCAAATATGTGATACTTGCTTATTGTATGTAAGTGTTAGGATAGTAAAAATTAAAATGAATTAAATATGTATTCGGTCGATGTATCCTTTTGTTGCTTATGTTTGGCTCGTCCTAAGGACCCGGAGTAGTAGATCCCTAAGGGCAACCCCGATAATCCTTGCGACATGTTATCCTTAGTGAAGTCTTACTTAGAAATAATTTAGAGTAAATCTAGGTTGTTGTAGAGTAGCTCGAAGAGGCATGCTTAACGTTATGTTGTGGAAAGGTTCAAAGAGGTACGTCTAAACGCTAGGTTATGATAAAAATTGCAATGTGATCGAGTTGTGAGGACTGTTATTATATGTTTATGTAACTAACTTAAAAGCAAAAATAAATGAATGAATTATGTGATTTACTTGTTTTGCATTTCTAACCATATAATTGTGCATTGTTTGATCACACACATGTGGTTGTATATTACGTATTAAGCTTCAGTTTACTTTATTATATTTTCATATGCAGAACCTATAGTTGTACTGTTTGATTTCAATAACTTATGAAGCTAATTGTTGCTGCCTTGAGGATAGGAAGAGTGAGGACTACGTTTGGTATTGAAGATTATGTTAGAAAATTAAATCATAAGATTATTTAGTCTTATGTGATAATGATAATTAATTGAACATTAAATATTTCTTAACTAGTAGTTATTTTAGCATTATTTGAAAATTTAATTGTATAAGATTATTTTGGAGACTTTTATAGTATTATTTGGATTTTTTAGTTGAATGTTACACCTAACGTATCATTAAAGACTAGAGACATATAGCGGTTTGTGATGTCCTGAGTTTTGGGGCATTACATATTTAGTCATTTTAATGAGATTATAATGATCACAATATTTAAACTTTATTCCCTTTATAGAGAAAATAAAAAGCTTCACCTCTTTTTAGGTAATTTCTATTCCCAATGAAGTGGGAATAAAAAAGCTCCAAGAATTATAACTCTTTTTCCATTTTTCAAGTAAACAAAATAATATTCAATTGGAAGGAAATAATTAGTTTATTCTCTCTCTATTACCTCCAAGTATACAACTTTTGAAAATATTAAGATTATATTTGTTTTCTTTTTCTAACAACATTATATATTACAATTTAAAGGAGAGAGATTTAAACTTCTTCATTTTATTTGGAAACTAGAATTTATACCATTAAATTACAATGATTTTGGCAATATTACTTTTAGGTTAATCAGCTAATAAATTATCATCAAACAAATTATTTACCATCACGATCTTATAGATGAAATCAATGGCCAACTCCTATAAAAACCTATTTTCCTTTCTCATTAGACAAAGGAGATCTTGGCATAAACACTATTACTTTACCAGATTCTCATCATGAAATATTAAACACTTAAAATGTTTGAAGAACATAACCTTAATTCTTCATCGATTGTGAAGTTTGATATTATGGAGCTCCTCTACTTGTCACCGAACATATTAGAGTCGCGTTAAGAATGCCTATTCCTCCTCTCTACCCTACCTTATTTGATTATCTTATACATGCAATTTAAGTCATTTCTGTAATCATATGTGGCACCACTTAACACATGATACGTATGTGACTCTTACTTTTGTACTTATACCCCCTACAATAGACATGTGTTAAATCCATGTTTGAACCAAATAAACTAATAAAAATAGTTTTGTCTACATTTGTTTTAATAGATTCGTACCTTAATTAGCACTTAACCAAAATTTTTCTTTTTGATAAACATAACATTAGGGCTTTATAAAATATTTGTTACAAATTTAATTTGGCCTAAGTAAAATTATTTTCAACTCATATGAGTAAATAAATTGGAGTAAGGACAAACTAAATAAACAGCAATTTTATCTTGAGAATCCCAAATCCATTAAAGAAAGTGTGTACATTAACATCTAGGGAAATGTTTTCTATCCCAAAAAACCCGACTTAATTATTTTAATTTTCTCTTTCTTTTTTATTTTTCTTTTCCATTTTTCAATTTTTAAGCTTTTTCTATTTTTCTCTTTTTTATGATTTCTCTTTTTTTTTTTTATCTTTAATGCCTTTTCCTTTATTTTGGGTTTTTTCTTTTCTTTTTTGAAAATTAAGAAAAATAAAGATCATACAAATTAGTTTATTTGTGAAGACAAAGCAAAGAAGATAAGATAAATAAAATGTAAGGTCCGGTAACAAAAGGAAAAAGGAAAATAATATTGTTTTACTTATGGTGTTTTAAAAAATAATGCCAAAAATACTATAGTAAATCAGTTTTCAAAATGAATTAAAGTCTATCTTGAAAATATAAACGTCAATTTTAACTACTTTAATATAATAATGTAAACATGAAAGATGAGAAACAAGTGTTTAGTGTAGTAGTTAGTGCTTAAGTTTGAGTCCGAGTCCCACAAGGACCTTTCATTTTGCTAAAAGCAAATGAGAAAAAAAGATGTTGTATTTGGGACTATGTGCTTGCCTTGGCTAGGATTCAAACCCATGTGATGTGAGTAAAATGCAAACGTGCCAACCACTACGTAACAACATAATTCATGATATTTTAAGATATAATTAAATTAAAATTGGTTTTTAAAAAACTGAATTTTCTACAAACAATAAATTTGGCTTTTTAAAAGTCGATTTCATATTAAAATTCAAACTTTTGGCTTTTCAAAAGCCGATTTCAATACATTATAAAATTGCATTTTGAAAAACCGATTTTAAATATGATATTTTTTAGATTATTTTTTAAATAACCCTATTTTGGGGATTTTTTTTAACAAACAATATTAATTTCTCTTTCCTAACAACCAAAAGTTCATGCAACTTTTTTTTCCTTTTTTAAGATATGTGTAACATTTGCAATTTTATTAATTATCCAATTTGAAATGAGATGGATCAAAGCTAAAAAGGAAGGTGCATGGTAAGGGAAATACAAACTATCTTAAAAGAGACGCTTATACTTGCTAGGGCAAGCTTCTTTCATCATCTTCTTGTAATATCACTTATATGAGAAAGGCTTCAGTAGTACTACAATACTACATGGATCATTGAGTGACATATAAGTACCAAAAAAAATTTGATACGTGAAAATGTAATTGGTACCATTAAATCTTTTTTTCGCTTTATGACCTCTCTTAAGTTAGTGATCGCCTCTAAACAGAGCTTCTGAGTTTTACAATTTACAAACCTATATTATATCCTTAACTTGGTTCGACAGGTAAGTGTATCTATCGTTTTATAGTACGAATGAGTATAGGGTCGTCTCTACTGGGAAAAATGACTCAAACACTAATACTTAATAATTTTCCTATTGTCTAGTAGTTGAATTTACTAAGTGATTGATTATTAAGACTCTAAATGTTAACTAAACTACACTAATCCACAAATTAAAATGATTAAACAATGATTATGAGAATAACTACGAAAATACACTTAATATGCAAATTTGCTTCATCAATTAGCATTATCTTACCAATATACCTTTAATACTAATACTTGTTAATTGTAGGAAATTACAGTATATAAGTATTCTTCTCAGAACTACTTACGTCTAATCCTAATTGTATTTATTGGAATCTCTTTCTAATTAACAACAAACTAGGATTGCATTAATATCATGTTAATGTATCGATTTCCCTAAGGATACAACAACTTTCCTAATAATATCTCAATTATTAAGAGTAAGTTATTCTAATGAATTAAATCTATTCAATAGAATTGTCTCTCGACATATTCTATTGAAATCTATCATAAGTCGATGTCGTGTACTACACCATACTTAGATTTATTAAGTGCAATTCATTGGAATTAACGAATGTTAGGAAATTACTTTTTTAAACACTTGATCATGCTAATGACGTAGTAGTAAGTCCTAACAGATTACTCACACGTGATGAAATAATAATACAAACTAATATGAAACATAATTATACAAAAATGAATCATGGAATAAGTGAAAAGTAAAAAAAAAAAAAAACCCTTTTATTCCAATGAAGAAGTCTGGTGAATACATGAACAAAGAACTCATGTTGTCTCTCTCGAATAATTCCAGGAATAGTACATGGTACAACAATTAGAACTATACAACAGAGAACTTGGTACATAAATGGTGAATGGATACATGTCTCTGTAAATGGTATTTTATCCACTTGATGTCCATTCTCTTAAAATTTGATCTCTCCAAAGAAAAAAAGAAAAAACATCTCCCCCTTTTCACCATTTGCGGTAGCTTTTTATATTCTCCCTATCAAAAAAGTCGAATTTACCCCTTTACAGCACCACTTAACATTTCGCGTGAAAAGATTGAAAAGAACAGTTCTGTCCCTTCTTATCACGTCCATGACTCGGGGCGTGATTGTCTTGAAAAGAATTATTCTTCACCAATCACGACCGTTATTAAGGCCATAAACTCCTCATCGCATTATAAAATATCATAACGTCCATGATTGTCCTTCTGCCATTCAATGACGGCTATGGCCGTAATGGACAAGGGGATAGACAAAACTTCCCTTGATCACTGCCGTGATTGAGGGCATTACCAAGGTGTATTCTTCATTGCTTCACTATCATGTCCGTGATTGATGCTGCTACACTTATTTCTTCTCCTCCACGACCATGACTAACTTCAAAGTTGTTATTCTAGTGTATATTTCCTCCCTTTACTCACGATTTACTTGAAATCATTATTTTATTTAATTAAGTACCCAATCTACAAAATTAAATCACATTTATGATCCATTCTATGTCTAAATATTACTTTGAAAGTGTAAAGTAATTTACACTTATCAATTAGTGACGTACACAAATTTCTTTTAAAAATAATTTTCAGTAGTGAGTAGTGGTAGATAGTATGTACCAAGTTACCAACTTCTTGTTGATATGACGGTTTAGTGGCTAAAGCAGATATTAAAGTAACATCTTGTGACACAACACCATTCATCTACCTTTTTTGTTGAATAATAAGTGAAAAAGCTCTGTTTATGTTTGGTAAAGAATTTTTGTTTTCATAGTTGAGAAGCTATCATTTAATCTTTTTAAAAAGCAAATAACTTGGTCATTATCATAATATTCTTTCACAACACCAACTACTTCAAAAATTCCACCACCTTCACAATTTAGAAAAGGCCTTTAAACAAAAAGCTCGTCCCACAATATCCTCAATTAAGTACAGTAATATGTGACTGAATGATTACCTTATTCAAAGTTGTAAATTTCTTCTTGAAGCTCAAATATGCTAAGGAATCGCATTGGGAAAATCAATTTTCTAAATCTTTCCACACTTCATATGCTATGTCGATCCAAATAATGCTTTTAGCAATTGATTTGGAAAGTAAATGCATGATCTGGGATAATATCATAGTATTACAATGTTCCTAAGTTGAGAATAAAGGATCATCCTTCTCTGGTTGACAAATGCTTTAATCCACAAACTTCAATTTATTTTTCAATAGAAAAGTCATTTTCATGGCACAACTCCAAGAATGATAGTTCGAACCATTTAGAACAGATGAAACAAGAATGAGCAATGGATTTTCATTAGGATGTAGATAATATGGACTTGAAAGCATTTCCTCCTCTTTTGCCATTATTGTTGCTCTAATACCATAGCAAACAAACTAATATGTGGAGGAGAGAAAGAACTAAGAGTAAAAGTTGTACAAAACTATAACTAATCCTAACTATATCCTAACTCCTAACTATCATAACTAATAACCTTTAAGTTAAATAATTAATTGTGTTGTCGGCCCCCCATCAAGCTAGAGCATAAAGTTTATGTATGCCCAAGTTGGAAATGGAATCTTGAAATGAAGAAGTGGAAAGTGCTTTAGTGAAATAGTTAGCGAGTTGATTTGTTGATGAAAACGGTAGCAAATTAACAATGCCTCATTGTAGTTTTTCTCCAACAACATGACAATCAAGCTCAATATGTTTAATCGTTTAATGAAAAACAGGATTATTAGCAATATGTATGGTAGACTGATTATCACAAAACACCAAAGCAAGCTCTTATTAAGTAAAACCGAGGTCTCGTAGTAGATAAACAATCTAATGTATTTCATGTACAGTAAAAGCTAACACTTGATATTCAGCTTTTGAAGATAATCAAGACACTGTTGTTTGCTTTTGAAAAGACCATGAAATTAAAGATTGGCATACAAATATATAAGAACTAATGATAAACTTGTGTAAGTTTGGATAAGTTACCTAATCAAAATTAGAAAATGCCTTAATGCAAAGATCATCCGTTGATGCCCTGGTGATGATTTAAAATATTTAAGAACTCGATGTGCAACTCAAAGATGTAGTTCAGTTAGACAATCTAGAAACTAGTACAATTGTTGAACAGCAAAAGTAATGTCCAATCATGTATTTGTTAGATAAAGTAAATGTCTTATTAGTTTTTTGTAAGCATGTGAATTATACAACAAAGCAGAACCATCTTGTTTTATTAATTTAATACTTGGTAATATAGGAGTTTACACTGATTTAGCAAGTTTAAAACTAGTTTCTTCAAAAAGATTAAGGTAATACTTCTTCTAATGAGGATTAATACCAAAATTTATACGTACTACTTCTAATCTAGGAAAATATGTAAGTTCTCCCAAGTCCTTGATTTTGAATGTATTATGGAAACTTTGTTTGATTTGACTAATTAAATCTATGGATGTACTTACAACAATAACATCATCAACATAAACAACAAAAGCAATGAAATGTAGACCATTAGTCTTGTGAAACAAGTCATAATCAACTTGTGATTGAATAAAACTAGATTGAATAAGGAAATCTGATAATTTGGTATACCATTAGCAACTTGCTTGTTTTAATCCATATAAACTTTTGCAAAGCTTACACACTTTAGAGGAATTAGTAGTAGAAAAACCATTAGGAAATGTCATATAGACTTCTTCATTTAAGTCTTCGTGTAAGAATGCATTATTGATGTCCAATTGATGTAAAAACCACTATTGAGATGTTGTATGAGCGAGAATTAAACGTACGGCTGTCATCTTAGCTACTGGATTGAAAGTATCAAGATAATCTAGTCCAAGTTGTTATGTGTATGCTTACACAACTAACCTAGCTTTATATTTTTCTATCGACCCATTAGCCTTGTATTTGATTTTTATATACCCATTTGCATCCAATAGGAGTTTTACCGGATGGAAGATTAATTATATCCTAAGTTTTTGTTAGCTTCTAATGCATCAGTTTTAGCCTTCATAGTATCACACCACTCTAAAGTTTTAATAACTTCATTATAAGATCTTGGTTCTCTCAATTTATCAATAGCCACAGCAAAGCAACTGTGATCAGATGGAAGATGTGAATATGAGAAAACATTAGTTAGTGAATGCAGACTGGCTTGAGAGATAAAGTTGCTTTTATAATCTTGTAAATGTGAAGGCATTTTTCTGATTCGTAAAGATATTCTAATCAACTCTGGAGAACAAGCATGAATAGGCTATGGATTTTCTTAAGAATGAGACCGATCATGAATAAGAATAAGTTGAATAGATGTATTGTACAAAGGTGAAGGAATATCACATACTGATCAAAAGGATAAAGGTTTTACAATATCATCTCGTGTTTTGTCATGAATCCATGATATATAAGGGAAAAATAGATTCATAAAATATAATATCCCTGAAAATGAAAACTTCATACTTCTGTTGATCATATAATTTGAATCCTTAAATACTAAGAACAAAACCAAGAAACACACATTAAATGGCACCAGAATTGATAAGGCATATTTTTCATGTTTTCAATGTGCAAATTAGATAAAATTATTATTGATTTTATAGAAATCATTAAGAAATAGTATTTAATTATTTTCATTAGGACATTTTAGGAATTGGAGGATTCAAAATGGAAATATGAACGATTTAGATGAGTTTTAAGCAAATGAACGAAGTCCGAATCAACACATTGCAACTTGGAATTCAATACAGCCAGCCTTTCAATTAGCCTACACTCACATCAATGGCCTTTGTAGTCTACGCCATCAACCTTGAAGCTTACACCACCAGCGTTCATTAAAAAGAAGCTTTATGCAAGCCAACCTTAATTTTTCTTATAAATAGCCTTATGTTTCATCATTTAGAAGACTTTTGTTTTTTTTTTTTTTAGAGACATACACTTTCCTTAGACTTAAAAAGTCGTAGAATAGTCATTAGATAGTTCTTGAAGAATTCTTCCGTAGAATTGCTTAGATCATTGAGAAGATTTTGCTGTAGAGACCAAGTTTTGGAGTTGCAATTGAAGTTTATCTTTTCCAATTACAGAATTGGCAACATCGATTTTAATTATATTTATGCAATTCTGTTAATTATTCATGCTTTCAATTATGAATTTCCTTGCAATTTCAA
Organism: Lumnitzera littorea; assembly: GCA_024138015.1. Taxonomy (NCBI): domain Eukaryota; kingdom Viridiplantae; phylum Streptophyta; class Magnoliopsida; order Myrtales; family Combretaceae; genus Lumnitzera; species Lumnitzera littorea. Next base: position 109,771,734 of record JAMXBB010000007.1, on the reverse strand, counting down.
TTAGTAGTTGTGCCTTTGTTTCAATTTCCATGGTTGGCTAAATTTATTTGTGGGAATTGATGAAACCCTAGATAACTAAGATAATGATTATATTCATATTATAGGATTAATAGATATAGGAATGATTCATGATTGCAATTTCTATGATTTCAATTATATTTTTTTAATTGATTATAATTGTTAAAAACCCTAGTGATACAGGAGTTGATATAGGGTTTATTAGAAATTCTTGGTTAATTTAATTAATTAATGTGGAAGCAGCGTTAATTGAATTCATTAGAAATTATATAGAGATTAATGCGATGTTTGGCAGTTGACTATTCACTAAGATATTAGAAATAATTGATTTAGGACATGAGATAATCATAGTATCGAGAAATATCTGATTGTGATTTAGAGTCCACTGTTAATTAAAGATGCGAGAGCTAACTAATTAATTAAGGGTTTAAATATTTAAGTTTTAAGGTATAATAATATCACTTAAATGATCATATAGCTAATAATCTATATAACATGATAACAATTTGATTTGCATAATTTAGGGTAGATTTTGTTTTTTTCCCATAATTCTCAATTGATTGCTTAGAATTAGAAATTTTATAGTTATTTTCTTTTCAATAGTTTTAGTATAGTTATTAGATTAGTTAATTTATTTTTTATTGCCTAAATATTGATAAGAACTATCATAGGTTTAGTAATATTATAGTCCTCGAGGGATCAATAACCTTACTTGCTCTATATTACTTGATTCTGACCCAATATACTTGCTGGAGTATTCGCAATTTAATTTTTATATATATAGTTTAAGCAAATCAAGTTTTTGGCATCATTACCGGAGACTAGAAATATTAAACCTTCTAATTCTATTGGTAATTTAGGTGCAATTGACAACGTGTGTTATTTTTGTTCTCTTTGTAGGTATTTTATGTGTAGGAGTAAAAGTGCTGAAATTCTACCACTAGATTCTGAAATAAAACGCACTTTGCATCAATTGAGGCAAGAAAACAGAAGAAGGATAGAAGAGATGGCAAGTAACGAGGATAATAATCAGATATAAGGAGTTCCACGAGCACTACAAGATTATACAGTACCCACGGTGATGAGTTCAGCTATAAAGAGGCCTACCATTCAGGCTAACAACTTTAAGTTGAAGCCGTCTCTCATTAAGATGGTTTAGACAAATTAGTTTGGAGAATACCTTAACGAAAGTCCTGACGAGCATATTGCAGGATTCCTCTAATATTGCAATACAGTTAAGATGAACAATATGACCGGCGAGTTTATCTAATTACAACTATTTCCCTTTTCGCTAAAGGATAAAGCTAGAGCTTTGTTTTATTCACTACTATAAGAGTCTATCACTACTTGCGTTGATCTTTCATCGAAGTTCTTAAGGAGATTTTTCCCACCAGCTAGGATCGCAAAACTAAGGAATGACATCACCAACTTCACCAAGTTTAGTGGTGAGTCACTTTATGAGGCATGGGAGAGATTTATGGAGGCAATCAAAAAATGCTCACATCATGGCTTGCCAGATAATTTCTTAATTGAGATCTTTTATCTCAGTCTAAATGAGACATTAAGGTCTCTAGTTGACGCTGCAGATGGAGGTGTTTTGATCGGTAAGACCTATAATGAAGCAAGTACACTGATAGAAGAGGTGGCCTCCGGTGCACATAATTGGCAAAACAAGAGAAGTAAGTTAGAAGTGGCAATAGCCAGTGATAATAACATTGTATCTCAATTAACAACTTAGATTGTAGCTTTCATTACTCACGTAAGTAAACTCACCTCAATACAGTCTTTTAATGCTAATCCTATTGTTTTTTGTGAGTTATGTTCAGGACTACATTCGACTCTTGAGTGCCTAACCGAGAATCACTCAGCTCCAACCAATGGAGAACAGGTGAATTTTGTCAACAATTTTCAACTCAACAATCAAGGACCATATTCGAATACATACAATCCTGGGTGGTGTAATCATCCAAATTTTTCATGGAGAAACGAGAACAATGCATTTCAACTACCACCTGGATTCCAGAAGCAAGGTCCTACTAAAAACGCTCTACCTCAGCAAAATCAGTCTAGAATGGAAGAGCTCATGTTGAGCTATATGCAAAAGACTGACACCATGTTACAGAATCAATAGGCGACTATTCGAAATTTAGAGAATTAGATTAGCCAGATCTCTCAACAGTTGAATAACATACCATCAGGGTCTTTACCCAGCAATACTAAGGAAAATCCCAAAGGTGTCAACGTTATTATGCTGAGGAGTGGAAAAGCAATGGAAACAGTTGACAAACGAGTTGAAGAAAAGGTGGAGATTCCAAAGGAAGAAAAAGGGAAGCAAATGGAAGAGGAACCAAAGCAAAAGTCATCAAAAGTGAAACCGTATGTTCCTCCAGTCTCTTTTCCAAGAAGACTGAAGCAACAACAACTAAACACTCAATTCACCAAATTCTTAGACGTCTTCAAGAAGTTGCAAATCAACATTCCTTTAGCAGATGTACTTCAGTAAATGCCTTCATATGTTAGATTCATGAAGGATTTGCTCACTAAGAAGAGAAAGATTGATGGGAACGAACCGATAATACTTGTAGGGGAGTACTCCATGATCCTTCAGAAAAATTTATCTACCCTACCTAGAAAACAGAGAGATCAGGAGAGTTTTACTACTCCTTGCACTATAGGAAATTTTCACTTTGATAAGGTTCTTATTGATTCAGGTGCAAGTATAAATTTAATGCCCTTATCTATTTTTAGGAAGTTGGGACTTGGAGATTGTAAAGAGACTTGTGTCACTTTGCAACTTGCCGACAAGAGTATCAAATACCCAAGGGGTATTGTTGCAAAAGTCCTGGTGAAGGTAGACAAATTTATCTTCCCAGTCGACTTTATATTCTTGGAGATGGAAGAGGATAGAGACGTACCCATGAACCTAGGCAAATCGTTTCTTGAAATAGGTAGGGTATTGATAGACGTAAAACAGGGTAAGCTTACTTTAAGAGTTATGGACGATCAAGTAACGTTCAATGTTTATGAAGTCATAAAACATTTTGATGATTGCAAATCCTGTTACACTATTGATATTTTTTTATGAGATTATCAGTGAGTCTATAGAAGAGAAAGCAGGAATGGATACCATGGAATCAGTTTTTAGAGATCTAGATGATTGGAGTGATGACGACAAGCCAGAAGAATAATGCATGGAACAAGTGTTAGAAATCAAAGCTCGATACTATGAAGAGCTAAGCAACAGTGAGAAGAAGCCAGTCCCATCATAAACACAACTCTCGGTACTTTAACTTAAACCTTTACCTAGTCATTTAAAATATGCTTATCTTGGAACAAATGATACTTTACCAATAATTGTCTCCTCTTCTTTGACAAGTGACCAAGAGAAACGACTTTTAGGAGTTTTAAGAGAGCATCAAGAAGCTATTAGGTAGACCATTGCCGATATTAAGGGGATTAGTCCCTTAATTTACACTCACAAGATATTGCTTGAGGCATAGTGTAAATCTACAGTACAACCATAGAGACAACTCGACCCAACTCTTAAGGAAGTAGTGAAGAAAGAGGTACCCATATTGTTGGATATAGGAATTATCTACTTTATCTCAGATAATAAGTAGGTTAGTCCCATTCAGGTAGTACCAAAAAAAGGTGGTATGACCATGGTGAAAAATGAGGATAATGAGCTAATCCTTACTCTCACTGTAATAAGGTAGAGAGTTTGCATAGATTATAGAAAACTGAATAATGCCACCCGTAAAGACTACTTCCCACTCCCTTTCATAGATCGAATGTTAGAAAAACTTTAAGGGCGTGATTACTATTGTTTTTTAGATGGATATTCTAGTTACAATCAAATTTATATCGCATCTGAGGACCAAGAGAAAACCATCTTTACATGTTCATATGGCACTTTTGCCTTCAGGAGAATGCCGCTTGGTTTCTATAATGCACCCGCTGCTTTTCAAAGATGCATGATGTCTATATTCTCTTACATGTTAAAAGATTTTATTGAAATATTTATGGATGACTTCTCTATCTTTAGGAAGTAATTTGATTCATGTCTGACTAATTTAGGTTATGTACTCAGAAGGTGCAAAAAGACTAATCTACTTCTAAATTAGCAAAAATGCCATTTTGTGATAAGAGAGGGAATAATCTTAAGTCACAAGGTATCAAAAAAGGATATTGAAGTTGATAGAGCTAAAGTAGAGATAATAGAGAAGTTACCGCCACCCACTTCAATCAAAAGACTTAGGAGCTTCCTAGGGCATACTGGCTTTTATAGGAGATTTATCAGGGACTTCTCTAAAATCTTTAGACCTTTTTGTAATTTACTTGAAAAGGATTCTACCTTTGTTTTTTATGACAATTGTTTGCAGGCATTCAATCTATTAAAAAAGGAGAAGCTTACTTCGACACCAGTAATCATTGCACCTGACTGAAAGTTCCCTTTCGAGATGATGTAAGGTACCAGCGACTATGTTGTAGGAACAGTACTTGGGCAGAGGAAAGGTAAGTTATTTCATGTTATATACTATGCGAGTAGAACCTTGAATGAGGCGTAAAGAAACTATGCCAAGATAGGGAAAGAACTTTAGTGGTTATATTTGCTTATGACAAGTTTAGGCCTTATCTCATAAGTTCTAAGATCATAGTATACACAGACCATGCTGCTCTAAAATATTTATTTGCAAAAGTTGATGCTTAACATAGGTTAATTCATTGGATCTTATTACAGTAAGAATTTGACCTTGAGATTAAAGATAAAAAGGGAACTGAAAACATAATTGCTAATCATTTATCTTGTTTACAAATTGAGTGTTTAGAGCTACTCATTAATGAAAAGTTCCTTGATGAACAATTGTATACAATAGAGATCCAATGGTTAACTTGGTATACTAATATAGTCAATTACTTGGTTAGTAAGATCATACCATACGATTTCTCATTTCAAAAGAAAAAGAAGTTTTTACATGATCCGAAATTTTACATATGAGATGAACCGCATCTATTTAAAAGTTATGCTAACCAAGTAATTAGATGTTGTATGCTTGAAACAGAATATCTTAGCATAATTTAGCATTATCATTCTAAGCAGGAGACTACTTTGGTGTGAAAAAAACTGTAGCTAAAATTTCATCTTGTGGATTTTACTAGCCTAGTTTGTTTAGTGATTACATGAATTATGTTATGTCCTATGCTCAATACCAAAGGATCGGGAATATTTCTAGGAGACATGAATTACCACAAAATAGTATTCTGGTAATTGAGCTTTTTGATCTGTGGGGAATAGACTTCATGGGTCCTTTCCCTTTATCTTTTTCAAACAAATATATACTTTTGGCAGTAGATTATGTGTTGAAATGGGTACAAGCAATTGCTCTACAAACTAACAATGCTAGAGGAGTAATTAAATTTTTGAAAAAGAACATTTTTTCCAAGTCTGGGGTACTTAAGGCTATCATAAGTGATGGGGGGTTACATTTTTGCAATCGGTAGTTTCAAAAATTGTTAACAAAATATGGAGTCACTCATAAAATTGTTACCCCTTATCATCCACAAACTTGTAGACAAGTTGAAGTATCCAATAGGGAAATAAAGCGTATCCTAGAGAAAACTGTCAATGCATATAAGAAAGATTAGTCTTTAAAACTTGATGATGCATTGTGGGCTTATAGTACAGCTTTTAAAACCCCTATAGGAATATCGCCATACAAAATCATTTATGGTAAGTCATGTCACCTACCTGTAAAGCTCGAGCACAAAGCCTATTGGGCCATAAAATACCTCAACTTTGATTTGCAAGCTATAAGTGAAAAGAGATTACTCCAATTGAACCAGCTGGACAAGATCAGAGAAGAAGCTTATGAAAATTCTAGGATCTACAAGGAGAGAGCCAAGCGATGGCATGACAAGAACATTCAACAGCCGGAGTTCGTGCCTGGTTAGAAAGTGTTATTATACAACTCTCGACTGAAGCTGTTCTCAGGTAAGTTAAAATCTCGATGGTCAGGGCCATTTGAAATAACTAATGTTTTTCCTTATGGTACAGTTGAGTTACAAGGAAGAGACAATCACACTTTCAAGGTAAATGGTCATCTCCTCAAACACTATTTTGAAGGAGAAAACATGAATAGTAATGCCACTATGGTGGTGAGCAAGAATTCATAGTAAGATCGGAAAAATCGGGCTAGCAACTATAAACTAGGCATTTCATGGGAGGCAACCCATGTCTAACAAAACTAATTTTTTTTTTATCTTATTTATTATTATATAAAAAGAAGAAGAGAAAGGCACAAAAATTTGAACTCAAAGCCGCTAGCCTATCAGCCGGCTTACTCATATACGCTGGCAATGTACACCATTGGCATATAAAGGAAAGAGCTGGCGTAAAGTGCTTTTTAAAGCACAACTATCAGTTTTCTCTCTTTCCTCACTCATTTTTCTTCCTGATTTCTCTCTCTACCTTCTTTCTCTCAAACTCTCCTTCTCCCACACACCTACAACCACATACACTTACTTTCTTCACTTTTTCTATACACATTTCAATTCCTCTCTACAGATCTATGCTTTCCACATTCACCATGCCGCCCAAGAAGATGCAACCTCAGTGAAAGAAACAAAAGATGGTAGTCACTTCGTCTTCCAAAAGTTCAGGCAACGATCTACTTTGACAATTCACAGGTGAGTTACCTTAGCCATAAACATACAAAATAACTAGATTTTGAATCTTCTACAATATACAAAACTAACTGCTTCTTTTTTCCAACTGATGATAGCGATTTTCATTTTCATACTCGTCATAGATAGCAACATGTCAAATTAGCTTGCAACTATAAAAATAAAATAATGAGCCAAAGTTTAGTATATGTGCATGAACATATATGGATACCAAGCCTAAAACATTTACATGCATATAATGCAAATGTAATACAATATAAGCAAAAAACAATTTAATTATCTTTAATTTAGGCCTACAATTAACAAAGGGGTACAACCCTACCATATCATGATCTCGTTCACATATATAGGTGGATATAATATAAGCGTTTCTTTAAGTCCTTTATACTTAGAGTTCAGAGACCATTAATCCTAAAATTCTAACTGTGTTATTCTATATGAAAATTTACTAAGGAAATCTCGCATACCTCTAGGAAACTACCTTTGGGGGCTCCTAAAGCGAGCGAGTCAAGCACAATTAGTAAACCACTCATTTAGGTTGAATTTAAATTAGTCTAGCTGATTACCAAGTCCTTCCAGGCACAAGCACCACATACCTAAGAGGGCTTCACAACTATTAACTAGAATTCCACCACTTCAAAACCCGTATTGACTATCTCTAATTACTTATCAAGGAAGGAACTCGATATCTAATATAAATTTATTTGAGATCAAGAACAGGTATATTAGTGCTAGTTAAGAATATGTCAAATCATATCTGATTAAGTTGTGACTAGTAAATTATGTAGGAGTTATATTAGATTAAAGAAAAGTAGTTTATTAACATAATTGCCTATCCATTTGCTTCAAAGTTATTATAATACAAAATTCCATTTCCAACATAAAAATAAGTTTATTATTTAACCAAGTGAAATTGAAGAAGAAATGGAATTAAATAATTATTTGAAACAGATCATCTTCTTTTGGTTTCACTATCAATGAACATCATACCATGACATATTCGAATTTATATGCTTTTGTCATAATGGTAGTAATTCTTTTACTACCATTATGTCATAATTAGTTAAATAAACTTCCTATTGTATCATGACAACTAAATGATTTAATACTCACTTTAGTTTATACGAAACAAGTAGACATGTTACATATCAATATTTATGTACATACATAGCAATGGTAATAATTCTTTTACTGTATACGAAAGGATTTATCAAAACAATAGGTCTCCTACTTAAATTATGAAATTGGACAATGGCTAATAAATCATTGGTCCCATATTATACTTTATTTTAAAATAAGCTATCCACTTATTCCAACATAGAAATAAGAGAGATGTGAAAGTGTTATAAGGTGTAATATATTAAATATAAGGAACAGAGTTTGACATCCTTACTCCTTACTCAATATAAACATACATAATATTCATTAATGAATCAATAATAAAGAAGGGAGACATAAACTTACACACTGATGTAGCTAGCAACAAAATCGAGGTGAATGAGTAAGATGATCAAAATGACTCTTAGGCAAAAACGAGCATCATCAATAAGAAACCACATTATAGAGGTGTTGAAGGTAATGGAGGCCCTTGGTAGCTTTATCAAACTTGACACAACTTTAAATTTGATGGATAAAGCTCGGTGGAGCATTGAAATTGAAAGGTCAACAAATTAGAAAGTTCATTTAGGACAAGAATAAAAGAAACAGAAACAAAGTTGAATAGAAATGAGAAACAGAGTCGAAGAGAAGTAACCCACCGGAAGTGGAAGGAGGTTAGAATGAAAGGTTTGAACTATTGAAACCGTGAAGCAAAACAGGAAACTTGGAGTTCTAAGATGTTGACACGTAAGCAATATCCAAGGCAGAACATAGTAGCTTATTGTGGCCGTGAAGCACCATGGTGGTGTAGCTTGTCGGAGGTTCAATATGATCTCTTCAATTAGAGAACAATGTGAGTTCGGTAAAGGAGTTCACAAAGGGCATGCTTGGAAATGGAAGCAGAGATTTATGACTGCACAATGGTAGCGCTAACCAACTTATGAGGAGATGATGACCAAAGTGTAAGCTATGTTCTCTAAGAAAGCTGGAGGTTATGTAAATAATGAGGGTTATTTTCTAGAAGGATACAATTGAAGAGAGAGAGAGTGTAACTAAACCAAAAGGATAAAGAAAGGAGACATAAGGGGCTTGGGCTTTTCCAAAATGGATGGCAGCTTACTGTAGAAAGGAGTAGGGTTTTTGGGTTTTCCTATAATAGATTAGGGCTCCACAAATGCCAAAAGAAATATGACCAAAATAAAATCAAAGGGAAAGACAAAATAAAACAAGGAAGGACATTAGAATAAAATAAATCATGCTAGAAATTAATAATAGAAAAATGATAAGTCTATACTTTAACTGAAAGTATACTTTATTAGTAAAAATAAAATGTTAGCAATAAGTGTATTGCATTAATAACCTAATTCACTTTTATTATTTAATTATTCCTACTTTTGACTGGAGTGTTTAAAAAATGTATGGTTGAGACATAGCTAAGTGATGTAGTAAAAGACAAGGTAGAAGAAGAAAAACATTACATAATTGGAGATTTATACATACCATTACGAAACCATATATATAACATAAAGCTATTTATTATGGGGAACTAATAGTAAATTTAGGAATGAATTTATAATGTGATAGACACTTGAATAAGAGAAGACAAAAACATAAGTGATTAAGTGTATTAAGATCTAAGGAAGCAACACACGGTAAAAGAAAATCTTGTGAAAGTATGAGGCAAGGAGAGTTATAGTGAATCCAAGAGTATCTGAATAAATTGGTAAGTTGGAATATATTTAAATAGATGATGAGGGGAGGAAGTTTGTTTACCAAGGTTAAGGAGAAACAGTCACAAATGTATAATGATTGTGTGTCTATCGCATTAAAGGTAAATGCACTTTGTCAAGTTATAGTATAGAATTAAAACAAATTGGGAGTTTGAGTGTCAATCCTATAAGGAGCTAAGTTATATGAACATATCTAATTATTCCTAACACCTTTTTAATTTATTCAACTATCTAACTTCTTTTAAGGGAAGATCTTATTGAATAACTAAGATTTAATTAAATAAATAAAATATGGAAAGTAAGTATTGTAAATAATTCAAACATTAAACAAACAATAAAAAATAAATATATTAAAATGGTTAACTACTAACAAAGTAATTAACTAACTAAATAGCTAAATAGTATAAAGATAATAGTTAATAATGAATGTAAGTGAAAGTAAAATAATAACAAGTATGGAATTATAAAAAAAACATAAAAGCAATAAAGAGAGAGAAATATTAACGCAACATAGAAAACATAAATTAATTAACTATTAACTAACATTTTCCTTAGCAAATCTTAATTTGTTATTTACTATCTAGTTTTAAGGGATTATTTAATCTTAATTTCCTTATTAGACCATAGAGATTCCTAACCCTATTACAGTGGAAATTAGATTCTGAATTAGTTGGATTTGCATTTTTGGCTAATTCTTAATCTTAAGACTCTCTCTACCCGCATCATTGTTAAATAGAGTATCTCAAGATTGCATGAAATATATGAATCTTGCTATTAGGTCACTCTAATTAGGAAAAATTAAATACCTAATTTCTTCTAATTATAGTTGTTTGTTTACTACAGGCTTTATGACTCTACAGTAAATTCAAACATTAAATTAATACCCTAAGTAATATTAATATAGTAGAATAAAAATGATATAATCATATCATAATAAGCAAAATCATCAATTGAATTTCATAAATAAAATCACCCATATGAACACAAGTTTCAACAACAATTTACTAAGTCTTAAGTAAATAAAGCCAAGAAAACCCAAAAAATAAAAGACATGATGGAGGAAACCTACTCTAATCCTAACAATTGCTTAAGGGGCTCTCTTTTTATAACCGTAAGGTTAAGAATGAATTTATAGGAAATACTTCTAAGATTACAAAAAAAACTTAACAAATATATAATTTTGGAATTGTAATGTCTTTACGCCCACAGGACATGGCCATAGTTGTGCCTTTTGCACAAAATCTTGAAAATTAAAATTGAATTCTTTTACGAGAGGACTACGGGCATAGTCTGTGACTGTGGTTGTTGCTAGACTTCGTTTTTACTTGAATTTTCTTTACTTTGCTTCGTTATTTAAGATTTCACTTCAAAACTGTCCAAAATTGTCTTAGAATCCTTGAAATCTTCATGAAGTGCTCCCAGGGTCCCTAAAAGTGATAAATAAATAAATTAAGCTCAAAATATCATCAAATCAATAAAAATAAAGTTGAAATCGGCCTAAAATTACTATAGATAATATATGCTATTTTTACATTATCATATAACTTGGCTAGAGAAAGACAGAATGATCAAGTAAGTTTAAGTATAGTAGAGTAACTGAAGGGCTAAATTTAGAAGTGGGGAACATTCAAGGATGAAAGTTCTATTAGGGGGGGGGGGGGGGGGTGGAATTGTAAAACCTGAAATTCTAAAATTAAAAGGGGAGAACTAAGAAAAATATTTATGGCATTAAAGGATTGGTATGGTATGTAATTGATTGAAGTTTGCAAGGTATTTTGCTCTAACGAAAAGTTAGAAACCCTTACCCCTTAACACATTAACATTTAAAGAAAACCTCACTCCTAACCACTCTCTTTTCTACTTACTTTAACCTTATTATCAAAGAACTCCTAAGCTGTTATGGAACTCTATATCAAAATTCAAATTCTTAATTCAAGGGTGCTAGAAATCACAAGAGATTGAAAGAAATGCAAAGAAATAAGAAATATTGGTAAGTTTTCTATATCATATAATTGAAATTCGTTTTTCCCTAAAAGAGAATGTTAAACCCTAAGTAGAATTTCCATTTTGCAGTGTTAGGAGTAGATTTTTGGGCCTTGGGTGTTAGCTAATCAAAGAAACATTCACAAACTCTTGTTTTCCCCTTTGATTTTGTAGTTGTAAATGGATTGTGGTGGAATATTGGTAAATCGTTGAAGGACTAAGTTGTTTATTGTGAAAAAGGGATTTTGATTGGTTAATAGTGATGTTTGAAGGGTGTTGGAGGATGTGGAGTAGGAATTGTTTTTGGATGGTGTTAGAAGTTGTATTTTGGGTGAAATTTTGGGATTTAGGGGAAATATAGCTAAGATTATGCTCGTGATCTTGACTATAATCCTTGTAGATGTGTTGAGGTGAAGTTTAGGCATGTAAGATTAAAGAATTTGTGGTTGAGAGGATTATTGTTGTGGTTTACTGTTGTGATTTACTGTCGTCATCTAAGCCATGTAAATGTGGTTTTACAAAGTAAAAAGAACACAGCTAGATTCATGGTCGTACTCCTTAGGTGTGAACTTGTATCATTCCTTTTCCTATTGTTTCTTATTTCTTATCCTCCTATACCATAATCTAACATATTCTAAACTTGTTTAGGAGTTTAATGTGGTCTTAAAACCTTAAGCTATGCCAAAACATAGACTCGAGAATTTAGAAAGATAAACTAGAGAATTTAGCTAAGATAAGAAAACATGAAAATAGATTCTAAAAATTGTTGCCTTTATATTATACATCAGGTGTAGATTTCGAAAGGACTTCGAATGTAGACACAATCGGTTATTCTCGGGATTTAGGTGTAAGATGCGTGTTTGCTTGTTATATTTGTTTAGAATAGTTATGTAATTGGAATTAATTCAAACTTGGACTTAATGAATTTTATGCTGCTTGTGCTTATCCCGCTTTGACTTACCCTAGGTTCCAAGAGGATTGGTGAGACACCTAAGCATTATATGTAACTCGCCTAATGAGGGTTTCGTATTGAGATGACTGGTTAGATTCTAGGAAGGGTTATTTGGGTGATGGGTATGACCTGCACCAATACTATTATGTGTATATATATATTGCTTATTAAGGGTTATGAGTTACCTTAAGTCTTGGGACGCTAATATTATGTTATCCGCCGGTTAATAATGAAGATTATAAATGGTATGTTTATTGCATAGGTTATTATGGTTATTTATGTGACTTATTAGTTGTGTGTATCATGTGCATGTGTTTGTTGTATTTGGTAGTAAGCTTCAGCTCATCTAGTTATTAATTTTTTGGGTGTAGGCATTTGGAGCATATTAGGATTTGGCTCATCCCGTTATTAATTTTTTAATTGTAGGTATTTAGAGCAAAAATTTTAGGATTTATCAATTTTGGATATGATTAGTAGGATTATAGGTTAGGGAGTGGCAACCAGCAATTTAATTGCAAAAATAATTTTTAGTTAGGATAGTTAAAGTATATTTTGTAATAAGTAAATTCTTATTCAGAATTTTATAAAATTTATTTAGAAGTGATTTTGGTTTTATTTGGAAAATTAAATTTTATTGGAATTATTTGAAAATTTTGATAGATAATTTTGGAAATTTTAACATTGTTTTCACCTAATGTGTTAGTAGATGATAGGGACTAATGCTAAGTCATGACGTTTTAGGTTATAGAGCGTTGCACTTATATTATAAGTTGGAATTGGGAGAAAGTAAGACAAACTTTTGAGTAGCAAGTTGTAAAGAAAGTTATGAGCAACCCCCCTAGTATCGTGAACTTGGAAGACAAATTGGTGTGGCCTTTGGAGAAGAATGCATGTTATTTCGTGCGTAGCGACTACAAAAGGATAGTATGACATCAAGCTCAAGCTCTAGGTAATGTTCCCTCTTCATCTTTTCAAGTATCTTCCTCTTTTTGAAAATCTATTTAGGCGATTGATTCATTACCTAAACATAAGCATCTTTTGTGGAGGAGTTGTAAAAATTCTATAAGCACAAATTGTAATCTTTTTAGAAGAAGAGTGAAAAAGGACCCTTTTTGTAACTTTTGCAATCATGAGGAATCTATAAAGCATATCTTCTTGCTCTATGGCTGAACAAAAGTTCTGTGACTTGACATTTTAGGATTGAGAATTAAGGAAGCAAAAATTGATAGATGGGATAAATGGTTGATGAACATTTTTTCGGTCTTAAGCAAAGCTAAGAGGACTTTAGAGGGAAGATGCGGTTTCTTTGTGTAACGGTGTGGTACATATGGAAATCAAAGTGCAAACGTGTTTTTTCATACATGTTACCAAATCTACAGTTGATAACAATGCAAATAAGAGCACAATGTAATGATTATTAAAGGAGTATGGAAATGGTTTTTGGTACCAATACCTTGACGTGTTGCACTCAACTGAAACATGATGGAATGCGTTATTAGAATGTTATATTAAAATAAACTTAGATTACGCATGGAATTTGAGAACAAGTGAGGTAGGGCTTGGCATCATTACATGTGACCATTTAGGGGAGTTCCTTATAGGGCTAAGTTTCTCAATTTGGTTGAATAGTGCAGAGGAAGGGGAAGTTCTTGTTGCACTAGAAGGTCTTATGCTTGCTAAGTTGAAAAGATGGAATAATGTGGCCTTAGGGTTGGATTCTTCCATCGCGGTTGCAACTTTGAAGAAATTGGATTTTTGCTGGTCCTTAGATCCATTGATTAAGGATTTTTCTGTTTTATGTCTTGAATTTAATTGTGTTAATGTGAGACTTTTTAATAAGAAAGTGAATCAATATGTTGATTGGATTGTATTCTAAGGAAAACTGGGGAGGAATGTGTGTTATTGTGGTTATTCCCCACTTTACCCTTTGAAGTTTCTGTTATTACAAGATGCTATCAGTTTGTCCATTGATTTAGGTAGGAGTGGTTGTGTTTTAGTTTAATAAATTTTTTATTTGGGAAAAAAAAATAAAAGAATGAAAACTTGGTCGTATAGAACTAAATTGGACATTTATTTCAAATGCATATCTCATTTTTCCATTGATAGTGATTAGACCTTGCCGAGCACTAAATATTTGAAGGATTTCCAACATAGTTTTCCTTCAATATCCTCTAAATAATTCTTAATATATTTTTTTCGGTTGCTTATACTTAATTTGTGCCTGGTCACGATTTGTTTATGTCGTGTTTGTTTCTCACTGACATCTTCTTTACATCTTTTTGGCGTGTTTCCTTTGCTGTAAATTGAATTAATAAAAAATGGTTTTAATTCGAATGGGGATGTAGCTCAAATGGTAGAGCGCTCGCTTTGCATGCGAGAGGCACGGGGTTCGATCCCCCGCATCTCCAATTTTCATTTTTATTTTCTCTCCCTTTTTTCTCGTTTTCTTCCACTCTTCCCACCGTTTTCCCAAACAATTAGCCGCCTTTATTACATTTCGCTTCTGCACAGATTCCTCTCTCTCTCTCTCTCTCTCTCTCTTACGATTGATGTAAACCCTAAACCCCAAAGTTAACAAGTAGGTCCATTTACATTCCCCGGTTCTCTCCCTTCTCATGCCCTAAGTAAGTACTTAAACCTCCTAAACCTGAACCTGCTTCAATCTTTCGGTTGTGTCTTCTAATCAATTTTCTTTCATCATCTTTTGATTTCTCCGCAGGTATATCAAAAGCTTGAGGTTCGATGACAATGTTCGTCTCGCGATCATCAAGAATCGCTGGTTGGGCTGTTAAAGAGCTCTCCAGAGGTAATTTAATGACTCGTACGCTTTCCAATCACGTCCTTCCTTCCATGTGCTTTGGTGTTGTTATCATTGGGTCGTTGTGGTTTCTTAATTGGGGGCTTTTCGATGTTTGGGATAAAGTGCTTTGCTTTGTATTGCGAGCTGGAAAGATTGTATTTTTCTTTGTGGTACATGCTTGATTGTTGTTAGTTGAGTGGCTTATTAGTTCATTACTTCATCATGATCTGATGCCCCTTTTTTTTTCTTTTTGGGCAGGGATATTTACATCTGTAGCGCGAAAAAGTTGTAAAGAAAGAGCTTCGAGTTGGTTTACACGACCTTTGGTAGAGTTGTAATTCAATTGAAATCATGCAGCTTGGTGAACATCGGTCTTTTTTTTGGTGGTGGAATTCAAATGTTTTATTGATCTGATATATCAATTAAGGGTTGATAGAGTTATTGTGGATTTTTGAGTTTGCTTTTTCCGGGTGGAGTTGGCCCAAGTTATTTTGTCTGTTAAATTGTTGCAAGGAGTAGTACTAGAAGTAATGCTAGAATTTCATTTCACCCAACATGACTCATAAAAAAAGAAGCAACTCGATTTTGAGCGGTAGTGGAATTTCATTTCTCTTAATAACCTGCAATTAAACATAATTTGAAAGGTTATTGAATTAGTGAGAAATTGAATTTATACCATTGCAGCTTCTAATAACAATTCTGAGGACGGTCTTTTTATTCAAGTTGATTTTTATTTATTTGTTTATTATTATTTTTTTCCATCATATAAGCTGGTGTACATTAAGCATTCCTGTTAATATTATTATTGCTATAGTGCTCTAGTCTAGTTGGACCATTAAGACACTTTCTCCTGTCAAAATGGTGTAAAAGTATAGCAGGCCTAATATGACAGTTGCATTATGATGTGACTCGAAGTGTTAATAGAGAATATACGAGATAATAAGTGTAATAAGTGTAGTACATATGTTATTAGTGCGGTATGTAGGTAGTGTTAGTATGTGTAGCAGTGGTGTGTGGTTACCTGCTAATGTAGTAGGACCTATGAAATACTATTAGCTAGTTATATCTATAAATAGGTAGAGTTAGTTAGAAAGAATTATTTGGATATTTTGTTAGTTATTGAGAGTTAGTTCTTAAGAGCATTTCGCTCACGTTAGTTAATTTGTGAGCTTAAAGCACATGGCTCTCATCTTGTGAGAGATTTATGGTTTGCAATACGTATTCTTAAATTTAAAATCCATAAAAGTCCTATGGTTTTCTATTGTTATTCATTGGGTTCATGTTAGTGGGCGTTGTTTTCTAGAATTTGAACTTCCAAATTTTCTTCAATTTCTTTGACAATTCCTAGCGATTCTAGATTTTGAATATTGTATTAGATTTTTTACGAACAAAACTTCTTGGAGATGACTTGAATGGATGGTCATGTTGAGGAATTAGAGAAGAAGATTGAGGAGATGCAAATAGGATTTTCTTTGCTTCAACATCAATTGATAGATCTAAATCAACATCAAAAGTCATCAGAGAACTTGATGAACTCTTGTCACAAAACTTTGGAAATTGCTTTAACCTCAATCCAAGAGATGTTGAAAGATGTTCTTAAGGGGTAATTAGCCAAAGCTTAGTTATTTGAACTCGGTTACTCCTTGTGCAATAGCAAGATCCTTTAATCAAACTTCTACCCGATGTTTTGAAGAGAACAATGATGTTAATATTTCAGATCCAAACATATAAGCTTCGAGGGGAGTTGTCTCAACTTCAACAAATTTCTTTTGTCATGCAATGCATTGAGGATTTTGAGTCTCTCACATCTCAAGCTCCAATTATTCTTGACATGCAACTATTAGGCTACTTTTTGGGTGGATTACGAGAAGAAATCCAAACCAGAGTTGATACTTTTCCTAGCAATGGAGCTTATGCTTAAAATCGAGGAGGAGTTCGAGTGTGGAGTTTTTCTTGCTCTAAGCTGTAGTTTTTAGAGTGAAAATAAGAGTTCTAATGTGAAGACATTTTATCACACAGTTGGGAGGCCATCTAATGTTAGTTCTCTATATCCTACTGTCGTGACCACTTAGCCATTACTGAAGTCCGAGACTAGTTCTTCCATGCCAACTGTGGTTCAGATTCAAGGGAGTCAAGGGTGGACCAATGGCGCAACAGGCTGGTTCATGTTCGCAATCACATTTGATCTAAGATCAGTCAAGAGAGAATGCATGGAAATCTCATGGCCAAAGACAAAGGACTGATGAAGATTTTTGTGAGCAAATAACTAAGGGACTTTGTTTTAAGTGTGGTCAACCATTCTCCCCTACCTACAAATATCCTAACAAATCTCTTCTCATCATGGTGTCATATTAAGACCAAGACGACTTTAGTTGTGTTTGGGAGTGGGACAGTGATGTTGCCAATTGACAACATGCCATGTAGATTAATAACACGGGAGTTAGCTAGATGCAGCTGTTGACTTTGCCCTCGGGGACATTTTTGGATGGGAAGGAATTGATTTGACCTGAATTTTTAATAGAGAATATATGGGATAATAAGTGTAGTTAGTAGTGTAGTACTTGGGTAGTACAAGTATGTGCAGTGGTGGTGTGTGGTTATGTGCTGATGTGGTGGGTAGTATTAGATACTATTAGCTAGTTATCTCTATAAATATGCAGAGGTTGTTAGAAAGAAGTATTCGGATATTTTGTTGGCCATCGAGGGTTAGTCCTTGTGAGCATTTTGCTCATGTTAGTTAATTTGTGAGCTTAGAACTCATAGCTTTCATCTTGTGAGAGATTTAAGGTTTGTGATCCATGTTCTTACATTGAAAATCAATAGTCTTATAGTTTTCTGTTGTTATTCATCTTCACATCACATTATGCCTTTGATCACAGGCTGTTAGAAACTAAAAAGCGTGTTCTCCTAGTGGAAATCCATTATTGCCCAAGTTGTTGTGGAACAGGAAAAGGATGCATTTAAACATGGGTAAATAAGGCAGGAACACCGTCTCTAAAGAGTGGCCTATCTATTTGGTGTTGCTTGTTGACTAACTTTTGTCTGTTGTGGATGTGAGGTCACCCTTTGATTCCTTTGTGAAGTATTGGTTTGATTGACCTATTTGTGTATATATATAGTCATTTATTAAGAGGATTTGTTGTGTGCAAGATGAATTTTCTTTTCTATAATATATGTACAAATATTGATACACTTGTTGTTTATTGAATAGTACAAATTGGATCCAGATAGTACTAGTTCATTACAAAGTTTTCATTATATAGATGGACGCATCAATGAAGGGCAAGACTTCTTTTTGCTTTGTTTTTTCTCCCTTTTCCTTACACTTTCTTTGAAAAAATATATAGATTAAGGGGGACAAAAAGTGGAAGGAAAGAATTAGAGTTTGAAGATATTAGAAGTGAAAGGGAAGAGTTAGAGTGCGATTGTGTGCAAGAAGAATTTTCTTTTCTATGATATATTCTCCGTAATACTTTGACTCATGAACATGTAAATTGGTATTTCATGATGTTGTACGATCTGCTATGGATTGTTGTGCTTCCCCAATGCACAGCCCCCTCCCTCAATCTTTTCCTCTTCCTCCTCCTTCAAATGTATAAAATATTGAAAGAAAAAAAGGCTGAGGAAAAATCAATCAGACAAGACTTAGTTTTAGTCTTTTGGACAAATTCTTGTCAACTTCAGTCATCATGTAGTATACTTTGTTTAGTTGCATTTCTTTGTCTCCCTTTAAGTATCTTTTCTTGCCTCTGCTTTCTTCTTATTCAGCATGATCATGGCAATATAAGTGAGAAACAATGGATAAAATAAGTTGATACTTCCCTTTTTCTGAGCAGTTCAGTCACCAGCTGCTGGGTAACTCTTTCTTGAATCTTATGCCTCAACGACACATATTGTACTCAACCTCTACTGACAGTGCTCAAAGCAAAGAAAATGATGAGAAAGAGAAGTACGTCTTTTGGTATCTTTTTAATTTAGTTATATATTTGTCAGTGTTAGTTTTCTTAGATTTTTGGCTTATTAAACAAGTTATCTACCATCAACCCAAAAGGTTGGGTAACTGGTGGTTCTTGTATTAGAAACTTTATTTTTATGTGGAGAGCTTTGCTTGTTTGTTGGTTACCTTTAGGGTTTCATTCTTTTTTCTATAAATATTGCGTTAAGCTGAGAAAAAAACAGAGAAAAGAAATGTTACGGTTTGTAATTTTTTGATATGTACAGGATATCTGTTACTTTTGTCGATAAGGATGGAGAGGAAAAACACATTAAAGTTCCCATTGGGATGTCAATGTTGGAAGCTGCTCATGAGAATGATATTGAACTTGAAGGTAAGCATTAGGCTGCCAGTTTTGGTGATATTTTCACTCTCCATACTTGTATTATTGTTTCAATCCCAAAAACACAATGAAGAACCAGTAAAGGTAAGCTCTATAAAATCCTCTTGTTTTAATAAAATTTCCACTGAGAAGATTGAGAAAATGCTTTGCCTTCCCTCTAACTTTTCCCACCTGACCCCTCTAAAGAAACCTGTTTTCTTTGGGTAGAATAACCGTTCTTTCATCCATTTACCTCTTTCTCCCAAGCTTTCTTTCCCGCTCTCCATTTTGTTCGTTTAGTCTTCTCCGTTACCACCTCCATGTCTGGCAACTCCCCTTGACTGGCATTCCAAAACCTCCCACCCTTCCTTGTGGGTCTATTTCCATTGGTTTTAGCTGAAACGAGCCTTTAGAGAAGGATGCGGTGGACCCCTCTTGCCTTCCCAGGATTTCCTCTTTGGGCATAAAAGACAAGTTTGCTTTTTCTAGCAAAAAGCAAACTAACACAAATGTGGAAAATTTGGAGTAGTGTGCTCCTTCAAAGGTCAAGTTTTTTGTCTTTACAAGATTGACTTTTAACCCCTTGGTGCAAAAACCGTTTGTCCACTCTAAGGACACAGCAGAAAGTGATTCCACTTTTGGAAATACCACTTTGGAGGAGCTAACACTAGGGTCCATCCAACATCCACAAGTTAAAATCTTTTGTGGAAGTGGTTGGCAAGCCTTGGATGCACTCTTGGTCCTAGAGTTCAAGCTACAATATTTCCCTTTGGTACCTAAAGGAGTCATCGTTAGGGTTATACCCCCACCTCAAGTGGTGGCAGAGGGAGCAAAGTTCTGGGATTCAACTTTAGTGGGCTTCTTCTTGGGACGTAAGCTCCCTTATAGCTTGGTAAACCCTACCATTATGCAGTTTTGGAAAAAAATTGGCTTGATTGAGGTTTTAGGAAGTAAAGAGGGTTTCTACTACTTTCTTTTTGCTTATCTAACCACCTTGAAAAAGTGATGGAAAAACCTTGGTTTTTCACTCAAAGACTCCTCATACTTCAAAAATAGAGACTAGACATGTCCCTGAGAAGCCCTAATCCACCTCAATCCTTGCTTGGGTGGTATTCTCTCGTGTTCCTCGTGAATTTATGGACACCAAGGGCATTAGCTACATAGCTAGTGGAGTGGGCAAGCTTATCCAAGCCGGTTCTCTCATTGCTCTTATGCCTAGAGCTAATTAAGTTAGAGTTCTGGTTGAAGTGGATGCTAGAGAGAAATTTATATTTCAAGTGGAAGTAGAAAGCGAAGATGGCTGCTCCTCCTCTTCTGTCATTGTCAAATACCAATGGTTGCCACGATGTTGCCCTCTCTGTAAAGTCTTTAGTCATGTGTGTCATACTCCAAAGACACATCAATCTGCTAATGAGCAATCCCACACTAAATTAGAATGGGTGCAAGTGAAAAGGCACGAGAAAAGGCTTATAGGTAAAGATTTTCCTTCCTATGTTGATCCCTAACCATCCACTCCTAGGGGCGACTAGACTAAGGATAGTAGTGAAGAGGTTCTTTCTCCATTGAAAGTTAATTGCATGGATTGCTCAAGGTAGGATCTAGATGGTAATATTGTAGTTACTCTTACTAACAAAAATCTTTCCACAACCCCTATTGCTGCAATTTGCTCTACCAAGCCCTCTAACTAAAGTGTTTCTCACGGTTTAGAAACTCTAACGGCAGCTAAACGATTGTAGCAAGAGCAAATCCCTATTGCCTTCAATGATCTCAATATGCAAGCTCTAGGTGAACACACCTGTCTTGGCTCCTTCACGGTAACGCAATTGCAAGAAAAGATCAAGTGGGGGCTCTAGTTTGAGGAGTGGGAAAAGCTCCTTGAGTGGCAAGAGGAAGAAATTCTTCAAGAGGAAGCGTCGTCACACTTGATGCATCCTCCATACTTCTATTTTTTGGGACACATCATGAATTTTGCAGCTTGGAACATAAGAGGTATTAGCAGTAGAATCAAGGGAGTGGATGTGAGGAAATTGTGCTTTGGAAAGAATATTTCTCTTATAGGGCTCCTTGAAACTAGATTTAACCACTTAAATAGTGACAATATTAAATTAAGAATAAATCCAAATTGGATGTATGCTATCAACCCTTTCACTGCTAAGCGCATATGGCTATGTTGGACCTCAATCTCTGAAATATTCAAATTTTAAGGGAACACAAATAATTCTCATGTTGTTTCTACTTTAATAGAAGGGAGAACTCAAGCTTTTTTGCTTCCTTTGTATATGCTTCCAATTCTGTTGTTACTCGTAGAGATCTTTGGCGTTCCTCGTTGGATTGCAAATTCTCTATTGCTAACTAGTTGTAGGTGGCCTTAGGCGACTTCAAAGTCACCAAATCGGTTTTCAAACATAATGGCGGTAGCAAGAGATTTATGTCAGAAATGGAGGATTTTAAGACCTTTATTGATAGTGCAGAGCTTGAGGATTTGCATTTTGTGGGAAATCTCTTCACTTGGAGTGATTTTGTGGGAAATCTCTTCACTTGGAGTAATAAGCAAGAGGTGAACCCAATCCTACGGAAGCTTGACCATATTTTAGTAAACCACGCCTGGTTGGAATCATTTCCACGAGCTACAAGTATGTTCTTGCCTTCCCTTCTATCTAACCATGCTTTGGCCTTAATACATATGAACTTCTCCAAACCCACATGGAATATCCCCTCCAAATTCTGACTTTTGGATCAATTCAGATAAATTTCTTCCTATTGTAGCGGATATATGGAAGAAGGATGTTGCTGGGTCCAAGTGTTTCCAAGTAATAACCAAGCTTATGTTGCTGAAAAAGGAGCTAGAGAAACTTGATGAGACTCAATTCTCTCACATATTCGACCGGGTTGCTTGTGCCAAGCACCATCTGGAAAACATTGAAACATCCATATTGCATGGTGATATCAACTTGATAGCAGAGGAGAAAAAGGCCTTCAAAAATTATTATCTCGAGAGCTGCAGAGTAAAGCTTCTACAAGCAAAAGTCGAGAGTTAAGTGGCTAGCTCTAGGCGACAAAAACAATGCTTTCTTTCACAAAGCAATGCTGTAACGCCATAATAGAAGCTCTATCTTTGCTTTAGAAAAGGAGGATGGGTCCATTGCTAGTGGGGAGCAAAAAGTTAAAGAGGAAGCTGTTTCCCATTTCTCTAACCTTTTTAAATGTCAATCTCCCTTTGTTTTGCAGGATCAAAACCCTTCCTTGCAGGATTTCATTGATAGAAGGCTAAATGGTGATTGGATAAATTTCCTTTTGGCCCCCTTTTTTGAGGAAGAGATCAAACAAGCTTTCTTTTCCCAAGCCAATGGGAAAGCTCCCAACCCTGATAGGTTTTTTGCAAAATTTTTCAAGTCAACCTGGTCTATTCGTGGTCCTGATCTTATCATGGTTGTTAAGGAGTTCCTATCTTTGGGTTTTATCCTTAAGGAAATCAACAACACCATTATCACCATAGTGCCCAAAGTCCCTAATCCCACAAAGTTGGTGGATTTCTGCCCCATTTTTTGCTGCAATGTGTTTTATAAAGCAATATCCAAGCTTTTGGCAGCTAAACTAAAATTAGTTCTCCATAGTTTGATTGGGCCTGAACAATCAGCTTTCACTGTAGGGTGTCTCATCACTGACAACATATTCATAGCCCAGGAATTGGTACATAGATACCATTTAAACAGAGGTCCTCCCAAGGATTTCTCTCAAATTTGATATTTCTTAGGCATATGACACCTTAGATTGGCATTTCTTACAAGAAGTGCTGGCTTTCATAGGGTTTATACCTATTTCTGTGGGCTCCTAGGCCAATGTTTTACTACTCCTAGATATTCCTTAAATATTAATGGTGAGTTAGTGGGTTTCTTCCGTGCACATAGAGGATTACGTTAAGGAGACCTTATATCTCCTTATTTATTTGTTATTGCCATGGAGGATCTATCAGGAATTCTAAGACGGTTGTTTAGGGATCAGGGCTTTTCTTATCATTGGAGATGCAAACAAGATAGAATCACCCATCTTTGTTTTGTAGATGATCTCATAATATTTAGCAAAGATGATCCCCGATCTATTGGACTCATCAAATGGGCTCTTGTTGACCAATTTCGAAGTCTTTCCAGCTTAGCTACCAACTCCCACAATAGCTTGGTTTTCCTATCAAATGTAAACTCACCAATGAAGGAGGAGATTCTTTCCACTTTACAATTTAAAGAAGGCAAGCTCCCAATAAGATATGTTGGCGTGCCTCTTATCTCTTTAAAGCTTAGGAAGGAAGATTGTGATGCTCTTGTCTCAAGAATCTCAAGTCATTTGGATTCTTAGACAAGCAAATATCTCTCATATGTGGATAGATTGTAGCTTATTAGATCAGTCATTTTTTTCATGCAGGTTTACTGGGATTCTATATTAATCCTCCTTAAGAAAGTCATAAGGAAAATTGAGCAATACATGAGAAATTTCTTATGGAGTGGAAGACCTACCTTATCTTTGAAAGCTAAGGTAAGTTGGGAGATGGTTTGCTACCCAAAGGAGGAAGGCGGTCTTGGCATTAAATTGGATACATGGAACATAGAAGCACAACTGAAACATATTTGGGATATCTTCAAAACAGTCCAAAGTGGACTTTGGGTAATTGGATTTGCTCAAATTTCCTTGAAGGATCTAGTTTTTGGAAAGTAAAGCGCCCGGCTTGCTGTTCTTAAACTTGGAGGAAATTGTTAAAACTTTGAAATGTCACTAGACCATGGCTGAAATGACGGGTTGGTAACGGAATTTCAATTTCTCTTTGATCCGATTTTTGGCTCCCCTCTGGTCCCCAGGATGTTTCTGTGAGTACAAGGCAGATTTCTCTTTTGGGTCTGCCTATAAACGCAAGGCTATGCTCCATCATAGAAGGGAACACATGGGCATTGCCCAATGGTGCCCCTTGGGAAGACATACATATCCCACATGATTTTTTTCCTAACTCTGCGAGTATGGATTCCCCTTGTTGGGAGCCTTCAAGTATGTGTGAGTTCTCTATCAAGGCCACCTATAGCAGTCTCTGCACGCATGGAAATAGAGTGCCATGGGCAAGAATTGTATGGTGCAAGAAATCCATTCTTAGACACTCTTTAATCCTTTGGCTAGCTTGGCAAGTTATGCAGTTGGGGTATCACTAATAGGTCTTTGTGTTTCCTTTGCAACAATTCACTGGAAGATCACCAACACCTATTTTTTGAGTGCTCCTATGCTAATATTATCTGGTTGAAAGCGGTCTCTCACTTCCATTGACCATCCCAATGCTCCTCATGGCAAGGCCAACCAGCCCACAAACAACAGTAACCGGAGTTGAGTGGTGCTAGCGGCAGGGGTTTATTGCGTTTGGAGGGTTTGCAACAATGTTTGTTTGGGGAACAACCTTCCAAATCCTGATAGTATAGCTAAATGCATTTTGTATTACACTTTATTGTCCTCTTAGGCTTTTGTAATTTTGAGTGGTTCCTTCTAGTCTCCTTTTGTATTGCCCTTTCGGGTTTCCCCGCTCCATTTATTATATGGCTGTAACTATTCTCCATTAATAAAATTATTGATTTACCCAAAAAAGGAAGCACCATACATTAATTAGATGCATGAAGCCATTGATGCCCAATTGAGATCTTGTGATTTTATCATTCAGATGCCATTAAATTTTGCTAAATGTTTACTGAATTACCCAAAGAAAAAGGCCAAAACTATATTAATATTTAGTTGATTTCTTTTCATGGTGATCCAGATGGCTGCTTAACGAGATTGTAATCTTTGTTCAAAATCTCAGAAATGTAAAGTCAGAAGTCTTTAATAACCAAAGGATTTCATTGCCAGTTATTTTGTTGTTCCAAGGAATCAAGGTCATCAGTTTTAGTGAATCAACAAAGACATCTGCATGTATGACTTAAAACTTAGTTTCCTATTACTAGCGGGACAATTCTATTGATGACTTTTGTTAGTGGAATTAAAAACTAATCCTGTCTTTTCTCGAATTTCAGGAGCATGTGAAGGTTCTCTTGCCTGTTCTACCTGTCATGTAATTGTGATGGTATATTTACAGATGTCTTGTATATATATTTTTAATGATCTTTGCCTGGTTTCTGACAACAACTAAAGCAATGAAATTAAATCTTGAAGGACACTGAGTACTACAATATGTTGGAGGACCCAACTGATGAAGAAAACGACATGTTGGATCTGGCTTTTGGGCTGACAGAAACGTAAGTACCAACCAGAAAGCCATCACAGATTTTCCATGGAAATGTATATTGACCTTTGGTTTTTGTTGTTATGCAGGTCTCGCCTGGGATGCCAAGTTATTGCGAGACCTGAACTTGACGGAATTCGGTTGGCAATTCCTGCTGCCACTCGTAACTTTGCTGTTGATGGTTATGTTCCAAAACCACACTAGACATGGTGCAAACTGCAGACATGGTTTGGTGAGTGTAAAGGATCAAAGGCCCCAGTTTTGTAGTTCCTGTACCATGTTTGATTGGTGTAACCTTATGATCTCCAATTCTTTCTTCGTGCATTCATTCTAAGTTAAGCACGACAAAAAACACTAGGCTTATAGATCTCATCATGTAAAATGGAAATTAAAAGCCAGCTGAAATAAGTTCTATTACTTACACATTGTGGTGTACATATCTATATTTTTTCTTCTCCTCCTTTTTGGGTGTGTCTTCTTATGTCATCGTGCATGACTGAGAGGTTCTTGAGCATATTCTCAGAGGAAGAAACCACAAGCCATATGGTTCTTGAGGTAGAGTCCTTATGCTTTTAGGTATTAGTCTAGCATTCAAACCTTAGTCTTACTTTTTCTTTGGGTAATTATGAATTTATATATATAATAAAGGGAAAACAGAGGTTTCTAAATTACAAGAAAGGAAACCAATGTGGTTGCAAAGTACAAGTAGCATATAATATGGCTATTTGGTCTCCCAAAGGATTTAAAATCCATGCAGAGCTGTAGTTTGTATGGAAAAGAAAGAAAAACCCAGCTAAACTAAGTGTTGCTAATTGCTGTCAACCACAAAGTCTTTTCTACTGGTTAGCCTTGGGTAATAAAGTGTCTAGTATTCTGCTAAGGTTAAACAAAGTAAATAGTTGCTGCAAAGCTGTTTCCATTTCATAGCCACTACTCCAGATGCCTATGCCTTCTTGCTGAAAATTATTTTGAGGGTGGAAGGGGAGGGGTTGGGTGAAAAGA
>JAMXBB010000007.1:109660425-109744507 GCA_024138015.1 Lumnitzera littorea | reverse complement strand
TTTTGGAGAATTTTTTTGGGGGGGGGGAGGGGGGGGGGGGGGGGTGGGGGGGGGGGGTGGGGGGGTGGTGGAGGTGGGGAAATAGATTTCTCAAAGGGCGGTAGATAGTGCTTCATTTTGTCCCATAAAACATGAAGGCCATTTCTAGGACAAGCAGGCATTGGAAAACAGAGAGTGGGAAAGGGCAAATATGCAGTGGATTGAAAATTTATAGTTGTTAGCATGATTTTAGGATCTAGCAAATATCAGCACTTGGGATAAATTTTATTGTGGACTTTCTCTCATGAAAAATACTAGCATTTGGTTATTATCTACACCTATTTTTAGGGTAGCTTGTTGCTTCAGGCATTCAGCCATCAGATGTAAATTATGCACTTTTCTGTTCTGCTGAAAGAAATATAGTAAGAGATCTGGTAAATTATATTGTTCGAATATGTTTGTTGAGTCATTCAGTAGTTTACATGAAGGAGAAAATTTTCTTTGTTGATTAGTGTGAAATCTACTGTCATTCTTATGAAGCAGCTTTCTTATCTTACACCCATCATACACCTCCAAGGTCCTTATTCCATATTTTCTCATATTTCAAATACAAAACACTCTATACTGGTAATTTTGTCCTCTAGGCCATTCCATTGTCCTCAAACTGGAAGAGGCATGACTTGCTGAAATGGGAGATACAAAGATTAGGATTTTCTGAATTCAGTGTGATGCTGTAATAAACAAACCAATGTAAAGACTCTCAAATGTTATGCAACAGGCAACATGACTACAGCAAGTTTTTGGCAAATGCATCCTCATTGAGTGCTGTGGCAAACATGGATTTGATTCTGGTTAATTGACTCCACTGGAATATTTAAATAATTACTTGTATTATATTTTAGGCAAAATAGTTTATTGACCTCTAAAATCTTGGTTTTCCATATTATGTGAAGAAAATTGATGAAGAATAACTTGATGGCTCCAGTAGATGTAATGAATGCATGTATAATGACAACTTGAGTTGGGCAGGGTTAGTATCTAGTCGCTGCTTATTGTATGAACAAATTATTAGTTATGATTGATCTGACCTTTTTGGTGTTCCAACCTTTGTTACTATAACCTATGATAAAATCAGAGTTGAGGACACGTTAAAGAGAGAACCCTCCAATCTCTTAAGTTTTAACCATTCTAAGTAGTAATTTATATTGATGGTGACCTTGTTTATTGATATGGGAGAACCATTTATTTATACAAGCTTTTTTGTAATACTTTCCGTGAATAAAAGACAGCGATGCATCTAATATTATTTTCTAAAATGCATCATAAATCAGGAAAAAAATAAAAGTAATAATTTATGTTCTATTTTATTACATTAATAGAGATATATATTGGTATTTTTGTAATATTACTTTCCTTGTAGATACTGAGCTTGCTCTCAAGTTGAAGCTTCTAATAATTTATAAATTTAGGCGCTGCATCTTGTGCATTCCATCAATTCTAGGGGAAAAAAAGGATTCATGCAAATGATGTCCTGGTGAGTAAATCTCATCACAGTTGGAGTATAGGTTCTTGCATGGTGCTCAATCATTTCTTGCTTAGCCATTTGGATGGCTAGGCTTGCTGTGCCATAGCTAACTGTTGTTAGATGTTCCTATTACTCTATTCTTAGTTTGCCCTAGATTCAAAAGAAGTAATCATCGGTAGTTTCTTCTCGTGGATTCTAGCCAATCTCATTGCAGTCTCCAGGTCTGATGGACATTGATGCTCCACATCTATTCAAACCAACTTTCATAGACCTACAATGGAAAGAGAATTTGAAGTTTCTAGGATAAGGGGGGGGGGGGGGGTGGTGCGGTGGTGTGTTTAGGCTTGGAAGGATGGGATTTCCTTTGATACCCCTAAGCTGTCCATCTTGTTCAGTTTTGCTGAGTTGCCAAATGGGTTGCCACATTGCTCAGGTCTCTTGAGTAGACAAACTCGTGTTATGTTAATGTTTTAGTGTGTCTGCTTAATCCTGTAGAAACACATTTGCACCTCTCCCATCTGGAAGGAAGCAAGGCAAACTGTGGCATGTTTTGGCATGCCCTGATTTTGAAAGAATTGCTTACAATTATTTACATTGGGTCTTCGGAATCATTGAAAGTGGGGAAATCTAGTTTTGTGAAGTGTAGAACGTAATGTGGGTTGGGTTGCTGTTCAGGTTGAACCTAATGTTCAAATCAACTGTCAAATCTTCACTTTATATTCTTGGTTAACCTGCTTGTAAACCCTAGACATAGGTACTGTGAAGCTGCATTATCTTTCCAATATGGTTGTTGAAGGTGCTAAGTGCCAAATCCTGTCGGAAAGGGTTTTATGTTTGCCTGAGCTTGTTGGATTGGGTTGAAATGCATGCATTGTGGATGGGGTCAAACCCTAAATCTCAGAGCTGACTTATGGTTACTATTAAGGGGGTGGTTGCCAGCTTCAGGAGGTGGCTTGTGGGCTTGCGGTCCACTAGAGATGGCTGTGCAAGGGGTTAAAGTGCGCTTGACTTGCATGCCTTGGGTCTTACATGCTGTCATTGGGGAGGTCATGCCAATATGGTACTGTGCAACCTGAGGAGGTGGTGGTTGTACGACCTGTGATTCTGTGCTGTTGTTGAGAGTGAAGTGACTAGTAGGGTGCAACCTGGGTGGTACAACCTGCAGTTGCGTGTGCATGGCTGCACTAGTGATCACTTAGCTGTACTATCTGAAGAAAAATAATGAAGAATAACTTGACGAATCTTGTAGATCTGATGAATTAATTTGCAATGAATCCTCTGCTTTACTTATAGTACCGAATGGATGTATATCTTTTGTAAATTATACATGATGCATTGTCTCAAATATATATATATACTAATGATGAAATTAATTACTTTGTATGTTCTAGTCAAATATATCAAGATACCAACATAATCAACATCTAGATGTTGATTGGTGAGAGAAAAATATCTTCACCTTAAAATTGTTCATTTTTAATCACTATTTTCTGGTGTCATTTATCATTCATGCTGAAACGTCAATAAGTTAGGATGAAGATATTGGCATTCAGATTGTTTATGGAGGTGTCCATCCAATTTAGCGATATATTCTTTCATAATAGATGAGATGGTTTTGCCTTGGAACTGTAAACCGTTCTTGTTGGGGCATGTTGTCTGGTTGGTATGTGTAACAATGCTAGTGTGAAGAATAATATGTAAATGATATGTGCAGTAGCGTATACGTGTTAGAAAGGGTAGAATAATAGATATCAAGGGAAGAATAGTAAATACTTATTTTAATAGTGTATAAATACTAAAGGAGGGAATGAGAGCAAGTTAGATATTTTGTTGAAATTGTTGAGAGTTTCTGTTGTATAGAGAAAAGAGTGTTCAGAGGATTGTGGTCTAGATATTCCTACTCTAATTGTCGAAGCTCTTGAAGTGGAGATTTGATAATTGATTGGGACTGTTAGTGTTTTATCTAGCAATCTTCTACTCTCGTATGTGTAATGTCTTTTGTTGAAATAATATGAGTTTGAACCGTGGATGTAATTTGATGACATATATATTCTGCTTTCTATGTAATGGTTTTGACTAGGACCAGTTCCAACATTGCAGGATTCATAAATCCAATGAGTTATATAACGACTGATAAATTTTAGAGAAACTATAAGATTGTTGTCCATTTCGCTAGAGTTGATGACTATTCACTATTACATTGGACCATGTTTTTATCTCTCTCTCTTTGTTTGTTTGTTTTTTTTTTTTTTTTTTTAACTAAGACTGCATGTTAAAGCATGGCTGTTCTGGGTGGATGTGCTCAGGCATCATTTTTGGTCTCTGTATGTTCCAGTGGAGGGAGTGAATATTAATGTAATCTTGGTTCAGTTATCCTTTTTCCACAAGAATGTAGATGGTTTACTGATTGGTCTTGCAATGTTTAGGAAACCTCAGTTGTCAAAATCAATGCAGTTTATATGCATGATGATTCTGAAATTTGAGCCCGTGATCTGAAATTACAACTTATTATATAATTGAAGGCTCTCTAATAAAGGATTAACCATTGCTCCTATTTGCCTGTAAATTGTAACCCTTCCATTTCCTGGATGCATTTTGGCTGTTCCCACTTGGATGACTAGATATGTCCTTTTTCATGAATCATTAAAATGACGAGCACATGAATTCATTTTGATCTTCAGGATTCAATTTGAGAGTTATTACTAATTAGAGTGTTGTTGAGGCAGTTAGTTAATTTGTCCTTATTGGAATATTGCAAATTGCTGTCCTTAGATTGTGGATTGTTTGATTTTGCCAGTCTGCTTTGTCTCAGTCTCTATTGTGCTGGTAAGCAATTCTGTAGTGTTATGCCTAAATAATATGCACCATGATAGACATTATGTAAATGCTTTCTTTGCTTTTGTGGCTCAAAATGAAAGTTTTCCTTTGGAGGCCACCTTAGAGGGCTATTGTGTCGCAAATTGATGGTAGGTTGGACCAACATGTATCACCACGTCAGCGGTCAATGTTAACATACTTTGTTCTTCTCCTTATACCGGTCTGTTGGTTTCACCTAAAAGCTGGAGTGTTGCTCAAGGAAGTATGCTTCGATGCTTAGTACAATGTTAGTACAGTCGCACTGTCAATAAATTTCAATTTTGTCAAGACCTGGTTTGGGTCGCACTAGGGTTGGATTAAATCGGTTTTATGACCGTATCGGATCGAACTGGATGGAACCGTAGTGATCAATCCGGCTTCAACAACACTAATAAATTCCAGAGTCTACTGGATCCTTATTCCGCACCTTACGAAGTTTAAATGACCAAGTTGAGAAACTTATGGCACAACGTACTGCACTAATGTGTTTATGGTGACGATAGTACAAGGCTGATCAATGAGACTGCATTTTTAGGTACTATTTTCCAAGCTATGTTTCTTAGCTCTATGGATAGATGACCATGCCAAGAGTTTCCTTAATATTTTGAAGCAAAATATAATTTCAAAACTAAGATTATTATAAGTTCTACTTATTTACATGGATCGCAAATTGAGATGGTATTAAAATATCATATATTATATAGCGATATTATTATTAAATTTGTGAAGTATGGTGCTGTATACTTTTATAATTGTCATATGAGTAACTGTAATAACAACAATAATTAACAGGTATTCCAAGAGATCATCATAATATAATACATACTATTATTATAAATTAAGTGCATATATGATGTACGGCATATATGAATCGTCTCATGCATTGTAATTAAATAAGGCGCCCGCTATGTGTAGTAGTTGGTGTAAAATATAGTTACATTAGGTAGAATAATAAAGTTAATTAAAGGGTTATTATAATTAGCATATTATATTCACAAATTTTTAATGTGAGGATGATATTATTAATACATATTAACAAAGATTATAGATTTACTTATTAATTATCGCAAATTAATATGTTAACTATGAATTGATGAGTACAATACATGTTTATTGATATTTTGAAAAAAAATTTCATAATTACAAATTGTAAAAAAAAATATTACTGAAATATTACATTACGTCGTGTCTTGAAAATGCAATATTAGCATTTGTATATATGCGATATAGTATTGTTATATTAAAAGTAATGTCATATTTTAAAGATATGATATAATATTGATATTTTAGTAATATTTTTTATAAAATTTGTAATTTTTTTTAATTTTAACTATAAATATACAATTTTCTCATGTATTGTCATATAGAAATATATCTTACATATTGGTTTATATGACTATTTTCCAAGAGTTGCAACTTTTCAAATATAATGTTTCAAGAGTTGTATGGCTAGTAATAAAAAGTTATAAATGGTAAAAGTAGAAAATTAAAATTACAGCCTCGAAAGGTGTATGTTTGCAAATCTTTAAATTAAAACCTACTCTATAGCATTTTGGTAGCACTTTAAAACCCTTAACCTATAAAACTTACTTTTAAGTAATTTGTAAATTTTTTCTTTGCTCTTTCTTGAAAACTTGAAATTTATATGCTATCAAAAAAATAATTTATATGTGATATTACAAGTTTTTTATATACAATATGTATGAAACTAGTAATACAATTTGTGGAGTAATGAGAGTAATTTTCTTACCTTCATTGTTTTATGTAGTCTTGGGACTTAACAAATGGAAAAGAATAAGGGAATAAAATTTATAAAATTAGAGAGGAAAATGGGAAAGAGTAAGGAAAATGATAAAAAAAGTAGAGTAAGAGGGATGGTATTAGGTTTAGCCATTTAAGATTATTAACTTATGTATTTAGGATGATTATATTAGAATAAATTTTATTATAAGCTATACTTAATAGGAAATGCATTTGTAAAACATTTATTGGTTGAAAAATACGATATTAGTATTTAGTAATATTATTGAATAATTTTTTAAAGGTAGATATATGGTATTCTAGAACTTATACCTTTTATATTTAGAGTATAGGTTTTAGAGTTGGTATAAGAAGGGAAGACCTTATGCCTATAATTAACCTTGTGGGATCAAGTTTTGAAAAATTTGTACTTTGAATCTATCTTATTTGTCTCAGTACTTATTTGATTAAATAGGGAATATGTGGGGTATCCTGTACAACTGGGCAACCTGCTCACCCTACATGAAAAAGAGTAAGTGAGAAAAATGCAAAAAGAAATTATAAATGCTAAAATGAAATTATTGACGAAAAAGCACAAGCTACCTATATTATAAAAACTAGATTGGCTTGATCAGTTCAATCGGGTTGAATTGGTACTAACCATAAAAGCGGGTTGATCTAAGCTTTAGGCTTGTTTTTATAACGTACTAGAATAAATAAATTCATTAAGAGACTTTATTTTTATTTTGTTTATATATAGAATTTGAATGTTTAGGAAGTAAAGTCTGTATATAAATAAAAATTTAGAGGGTTATTTGTATTTTTCTCTACACATTTTTTTATTTATTTTTAATCATTAGTATAGCGTGTAATTAACTACATAATAGTTTTATAGTTAATATTTCATGTACTTGATTTCTTTTTTTAAAAAATTTGTATGGCGTGAGCCACCTAATGAAAGAGGAATGGCATTTGCATCCCAATCCAAATATTAGAGAGTCTATGGAGTCTTGGCACGTATTTACTTACTCAGAATCTACATCCTTCAAAATTCTCTCAAATTGACAAAATGTACAATGTAAAATGAAGGTAAACGACACTATCAAATGTTTGTTCATTAGTTGATAAAAATATAGAAATAAATCCATATAAACAGATAAAAATTTGTTCGGCACATGAATGGGTTTCACGCGGAAGTACAAATTTTTAACACATTACACTCTAGGATTTGGATCCTCTATATTTTCACTTCCTCTTAATTTTTCTTAATTTACTTTCTTAAAATAATATCACATGTGATCAATGTTGATATTATAAAAAAAAAGAAAAATGACATCATAAGGTATTTTAAAAATTAAGGTATTTTAAAAATTGAGAGAGAAAATTGAAATGATTCGCTTTAAAGTGCACTTATTTCTGTTTGGATAATCATTTTTTTCCTATTGATCAGTCTTGGTCTATGGTCTGTAGGGAGTTTTATTGATCCATGAAATTCTGTACTACATATTTTTTCGGTGGAGAAATTCTTTACTATATATCATATGTTGTGAATGCATCTCTTTTTCCTTTAATGAAACATAGAATTGGGAAATATAGTGGTCACCATCTAAGTCCCTTTCCATATAACCCAAATTTATATAGAGGACTAGGAAATGTGAAGGTGTACATTTATAGCAATTGCATTTTGGATATAGTGGTTGTATTGTAAAAATGTCATAATAATAATAATAATAATAATAATATTGCAAATGTAAGGTATGAAGTTTTAAAAAAAAATCAATAATGATACCACAAACAAAATGTAGTGAATATGAAAAGATAAAAGTTTCTAAAACTATATGTTATAATATGATTTATTAAGGTGGAAATAGATGGTACAATCTCATCGATATTTGGCATCATTATATTATATTGTATTTTGATTAAGTTTGTAATTCTTTAATATATAATAAATGCAAGACTGTGCACTACATATGGTTGCACATAATCTTAAAATTATTTAATGTATAGCGTTTAATATCATTGACTCGACATATTATATATATGTTTATGTTTATATATGTATTTTATATTGGGAAGATGATAAAATGGAATAGAGGGGCGACACTTATTCCTTCTAAGTGGAATGATCCTTTTGGTTGGTGTTCACAGTTAACTTTTGACCTAGGGCTTCGAAGGTCTAAACTCATTACTGAGCTCAGCTAGCCCATTCGGAAACCTCACTTACCTTTGCTAGATGGTTTCTCTTGCCTAGTATGTAGGCTAGTGTAAGTAGGCGCACCAACGCTACTTGCCGAGCTCGAAGCACAAATAAAGACTTCGGATAGCTCCTAAGCACCTAACATCTCCTGATCTCCCCTCTATACCCCAACAACAAGAGGGCTTATAGGCTTTACGAGAGTTCCTAAGACCTCAAACACCTTCAAACCGAGGTTTGAGCACTTAAGGAGCCCTTAGAGATCCAATGTCTCACCTTCTGACCACCAAGAAGGAGCATGTACCCCCTCGAGTCCAAAGAGACCTTTGAGAAGCGCACAACTTGATATAGCCAAACTTGCCGTCTCCTCCATCTCCCTTTCTCTCCTCATTAAATGCTAAGTGACAGCTTAACATACGGCTTAGAGGTCTAATCACCAAACTTTGGTAGCCACCTATGCCAATGTGATAGGCTTACTTCCCAAGTCTCTATTAACTAACAGAAAGGCGAGAATCCTTTCTTGTATTGACAACACTCCCTTTTTGAATTTCGTCTAGATCAATCCCTTCCTGCCATGTAGATATGTAGGTCAGTTCCCTTACTATAAATAGGAAGTAAGACATTAGGCAAATGGATCTTTTTGAACTCTTCTTAATCAACTATCCTACATAGTCTCTCAAGTCCAATTACTTTCCTTACTAACTTGAACATCGGATGGTCTTTATTGGCTATGTTAGAGTAGCCTTTTTCCAAGTTTACTACTGTTAATGGTTTTCAGGCCACTAGTTGTTCTACTAAGGATTGTATCAGCGATATTCACTATCACCATTTGATGCCCACCATTTATGTAAACCCAGCGTTATGGTAAAGAGTAAGAATACAAATCCTCATCCATCACTCCCGATTGGTGGCAAGTGATCATCAATGTCGCTACCACCACAAACAAAACAACCACCATAGGAGATGCAACGGATGAAATCATGTTTCGCCAGTTGATAGAGGCAAATAAAAAAACCCTTCAAGATAATGAAAACTTAAGGCAACAATTAGTAGCTGTCCAGTCTGATTTTTTGATTTTCTACTTATTTCAATTGATTTCTCATTTCTTGATTAATACTAAACCCTAACCCATTTAATATTAATCATTGACTAAAGAAATTGAGAAATTCCGATTTTTTATTAAAAATTATTTTTTTGGAGTCGCTACCTGACCGGAGTCGGGGAAAGAAAAGAAACCATAACCAATTGGGTGGATTGATTATGATTTAGCTATCGGTCTTTAATTTCAATTTTAATAAAGTACGAGAGTGTTCCGAATTCGGGGGTTAACCTATTAAACCCTAACGGGTACCACTATTTATTTGCCGAAATTAGGATTATTTTTCTAATTATAATATTTAAAAAATAAATAAATAAAAATCAAAAGAAAAAAGAACCTAAGTTTCTACATATTTTATCGTTACCCTGAAGGTACCTACGTACTTGCTAGCCGGGATCAGACGATCGTAGTTCTTTCTTAAAATTTTTAGTGTGTTGATTGATTTTAATTTTTGAAAACTGTCCGAGTTTACATTATTATCAATTTAATTTTTTCAAGAAAAAAAATAAATAAATAAAGAGCTCTAACTCATAAGTGATCAAAAGACTTCCTAAAACATTATAATTTTTTTTCGTTACTTAATTAGTTTTTCCAAAAAAAAAAAAAAATTTCCTATATGAAGATTTCTAAATAAATAAGAAAACTAATTCTAAAGGAATCCTAAGCACATGTGTATATATATACATACATATATATATATATATATACGTCTATACTATTTCTATTCAACAATTATCCTTTTAAGTGAATTAATAACGTCAGGAAATATACCTAATATAAAAACTAAACTTAAAGATTTCCTAAACTAATGTATGTATTAAATCACTAAAGACTTAACAACAACATAATAATAATCAAATAATAAATAAATAAATAAATAAAACTCATCAACCGAACTTGATTTGGCTATGTGGTGAAGGGGCTGCTACAGGTGTGGATGGGAAGACAGCGGCTGCCACCGACGTCCGTGTTGGTCGAAAATTCAGGCGTGGTTCGTACCTACGCTGTGGGTTGGGTTGAATCGGCGTGTCTTAGAGTTTGCTGTGTTGTAACGTGCTGTGAGTGCTACGGGAGAGGGATGAAAGTTGTTAGCTTCTGCAGTGAAGAGTGCTGTAGCAGATGGTGCACTGTGGACGTTGGATTTCTGCTGTGTTCGGTTGCTGCTCAACGTGTTGCAGTGGCGTGAAGCTGGATGATCGACGTCCGGTCTGGTCACTGATTGCTGGACAAAGGGGGAAGTACACTGTTGTTGTTGTGTGTGGTTGCTGTTCTGTTGCTGATCGTGCAGGAATTCAGTTTGGATAAGATCGTCGGATTGAGGATGTGGCAGGGGGTTAGTCGCTGTGTATGCAGTTGGCGTGGTAGAGGATGGGTTGATGGTTGTCACATGTGTGGACGAGAGAGAAGGGGGCACTGTCGTAGCTGCTGCGTGAATTTTAGGTTGTGTCGTACAGGGGATGCTGTCGCGGTCGCTGCGTGGACTTCAGGCCGTGTCGTCAAGCAATCGATGCTATTGATCAGGTAAAGGGACTGTAGTAGTGCGTGGATCAGTTGTAGCCGTCCTCGATGGCGTTTTGTTTGTTGCTGAATTAATATTCAGTTGTGTAGTGCTGCCTGGTTTGGGATTGCGCAAGATAGTGCTTGATCAGGGGCTTGCTATGGACGTACAGCAGTGGTCAACTGCTGTTTCGGTGTCATGTTGTGACGTGTTGATCGATTAGGCGTATAGATAGTGCTGTTGGATGGCTAATGTCTGTGGTCTCTTCCTCATGTTGTTGTTTTTTCTTTTATAAAGTCCAAATCAAATCCTATCATATCTATTATATTTGATTAAACTAGATTCAAATCTTATTCTAATCTGATTTAACTAGATATCTCCAATTAAATCCATCCAAATACTCCGCTACTTATCTGTTAGGCTGTTTGTCTGTGTTTTGACATTCATTACAATTAAATTATACTTAAACTATCTGATTTCCTAAAATAAAATTTTTAACTAAACTAAAACTAAAACTAACACTAAAACTAATTGTTTTTAATATAAATTACTACCTAAAAATCTATGAAATTTTTATAATTTTTCCTTTTCTTATTTGTTAATTTTTATTATTTTTTATTTTTTTGAATTAGGACCCTTTTTGTAAAAATAAAAATTAAAACTATGGAAAGGCAAAAATTAAGTGTCTACAATAGCTACAAAAAAGCTGAAAGAAAAGGCTAACCCTGAAGATAGGGTCAACCTTGAGGACATGTCTACTGGCTCTTCTAGCTAACTTAGTAGATGCCCTAAGTGTTCACCCACACTGATGCTAGCAAACCAAAAGCCCATATATGGTCATGTTCAGTCCGAGCATTGTTTGATGGAGGACTTGCACGTTCAACTGAACACCAAGCACGGTAAGGTGCAATGTGTGAGACTTATATTGGCGCGACTAGGTTTGGTAATCAATTTAGAGCATTTGGGAAAATAATCCGATTAAGCTAGGGGCTTATAAGCGGCTTCATGATTTTAGTTAGGGAGTTTTTGTATGCTCAGAATTTGAAAATATAATAAAATATTAAAAATATAGTTATAATCGTATAAATTTACTACATTATTATATTATCAATAACAAGTAAATTAGTCTCGAAAAGTAACAAACACTTAGAAATAAATTATAGGAGTAATATAATTAATATTGTACATAAAATAATATATAAAAGATATGTATATATATTAGGTATAATTATTATATAAATATATATACCTATAATTATTATAAATACCCGAAATTAAGTATAATTCACTAAATAAATTAATAAAATTGGGAAAAATGATAAAAAAAATTTCCTTTGATAGCTAGAAAACATATTTGCTCTGTAGATTAAGAGTAGGAAATACATGGGATAAGATTTCAACCTCTTAACACATAAACATATCAATTTACACTTATATTAAGGTTAGGAAAAATACAAAAGCAACTCAGTTAGAGACATAAAATTACATCCTGCTATCTAGAACAAGTTTAGGCAATTACAAAACTAGAAAAAAATATGAGAGTGGAAAATATAGAGAAAGAAAGTGAAGAACAAAATTTAGGAAATTTGATCGAAAATGTAGGGTTTTACGTGATCTTAAAGAAGACGAATAGCTAAGAGAGAAACTTGAAGGAGTGGCTAATGGTGGNTGTATATATAATGGGTATAATTATTATATAAATATATATTCGTAATTATTGAAAATACCTGAAATTAAGTAAAATTCACTAAATAAATTACTAAAAAAGGGAAAAATAATTAAAAAATTATTAGACAACCAAAAGACTTCATTTTAGGCGTAGCAATAATTTGATATGCGTGAGGAGGAGGGACACTAAGTTTTGGGTATCTCAATCTTTGAACACCTCAATTTTCACTTTTCCATATGTCTTTAGTAGGAAAAATCAAGGAAGGCTATAAAAAAAACGAGACTATCATTTTGGAAAAAAAGCTTAGTTAGTTACAAGGTCGGAAATATTTTTAAAGTGAGAAAATAGAGAGAAAAAAATTGAGGAAATGAAATTAGAAAAAAATAGTATGCAAAGGAGGAGATTTGCGAGATCTTAAGGAAGATGACCAATTGGAAGTGAAACAAGATGGCAGCTTGAAGGCGTAGCTGGCGACTAGATTGGCCAACAAACCCCTTTCCCCCAGTGATGGTCAGAGCTTTGTATTCTTGGTTAGTGCTTGATTTCTTCGATTTTATCAAAATTTTGGAAAAAATAACAAATGAACTCCAAAAATTTTGAAATTTTGTTTCCTTACATATTATTACATATGGAATTTAAAATTTCAATTAGATTTTCAAAATTTTGAATGTAGATATATGGTCCTTAAGAAAAACGTCCCTGTGCAACAATTTTCAATTGGGTTTTTAAAAAACCAATCAATATAGTTTCGACTTAAAATTTTGTGGTTATTCTCCTAAGATATTGAACTTTGATGCTATGTGGTTGGATTTCAACATTAGGTCGTCGGATTTTAGGAAATTTTACAATCTTTCGAATTAATACGTTGGGCGAATTGTTTTACAAGGAGCTTAATTAAGTCTTTATGAAAGTCATATTGTAATTTATATTTATCTACATGCAACAGTTGGAAGTTGTTTAATATGAATTTAGGAAGGATAATTTTTAAGTAAAAGTGGGTATTTAGTGATGTAAGGTTAGATTTTTCGAGTATTTAGTGTACTGATGGATAGTATGATGGAGAAAGGAAGTGAATAATTAAAGTATTAGTTGATACTTACTGGTTATGTAGGGTTTACACTTCTGAAAATGCATGGCAAGTTAAGTATATGTAAAGTAGTTAGATGTATTAGTAGTAGCAGGGTCATAAATTGTCAGAAAGAAAGTTAGAATGTAATCTGCTGTGAATATGTTGAATATACTAGGAAAATGAAATTTGTACCAAAAAGTGGTTTTCATTTGGACTCTATTCTATTTCTTGAGATAAGCTATAAGTCAGGAACTTTTTAAATAAGAATTTAACTTTAGACTGAGGGTTAGAAACTTTGTCGAAGACTGGGTTAGAATGTTGTTTGGCATTGGATATCCTTGACCACACTTGGAGTTCAACTGTAGATTGCCTAGTAATTTGTATATCAATTCTACACCTTTATTGGAGTCGGAACATGAGTTAGAAGCTATTTGGACAATAGCCCATACCACAAGATTAGTTCAGAACCTTAGTCAAAAAGTAATCTGATGGGAGATGCGAAATATAAGAGCAATTGGAAGTTATAATTAGGAATTAGAAAATAGATTAGAAAGTCGCCAGATTAAACTTTCTAAGAATTTATTGAAGTCATAACATGTATAAAAAATTACAGGGCAGCAATTTCTATCAGGTCAGAACCTAGGTTATAATGTATTTTAGTTAGCTAATATCTAATAAATAGCTTAAAAAACTCACCAAACAAAATTAAGGAACATATTTAAATGTCAAATGGAACTCTTATACTATATATATTATAAAAACTAAAGATGTTACATTAATTTTAGGGATAATAAAGGAAGTTGAGAGTGACACACGAGGAGAATGAGCATCAATATCCAGGTAAGTGGGATTGGTGTTTCACCGCACTTTGAAGTATTGTTTAAGAATACTTGGAGACCTTAGTATATGTCTTGTTTGTGGTTATAAGTTAGTTGCTTATGTGCATATAGCGTGTGTGTTTGAATATTGTTGTGTTATTTGAGTGTTGGATTGATGTGTTGATTACTTCATGATATTACATGTTTTGGGCTGTTTGAATTTGCTTAATCACTCTAAAAATAATCTAACACAAACTTGACTTAACCACTAATTGGACTTGCATCGCAACCCACTAGGAGAAACGATTAGGAAGCGTGGGCCAAACAAGTACCCCTTTGTTAAGGATAGTAAAAATGGTTTTCTCCCTACCCTAAGTTAAACTGACTGACAGGAGAGGGGATCGTGGCCAGGTCAGGGTCAGTGGTTCGAAAGTAGTCTCGGGTATAGCGTGTTCTCTATTGTACAAGCCTCAGTTTGGTGATCGAATTCATAAGTGTGTAGCATTAAACTCCTCGGAACCTAGATTAGAGCAAATGCAATTTCTCTAATCTCACGATAATCAGTCAGTATCGTGCGATAGCATTTGCTTGATTATACATTGCATCTAACTAAATTCCTTGAAAACCCTAGATTACTTCATGTCAGATATGTGTTACTATTTTCATCTCACTTACTGAGTAAGTTATCGCTCATTCCCCTATAGTTGTTTTGTAGGTTTGCCCCGTAGACTCACCAGTACTACTTTAAGCTCCAAAAGGTTAGAGAATGAGGTTGAGGAGTGTGATTCAGGATTACTCGACTAGATTTTTATTTGTTTTATCGATTGTACTAACTTCTAAAAAACTAATAGGGTCTCCTTAGGTGACTCTTAGATTTCAATTAATGAAATTTATTTCATACTTTACAAGCCTGTGGATTTTAGTGAAATTTTAGTAGACACTGTATCTTTCTTTAATAATATACAAGGTTTTATCTTTCATACAATCTTTAACTTGATTTTTACTTGAAATTTAAGTTGTAAAAAAAATATTTTTAGAATCTATTTATAAAAGTTTCACCACAAGTTGATTCTTACCAGGTACAGAATAGGGTGCTTTCAAATAATGGAGTGATGAACGCCTTGTGTATGCTATACCTACGTTAGCAGTTATGGTAGTTAGCTTCTAGCATAGGTTGGTATATATGGTGGAGTTATTACAACTCTCTAGTTTGAGGTGTGACACAATGTTAAGGAGAGTTATTCGGCATGAGTAGGATACAAAAACACATTTCCTTCGAGTACTCACAAAAGCACCTAAAGGAAATGAATGCACAAGAACTAAATGAACATATCTGACGTGCTATGAGCTTACGTGACTAGAAGCACCTCGAATCCTCTACTTTGCAATCGGGCATAGTAGCAAGTAAGAGCTTGTTCATACTAGTCATCCTAGAGGAAACTCTTTTGCGAAGTGTGTTCTAAACACTTACGATGAATTAAGAGACTTAGATGACCACTTGGCACATTGCCATACAATGATGAGTTTACACAATTTTTCTGATGCAATCATGTGTAATGTAGCATTGGTTTGGTTTAGCCAACTTTTAGACTATTCCATTTGCTCATTCGATGATCTCGCCATTAGATTTTAACCACACTTCCTTAGCAACAGGGTGCCATGCAAGGACTTGTCTATGCTATGTAACATCTGGTAATACCTTAATGAAACCTTGTGAGCTTACCTTAAGTGCTTTAGTTCGCTAAGCTCCTAATCCCTAAGGTAGAGATCGAAAAAACTTTCTAGGTTATCATTTACAGCATAGACCCCAATAGTAAAGTCTTCGAAGCCATAGCATTGCGTTGCTTGAACACTTTCGAGGAGTTCATGACTACAGTTAAGCAGTATGTTACCCAAGAAGATGCCATCTGACCATGTTTGGAAAATGACATACATTAGAGCACCTCTATAAAGGACCACCTCGGCCCTTATGAAGACCGCCCTTTGTTATTTAGAGAATGTATAGAGAGGTAGAAGCAAAAAATTTGCATATTACTTTAACTACACTCCATTAAAC
The DNA here is from genome assembly GCA_024138015.1 of Lumnitzera littorea. NCBI lineage: Eukaryota > Viridiplantae > Streptophyta > Magnoliopsida > Myrtales > Combretaceae > Lumnitzera > Lumnitzera littorea. The sequence goes on along the minus strand of JAMXBB010000007.1, from coordinate 109,728,001 downwards.
CGCCCTTTCGGAGAAGTTCTCTATGAGGTCCATGAACAACTGCCCTGTGCCCCATACAACAAGGAAACCCTTAAAGCAATTTCTTTGGGCAAATTCTACAATTATTACAGCATGCGTGACCATAATATTGACGAATGCTGTCATTTAAAGAATGTGGTTGAAAGGCTTATTCGCAAAGGCTGCATTGGCTACCTTATTTTCAACAAGTGAAATCAACCACAAGTAGCCCAACACTACTAAATTGAAGAGCAGCAATAGCAACCATGATTGTAGTAAGAAAATCCACTTGATGACATGCACCACAGGGGCAGACGAGGATATATATAAACAATTACGGGAGGACCAGGGCTATTAGACAAAACCTACTCTTCCCAGCCTTAACATGAAGTACTCTTCATTTGAGTAAAGAAATGAAGAATGAACACTACATTTCTTTTTCAAACAGTGACAAAGAAGGCATCGAGTACTTCACATTGATCTGCTAGTGATCATTGCCAAGATAGGGTACTTTGATGTCCTTAATACCTTCATCGACAATGGTAGCTCGGTAAACATTCTATTCTACTTTGCTTACAAGTAAATGAAAGATTAGTTGAAGGAACCCCTTCGCCTATACAAGCAAAGTTTAGCCAGCTTCGGTGGAAAAACTGTCCCAACGAAAGGCCTAATTACGCTACTTATACAATTGCGTGATGATAAGCACATCTCTTCACAGTTAATTGAATTTGGATTGTTGACCATGTTCCCCCTATAATGCCATCTTAGGGCATCCCAACCTTAACAAATTTGACGCATGCATTAGTGAAAGGTGCCTTACGATGAAGTTTCCCATGTCCATAGGGTTTGGGTCTACATATGGCAATCATAAGTTATTTATGACACTCTACTTAAGTGGCATCTTGCACGATAAGATAATGTACATTACATTAGCCCCAATAGCACACAAAGCTCAAGGGGAGAACTGATAGAAGCAATTGAGATCGTTCAATTTGGAGATCGCTTCGATCAAGCAACTTGAATGGGAACTTCCTTATCTATAGAATAATGGGAGTACATTATGACTTTCCCTCACTTTAAGTCATATGTGTTTGCAACAACTCCAAAAGAAATGCCTAGGATCATAGACATACCTAAGGTAACACACCACCTTAGGGTTAACCTCTATGTATGCCCTGTAAAGTAAAAGAGAAGACAGTTAAGTGCTCGAACAGCTAGCTACCATCTAAGAAGAGGTGTAGAAGTTATTGTGAGTTAGCTTTATAAGGGCGGAACGCTAACCTACCTGGCTAGCAAATATCATCTTTGTGAAGAAATTTAATGATAAGTGGCGAATGTGTGTTGATTATACTGACCTCAACAAAGCTTACTTGAAAGATTGTTTCACCCTCTCAAAAATAGACTAATTCGTCGATTCTACCTCCGACCATGTCGGGCTCAACTTTATTTAAGCCTACTCTGGCTACAATTAGATTTGCATGCCCCCCTAAACTAGGTTTAGACATCCTTTATCACTGCATTTGGGACATATTGTTACAAGGTCATGCTTTTCAACCTAAAAAATGTCAGGACAATATATTAAAGGTTAGTGATAGCTGTTTTTAAGCCCTAACTTGAAAGAAACGTAGGAGTTTATATTGATGATATGATTGTTAAAAGCAAACGCAAGACTTACCACATTGAGGATCTATGTGAAACCTTTGATATACTGCGTAAATACCAAATGAAGCTTAACCTTCAAAAATGTGTCTTCGACGTAGGCTCTAGAAAATTCCATAGATTTATGTTTACGAAGTATGGCATAGAGGCCAATCTTAACACAATAAAAGCCATATGGGATATGAAAGATCAAGGATGTCCAATGCCTCATTGGCAGAATAGCCGCCCTTAATCGCTTTATCTCTAAGAGTGCCAACAGGTCTTCCAAGTTCTTCAGATTACTAAAGAACCCACCGGAATTTAAGTAAATGTATGAATGTAAGGCCACCTTTGATAGGCTCAATTAGTTTCTTCAAAGTTTGCCCATGCTCTCTAAACTAATACTCAATGAAGAACTTTATTTATAGTTGGCCATAAGCGACTGGACCCTTTTCTCCATGCTCATCCAAGTAGATGGATGCGAGCATAGGTTGGTTTATTACATTAGCCAGATCCTCTAGGGGTCGGAAGTTAGACACATGCGAGTTGAGAAGTTTGCCCTAATTGTTGTCATCACTACTCAAAAGTTAAGATCGTATTTTTAAGCACACCCCATTGTCGTTCTCATTGATTAACCACTATGAACACCCTTGTAGAAGTTGTGAGACCCCACTAAATTAGCTATTAACTCATGATTGATCGACTCGATAATGGTATGTAAAATTTAAGGCAATTACAGAAATTGATCGATTGAGCTCGAATTTTACAACGAAATTAGGAATATTAGTAGAAGTGATCTCATGAATTTAGATTTAAGAAAATAAAATAATTAAATAGTATATTTATAAAATATATGTATATTATTCGTTATTTATTGGAAGTGAGCGGGGACAGATTCTGATAATTAATGAATCACTAGAGATAAAATATATACACATTAAAAGTCATAAAATAATGTGAACAATATTTAGGAGTATTTATTTATATTAGATATGAGTGTATGTGTAGGAAAATATATACGAAATTACCTAAAATACTTAACATATGCTAAAATATACTAAATTAATTAAAGAAGATTAATAAAAATTAAGAAAAATTAAGTGTCACTTGGAACAATGTTGAATTGTTGCATAGCAGCATAGGAACTTAGTTTAGTATGATTAGGAAGAAGTTTAGATACAAAAAGTGGATACATCACTAACCTATACTACACTTGGTAGCTATAAAATTTGACCATCTACCTAATCTTCCTTTATAAATTCAAAGGAGTCTTTATAAATTCATTTTGGACACTCTAGAGTATAGGAAAAATAGAGAGAGGTGTTGGAGAGTTGAGTAAATATTTTTAGGACACAAGAATAGGGTGTTTTAGGGCTAAATTTGAGTGTGTATACTAGATGAAGACTTGGGAAGGAGCCACCACCACCACTAGGGTAGGGAAGCAATACCTAAGAGGGCGAACACACTTGGACTGCAGGTGGTTGGATCTTGATTTATTGGTAAGTTCAAAATTTACCTTGGTTTTGCTAAAATTAGTAAAAATAAAAAAATTTCCTAGAAAATTTATGAAAAAATGTTTTGTAAAATAATATTACATGTAGATTCTAGGAAAAATATCATTTTATTGAAATTAAATTTTGAAATATATCTCTCTTAAGAAATCACGAAACCCAAGTTGATTTTGCTTTCGTTGTCAAATATTCGATCAATGTTGTTTTAACCCCAAAATTTTCCTGTAAAACACCTATAATAAATATTAAATTACTATGAAGAGCTTTTTATGAAAACTATTTTGTAAATTTTTATGCCTAAAAATCTTATTAAATAGTTATTTATCAAAATATATTTCATGATTTTTCAAGGAATTGATTTGGGTTCTAACTTCAATAATATTTTGGTATATTGTAATATTTAACGATGTTGAGGGATTAAATTTGTAAAGCTAGAAGTGTTGGATTTGAATATTGTATGCTTGGAGATATTATATGTGTAGTATGTAAAGAGTTTAAATAATGAAGTTAAGTATAGCTGATTCAACCTAAAGTGGTGATGGGTTATGTGGTGTATTTTGAATATGGTTATGAATAGAAATTGTAGGAATTTAGGCTAAGATGTAGTGTGTGTTCAAATCAAAGGCTAATTTAAAAGCTAAATCAAAGACTAGGTGAAAGTAGCAAACTAGGAAATTGATCATGAACTAAAATAAAGACTATATACACTTGAATTGTAGTTAGTGAGACTTTAGAGAATATGCCAAAGGGTATTTTTGAGATTCATGTGATAAATTGTAATCAAGGACTAAATTGGAAATTGAATTAGAGACTGAATGAAAAGTTGAATAAAAAACTATTTAAATATGAAACTAATCACAAGAGACTTAAAACTTGAATAATTAAATACAGTAAAACCCTCAATTAAGTATAATAATCTGAGTTATAGAATAAGGCTTATATATATTAATTGTATGAGTATTAAAATGATATTTATATTAAGGGACTAATGGCAATACTATAATACGAGTTGTGCCTTAGTGAGCAAGCAGGGAGTTTAAGTAAATTTAGGATCGATATGTAACTATATTTTGCAGTATTGTTTTATAATACTTCGAGATTTCAAATTATACTTGATTGTGCTTATAAGTAGCTTGAATGTGTGCATACTTGTGTGTCAGTGTTTCTGAGCTTGATAGTATATTATTGGTTTGTTGGTTTTGGATTACAATTATTTGTATTACATGATATTGATTGATCACCTTAAATTGAATTTAACGATATATGACTTGAAATCTTAACCGGACATGCATTACAATTCGTTAGGGAACACTTAGCTTTCTCTAGTCAAATATCGATACCTTCGAAGGGATAATACTGTAGCATAATGGTCTTTCTTCATCCTTAATCGATCTAAGTGACAGGAGATGAGGTCGTACTAAGGATGAAGGCAGTAGTTTAAAGGATAGTTGTTAGAGGAGAGATGTCTACATTGCATAAGCCTAGGTTTGGCTGTAAGCTATTGCATATGTGTTAAAACTCCTCAAACTTGAATTAGAGTGGGCAAAATTTCTCTAATCTCACAACTGACAAGATAACATTATGCGATGGTATTTGTTTAATGCATTGTATTTGACTAACTGTTTGATAATCTTGCTTGTGCTTGTCGTATAGTCTTGTTTCCATCTTACTTATTGAGCAGTTGGTTGCTCATATCCTTATAGATTTCCTTGTAGGTGTTGAGTAGAATTTTATGTCATAACTACCTTGAGACTGATGACTGATGGATCTTAGGGAATGAGGATATAAATTGAAGAATAGTTAAACTTCTAAAGCTTTTATTCTTATTTACCAAACTTGTGGCATCGAACTATATATATATATTAAAAAAATTAGGTTATTGAGTCTTGTAAGTAATACTTGAATTATCTGAATTTTAATGTATGTTTTAAGATGTCCCTAGGCAACATCATATTATTTTCATGTGAATTATTTACTTTAAAACGTATTAATCGTGAATGCCTTGTATAAATCAGGTTTATGATAGCAGCTTTGAGGTTAGCTTTCATTTTAGGATGGTTTACACACGGGACTATTATTACTTTTTTGCTTTGAGGTGTGATAGAAGCTGGACGCATGGTTAAATACTCCTTAGAACTTATTGCTTGTGGCGTCCGATTTCACCCTAAGCAAGCCATAAAGGAAAAGTCTTTGCGGGCTTCATTGCCGAGTATATTGGAGAGGAGGAAGCACCAACTCACATTGATATTTCGGCGTGGACTCTCCACATCGATGGATCTTCTATTCCGGGGGAGTGGAGCAGGAATAGTTCTACAAAGACCTTACAACACTAAAGTCCTGTATGTGTTCAAGTTTGGATTCTCTGCTAGTAACAACGAAACCAAGTACGAAACTCTTATCGCAGGACTTAAGATCACAATGGATGTCGTGGTCGAGAAGCTCAACATCTACTTGGACTCCATGTTGGTAGTATAGCAGGTTAAAGGGAATATGATGGATTGCCAACCTTTGGCCCCTTCACTTACGCACGCCTTTGAGTCCTATAGTCTCTCGCTAAGAGGATACTCTTACATTAGCTTATCGAGGATGAACACTTGTTTGTGGAGGAGTTTTGGGTAAACTCCCTAAGACCCCAACTCAGATGTACTTTGCTGCTCTGCTTTAATCTTTGTCCAGTCACCAACCCCTCAAAAGGCTAAGTTGTCAAATTCCAAGGCCGAGGTGACCATGCATCGAACTCTACTATTTCAAACCTATGGACATGGCAAGTGCTGAAGCTTAAGCCCCTACACACCAAACCCTCTTCTTTCGACCCCCTGAATAGCTGCATCCATCATTTGGCTGGAAAAATCCAAACACCATTCATCTGCAACAGTTACAACTTCATTACGGCTTAGTTATCATGTCCCAAGAGTCACCTATGTGAACTCATTGACAGGCCATCACCTATCCTTACTTTTCTAATATTTATACTATATTCCATTTTCTCCATTTATCCTATTTACTTTTTTTTTTTTTATATATACTAAAAATCTCTTTCTTTATTGTCTTTTAATAATTTTCCTTACTTGTATTGTTGCCTTAAAGGATTTATTATAAACAATCCTTTTACTGTAGCCGCAAGGCATCTTGGACCTTTTTTAATATTGAAGATGCTGGTTCTTGTGAGATACTCTTCTCTGAGTACATTTCCTTTACACTTTTATCTAATCTTATCGAGTAGCTCAAGGTTAGTGACGAATGGACCTTAACATAAGCTTGTGAGTTATATCAAGTGAAGTGTTAAGTCATGTTATATTCGTTGGCGTATCATATCCTTTGAGCAGCTCACGGAAGCTATTGTGTTTGTTGACTATTTTATTCTCATTTTATTCGATATTTTGAAGGACCCATCTGGTCACTATCTCCTATAATAAGCTTTAGTGATTACTAAGCTCCTAGGTACATCATATAATCTTGTTATCAAAGCTTAAGGTTGTGATCGAAAGCTTCGCGTTGAAATAGTTGCTCTTATTCTATTGTGTGTATGTTTTGCTGTACTATATTTTTGTATAGAAAAATAGAGTAAGCCCTTAAGTTATTGTGTAAGTTAGTATTTTCAAGGGTTATGAGAATTTTCTGTAAGTAGTAAATTTTTTGAAGTTTTATATTGAGAATGTCGAATCACAGTGTTTAAAGAGAGATTAATGATGTTGAGAGTAATGCTCTTGGTTATGGCTGTATCACTCAATATACCACATGAACTACTAATGAGCAGATACAAGACCTTATTGTGATTGTGGCAAATTTGGCTATTACTATGCAAAGGGCCGTAAAGACTAGGCCGTAAGAGAGGGTTGTTGTTGAACAAGGCCAACAAGTGAGAGATAAACCGAAAAGATAGATGGGTGAGAATTGAGCACTTGTAGCTAATAACATAACCTTAGCTCCACCCTGATGTGATGATAGAGTTACGAGAATGAGACTTGAGTTGGATGAAGCTGAAGAGTATGAAGAGGAGGGGTAGTATGATGGAATTGAGCAACATGAGCTTAGAGTTCCTAAAGGAACCAAGCACCTTAAGTTGTAGATCCCTAGCTTTAATGGGTCTGGAAGTGTTGATGACTACCTAGATTGGGAAGAAAAGATTGAAAAGATATTTGACTTTTATGGTTATGAAGATACTGTTTGTATTCGAGTGGTTGTGTTAGAATTCTCTAAGTATACTGTAATGTGGTGAAAGAAGTTGTAGAATGTGGTTGAGGCAAGAGTAAAGCTGAGGAGCCCGAGGTCAAGAAAGATGAAGGTTAGAGCTCAGGGAGGAAGACCTGAGAGATTAAGTGTTTCAAGTGTTTTGGTTTTAGACATGTGGCTAATCAGTGCCTGAACAAACATCTCATGACCATTAAGGGAGACAAGCCCCAATTTGAAGTGGAGAGTGCTAGTGAAGGAGAAGATGAAGTAGGAGTTGATCAGCTGTTGGAAGAATTTTAAGAAGATTTCGATGTCGTAACCCCATTTGAAATGGGAGCAGAGTACTGTATAGTCGTATGGAGATCTCTTAGTACCTATGCATTAGGTAAGAATGAGCAGGGTAAGAACCTCTTTTATAGAAACTGTTGAGTGAATGGCAAGTTGTGTGCTTTGATCATTGATAGAGGAAGCTGTACTAATGTAATAGCTCAAGGAATGGCAAAGGCCCTGAAATTATTGACCTACCCTTACCCTAAGCCATATGAGATTCATTGGCTAAATGAGAAGGGAGGTCTACCTATTGTTGAGTAAGTTAAAGTACTCGTTATTGTTAGTGATAGATATAAGGACGAGGTGTTATGTGATGTCTTACCCATGTGTGCTTCACACATCTTACTTGGGTGACCATGGCTATTCGATTTGAGAGTGTTGTATGATAGATATAGGAACACCTATATATTCCAAAAGGATGGGAAGAAGGTTATATTGACCATAATGAGCTCCAAGGAAGTGCAGAAGTAGCAATAAAAGATTATTCGATCACTATAGCGAAAGTCCTTAGTAATTTCTTGAGCCTAATTTTCTAGAGACTCCAAGATGGAAGAATGTGTGCTCTTGTTAGTCAGGAAGCTTCTAGAGTTGAAGGAGACTGGAGCTTTACCTGTCGAGGTATAACCTTTACTATAGGAGTATGCCGACATGTTTCCTAGCAAGATGCCGAGAAGATTACTACCTATTAGAGGTATAGAGCATTGTATTAACTTCAACCTTGATAAGCTGTCAACCACTAATTCTCTTACTCGTGCACGACTTCGAGGCATCCAATCCCTTACTCGAAGAACTCTCTCTCTTCAACCTGTCGATGACGAGAAACTCTTATGCAAAAGAAAGATGGTTGAATTTCTTGACAGCTTTGGAAGGTTACACCCTGCTCTGTTTTCTCCCTCTTATGCTGAATCATCGAACCTCCAGCTGCCGAGAGCTTCTTGTCGAGTGATGAGACACTCTCTTACTGGCTGAGTACTTCTCTTTCAGCTTCTTATCTATACTTGCTATATCCCTTTCTCGTCTCAGCAATCCCTGATACTACCACAACTTGTTTTCACTCAACTGCTATACCCAGAGAATCTTTATACGAAATCAATGTTACGATGCCACCTGTTCATTTCATCTGACATTATACTATTTTTCCCTTTTTGTCATTTGTTCTTTTTGCCCCTTTTCGTATGTATTAGGAATTTCCTTTTTGTGTATGCTTTTTTGTAATTTCTTCATTTGTAATGTTGCCATAGTGACTTATTATAAATAATCCCTTCTCCTTGTAAGTTGAAATCATCTTACTTTACAAATAGACATTGAATATATTGTTCTTGTGAGACAACCCACTTTAAGTTCATTTTTATACACTCTTATCTAATCTTACCGAGTAGTTCGAGATTATTGGCGGGTGGAACTTGACATTAACTTGTGCATCATATTAAGCGAAGTGTTAAGTTGTGTTGTGTTCATATATCCACCAAGCAGCTTCATGTTAGCTACTCTAGTTAGTTTGTCGACCTACTCACTTTAAGTTTCTTCGATATTTCAAATGATCCATTGGTTCAAATCTTCTACAGTGAGTCTTAATGATGACTGACCTCCTACGCACATCAAACCTAAAGTTGCTTTACTGAATTGACCTACTTATAGGCTCAACCTTGAGCAGGTTGCTGAGTTGAAGAAATAAGTTGATGAGTTGATTGATTATGGATATGTCCGAGAGAGTATGAGCTCCTGTGCTATGTCGGTTGTTTTGGTACATGGAGAATGTGCATTAATAGCCAAGCAATCAATAAAATCACTGTTAAGTACCGATATCCGATCCCATGGTTAGATAATACGCTGGATAAATTGCATGGTGCTCGAGTCTTTTCAAAGACTGATATAAAGAGTAACTATCGTCAAATATGAATGAGACTCAAAGATGAATGGAAGATTACTTTCAAAACAAAGGATGGTTTGTTCCAATGGATAGTGATGCTATTTAGTTTAACAAACGTGCCAAGTACCTTTATATGACTCATGAACCATGTTTTGAGAACAATGATTGGTAAGTATGTTGTTGTTTACTTTGATGATATCTTGATATATAGTGTTGACCTCATCTCTCATGTCATGTACCAAAGGTTTATGTTCGATATCTTTCGTGTTGAGCACTTTTTTGGCAACTTTAAGAAATGTGCATTATGTTAGAGCGAGGTAGTATTCTTCGGTTATGTTGTTTTTTAGGGAGGCATCAAAGTTGATGACGAGAAGGTTAGAGTTATTCTCGAATGGTTGATGCCAGCTAGTGCTATCGAAGTTAGAAGTTTCCATGGTTTAGGTTCATTCTATCGAAGCTTCATTCGGAACTTTCGTTCCCTAGCTGCCCTACCGATCGAGTTGACCAGGAAGAACTTTGAATTTAATTGGTCTGAGAAGGCTCAAAGGAGTTTTAATGAGATTAAGGCCAGGTTAACTTTTGCCCTAATACTCGTCTAGCCTGACTTTAAGAAAGTTTTTGAATTAGAATGTGATGCATCTAGAGTCGACATTGGAGCTATTCTTATGCAGGAGCAACGACTAGTTGCTTATTTTAGCGAGAAGCTCAAATGAGCCACACTAAATTACTCGGCATATGGCAAGGAATTTTATGCCCTTATCCAAGTACTTTAGAACTAACAAGACTACTTACTGTTGAGAGAGTTCATCATCTGTACAGATCATGAATCTCTCAAGAATCTTAGAAGGCATCAATAACTTTCTTGATGTTTGAGTTTGAGTTTGAGTTCTTGGAAACTTTTTGCTATGTCATCCAATACAAAAAGGGAAGTACCAATACTGTGGTCGATGCACTCTCCCGTCGACATGTTCTTACTACCACTTTACAGGCTAGGATACTTGGATTTGGCACCCTGGTCGATCAGTTTAAGCATGATTTGTGTTTTAGGCTCTTAGTGGTCAAATGCAACATAGGAGGAGTAGTCGATGGGTTTTATTTGAGTCAAGAGTTTCTAATGAAGGGTAAACAAATTTGTGTGTCGAGCGGTTTTATTAAAGAATTACTTATTTGAGAAGCCCATGCTGGATGCTTAGTTGACTACTTTGGTGAGAAGAGAATGGTTGAGTTGTTGAAGGAACATTTCTATTAGCTTGGGATGATGAAGGATGTGCACCGAGTTCTTGAATGATGCGGGGTGTGCAAACATGTCAAGGGAAGAAAGGAGCCGTATGGAGAGTACACACTTCTATCCATATCTGAATGACTATGGACTGATTTGAGCATGGATTTCATGCTCGATGTACCCCAAACATCATGGAGACATGATTTTATTATAGTTGTAGTTGATCGGTTTAGCAAAATGAGTCATTTCATCTCCTGTTACAAAACCAATGAAGATTTATTTGTTGTTAACCTCTTATTGCAAGAAATCATGTGGCTGCATGGAGTACCAAGGCCTTTACACGTTGAGCCCTCCTCTTTTGACCCCTTGAACAGCTGCATCCATCATTTGGCTTGGCAAATCCAAATACCATCCATCTACAATAGCCACAACTTCATTGTAGCTTAACTATTATGTCTTAATAGTCACCAATATGAACCTATTAATAAGCTGTTATCTATCCTTACTTTTCTGACATTTGTACTATATTCTCTTTTTGTCATTGTCTTATTTACTCTTTTTTTATACATACTAAGAATCTCTTTCTTCATTGTTTTTTAGTAATTTTCTTTATTTGTATTGTTGCCCTAAATGACTTATTATAAATAATCCTTTTACTATAGCCGCAAGACATCTTAGACCTTTTTTAATATTGAAGATATTGGTTCTTGTGAGATATATTTCTTTGAGTGCATTTCTTTTACACTCTTATCTAATCTTGTTGAGTAGCTCGAGGTTAGTGGCGAGTAGACCTTAACATCATCTTATTAAGCCGTGTTGTGCTTATTGGTGCGTCATATCTTTCAAGTAGCTCATGGAAGCTATTGTGTTTATTGACTATTCCATTCTCATTTTCTTCGATATTTCGAAGAACTTATTTGATCACTATCCTCCACAGTAAGCCCTAGTGATTATTGAGCTCTTAGGCACATCAAAATATGAGACAAAAGGTAAAGCGATAGTAAAATATCTCCAGGCGGTGCGAGATCTCACCTCTAACTTCACTTCCTAGAGCATAACCAAAATTGCTCGAATAGAGAATTTAAAGGCGGATAAGTTATCTAAGCTTACCTCTACGATTGTGTCCTCGCCTTACATGAGCAACTAATGAATTCTCTTCCAGTATGTGATGCCATGAACTATCGACGAGTAGCCATAAGAAATTCTTGAGATCCATCCTATACCAGCCCAACCACTTGGATGAACCCTCTCCTCAACTACTCCAACATCGATGCCCTACCCGACGATAGAGCAGAAGCCAAGAGGCTCAGCTACAATACAACCAACTATGCCATCATCAGCAACATCCTCTATTGGCGCGAGCATAGCAAGCCCCTCCTCCACTACTTGAAAATATTAAAGGCCTCCATGCCTTTGAAGAGCTACAAGTAAGTATGTGTAGTAATCACATCTAAGCGCAATCCTTGTCAATCTAAGCCCTTCATCTCGAGTACTATTGGTCGAAGATGAAGGAGCATGCAAAAACCCTGGTGTAGCGATTTATAACTGTCGGAAGCATGAGCCCATTAACCATGCTTTAAGTACGGAACTTTGCTCCATGATGAGCCATGGCCTTTTGCTCAATAGGGACTTAATGTGCTCAAACTGTTCCAAAAGGCATCCGGAGGACATCGGTTTATTGTGGTTATTGTGGACTACTTCACAAAATGGTAGAAGTCTAAGTGGTTGTAAGCATAGCCGCGAGGGCAGTAGATAGGTTTGTTTTGACCAACATCTTCATTGGATTTGGGGTACCCTATACCTTGATTACATATAATCGAAAATTATTTGCAGTGTGCGGTTTGGGGAGTTTTATGACAAACACCACATTAGGCTGTGCTACACTCTAATTGCTCACCCTTAAACCAACAGGCAAGTTGAGGCTATCAACAAGATAGTCCTTAGCAAACTAAAAAAGAGGGTAGAGTTGGCAGGTGGTCACTAAGTGGACCAACTTCCTATAATCCTTTGAGGGTATTAGACCACGCATAGGACAATCATGGGAGAAACCCCTTTTTGCTTAGCGTCCGAATTAAAGGTCGTACTACCCATCAAGTTAGAACTCCCAACAAGAAAAACCTAGAACTTTAATATTGGCACTAACCAAGTAGCCCTTCAAGTAAGCCTTGATACTATTGATAAAGTGAAGGATGCTACACGAGCTCAAGTGGCCGCCTATTAGCAATAAGTGGTTAGATATTACAATAAAAAGGTTAAGCATAAAGTTTTTTTAGCCTTGAGACTTGGTCTATTGAAAGCTTGAAGCCACTGGTTCACGAAAAGGGTAAAGCGAGCTATTGTCAAATTAGAGGACTTTGTTTGCATCAAGGAAGATGTAAGCAATGGGCCTTATAGGCTAGAAAACATGAATGGCCAACCTATCCCTAGAACTTGGAACACTGATAACCTTGGGCCTTATTTCTTGTAAATGTATGAGGACTCAAACACACATTGTAAAAATTATGAAATTGTAATAAAAAAACAAGCTTTCTACGTATCTTACCTTATTGCCTACTTAATGCTAACACTGCTTGATTACCATCAAGCCTTACCCTTTATCCTGTGACAAAGGTAATACACCTGATTGAGTTGAGTAAATCTTCATCCTCAATGTCTAGGAGTTCTTATCGGCCACTATGCTCAAGAACTTCAAAGTCTTGAGCCTTGTCTCGAGCACTCAGAGGGTTTTGATAGGGATTACAAACCAATCACTCGCTCTCGAGCTTAAGAACTCACAAATATGGGTCAACGAGTTGTTTAATGAGAGTTAAACTCTGAAGAATGATGCATTCTCTAGTCTGACTTGCTAAGTTACTTTACTCTCCATCTCATTAAAGAGACTCTTGAGGTACCCAACCTGTTGTTAAGCCAACCCCTTCACAACACATCAGTCTAAGGTTAAGCATTGAACTTACCTGTTATTGACTTAATACATCGCCAAGGCCGAGTTGCCTTGATCCCGAGTTGACTAGCTGAGGCTGACTAAACAATGGGCTATCCTTTAGAACAACCCTTCTTCAGTCCAGAACTTCTGAGTTGTCAAGTATCTAACCTTGACTTGATCTGCTTTGAACCTGTTTTGCTCGACAAACAACATCATTTGGACCATAGAATGGACAGTTAACACGCACCCCATTTTCTAACATTTATACTGTCCTTTTTGTAACCAAATATCCTTTTTGCTTGTTTAGAACTTTGCCCTTATAAACAATGAATCTTTACTCTTCTAGTAAGAATCCTTTTTGTAAATTACATATACCTAATTTCTCCTTCGGACCATCTTATTGTTTGAACCAATCCTTTTGGCTCACTTAATATTGGTAGCCGTGTGTCATCCTTCTCGGCAATTTGCATAAGGTTCTGATGCCTAAAGGGTCACATTAGGACAAGCACATAGACCACGTTTATATGCTTGACCCTCTGCTTAAAACTAGACTCAACATGCTCGATGCTCTTGACAAAGTAGCATTTAGATTGAGGTTCCTAAGCCCATGAATGACACAATGATATGGGAGAAGAAAAACCAAGGACATTTCCACACCTAAAACAAAATTGTTTACAGGTGTAGGTGCCCAAAACAAAATGAGGAAAGAATATAGTTTGGATATAAACAATTAAAGATGCATGATGAAAAGGCAATAATACTTATTAGAATTCCATTACCATTGTCCATTGTAATTACGAAGTCAAGGGCCGGCACCCCAAATAGTATACATAAAAACAAAACATAAACAACAAAAATAAAAGAGGCCTAACCAATAGTCCAACACAACAAACATTCACATAATCATTTTTCTAAGCATCACTAGGCTTAGCATCATCTACATTATCCTCTTCCTCTTCCTCCTCCTCAGCATCATCTTAAGCATTCTCGGCTTTAGCATCGGCCACATCACTGCCACCAAGAGCTGTACCATTTAACTAGGATAGGAAGTTGAGGTTGACGCTAAGTTAATTCTCCTAGACCTCCTCCCTCACAAACCTTCTTACCTCCCTTATCTAAAGCAGCCTTGAAGTTGTCACCTACCTTGAACTTAAGATATAATTTGTCCAAGGCTGCTTTAGTCAATTCGCAGCTTATACTTCAACTCAGCCTCTCGCCTCTTGAATTGGACTTAGGCTTTTGCGATTTCCCCCTTTGCCACTTGGACCTCCCATTTAGCCACCTCTGCCTCCTTTTTGGTGGCCTTGACTTCCTCCTTCGCCTCCTTGACTTCCTTCTTAGCAACTTCTAGCTTCTATACTCAAGCATTTAATGCAGTCTCCAAGTCTTTGGTATGTTTCCTCACATTGCTAACCTCAAACTTGGCCTTACACACCTCTTGCTTGAGCATTTGCTTTTCTAACCCAGGCCGCTCATAGTCCTCCCATACATTAAGGGTTCGTACCCTCAGCTTGTCCAACTCCTTTTTTCAGATCTCTGTAATCTCCCTCTAGCTCCTAGCAATGTTGATGAGACGATTGCAATGAGAAAAATTAGTGCAAACAATCACTCATAGGGAATTAATGAAAAAAGTTAGGGTTCAGACAATACTTATTATGGGAGCATACGCTTGCGAGAAAATGCGTACCTACATAGGCTCATGGCATTCCTTAAACCTTCTAAAGTAATTAGTATGCTTTCATCGAAACCCTTCCCTTGGAAAAGTGTTGCATGCTCCTTCCTTAAGGGCCATTGCAAAGTGATTAGGCTTAGTTGTTAACCAATTAACGTCTCAGCATCCCCACTTGTATTGTCCTCTAAGTTGATAACATGCATAGGTTAACCCCTCGATAGTCTGTCGACCTTTGTTGCATCTTCAGCCTCTTAGCGCCCAGATACCTCCTGAGCCCCTATAACAACCCTCCCTTTTAAGGACCTATCCTAAATTGGCTTATTGGAGATAGATCCCTCCAACTCCTTCTCCATAAGTGTCTTGTGCTTAGGCACCAAACCAACTGAGTACTAACCTACAATTACTTGCTACTTAACAACAGTTCCTAATGGCACATTGATAGAGATATCTTGTGACTCCTCCACCACAGTCACCTTTCCTTTCCTTCAGGCCCCTGACATCATTCTTCTTGCTCCTCTTCATCACCCGAGCTGCTCTTTGCTCCTCAACAACCTTCTTACCCTTCTTCTGCATCTTGAGATCCCTCATCTACAACATCCCTGCCTTGAAGGAATCATCGTACAAGTCATAGGCTTCAAGGACAACATGAAAGTTAGCACAACGAAAGACTAATAACAACAAAATAAAATACTTGTTGAGGACAAGTAGCCCCGAGCTCTCACCTAATAACGTCCAACAGTGGTAAACTCCTAATTACCCTCCCTTGCTACATGCTTTCTCATACCTGTCTCCTAATAGTATAACCTCTCTTTCCATAGAAATACACTTACAGTGTGCTTCATGTAGAAACCATACCCTATGCCATTGCATGACATTAAGCACCTAATCCTTTGCCTTGTTGTTCGTAGAAACAAAATAGTTCATGTTTGTCATTTGGATTGGCTTGTTCTACCCAGTTAGAAAATCGAGCTTGTAAATTGACCTTATATGAAAGAACTGCTCCTTCTAGTCCTTTATCTTTGACTTCTTCCTATAGAAAATTCTCATATGTGGCCCTTGGCTTACGTAGTACACCTAGTCTTCCTGATCATCCTTTAGTTAGAAGAAATCGCTTGTCGACCTTCTTATGTGAAAAATAAACATGGCCTTGAAGGCTACGAACACTTACCATGTATTTAGGTAGAGAGAATTCGATGACTCTTAGAAGTAGTTCAACACTTCCAACTAGAAAGCAAAGAAATGAAGGTGCATCCTTATGTTGCTTGCCTTCCAATACAAGTAAAATGTGTCCTTGCTCCCAAAGTCACACTTCCTTTGATGAAACCTCCTAGTAAACCTGACGCAACTGTTATTCATCATGCTTGTATTTTACCTTAGTCATGAGCTACCCTTTTTCCTTAGATAGCCATAACTTCACTACTCTTTTTGGCTTATCAGGTGCGTACTCTCCTGAAGGCCTACCCTTCTCAATAACCCTTCTTCTCTCCTACGACCATTCGACCTCCTTGCCACCGGCTACCATTGCCGTTGTCTCTATTAGGGGGTGGGAGGGCGGAGTGGGGTCGGGCATGCCCTCCCCCCATTCTCGACAATAATGCCTCACCTACGAACCTCTTTTGATTTTGTTGCTTGAAACTCCTTAAGGAAGTGAAAAGAAATTGCAAGAAAATGATGGAAAGTGCTCTAGAGAGACTTTGACAAAGTCTCTACAAAGTAAAAGTAAGAGTGAAGAATAAACTAACCTCAAAGGCCCTTAAGTAGGTAGGTATGGCTAAGAGAACTGTTACCTCATGAGTAACCATAGTAGATGCCCATGCGAGGTGATCAAAGAGTCAGCAGCCAAAATCTATCTAATGAGCGGATTACCAACTTAGCGTCCACGTGCACCTATTGAACGGTTCACGCCTTTTGAGGGCCTTGAGCATTCTAAGGGTTACATTAATTACACTACTGTCACATCTCTTTGATAAGCGGTTAGTGGCGACATTCCCGAGCACAAACCTTAGTGCTCAACCCTACAGAAGTATCTACACTCGGTATGATCATTTTACATGTTAGGAAAAGAGGTTTGAGTGCTTGGTTATGACCCTAAACAGAGAGCAAACAGTCATAAAAGGAATAAGCAAAGCAATGAATGAGACATTAACTAGCGACGAAGGAAAGGGAAAGAAGGATAGAAAATCATATTTGAAAACTTCATTTCATTCAAATTCATAATTTTTACAAGGCTTTAAGGGTTGGCATACCAACCCCAAATATAAGCAAGAGCAAAAGTACAATTAGAAGAAAATAGAGTAAAGCTCGAAGCATCCGTATACAGCCTACGCTTGATTACCTCGATTCAGAAGCTTCTTCGTTTCCTTGCTGGATTCTTTGAGTTCATCGAGTAGAGATCCATTCTCATCTACCAACATGTTGTAGTGGGCTCTTCCTTCGTCCTGCCTAAGTTGATTATGTCGATATTGGCAACTTCAAGGTGAATTTCCCACTTATCAAAAGGATCAAGGGACACCCAACCTATTCGGAAACTCTCAAGGAAGATTCTTGTTCAATTGCAGCCTCTTAAGCACCTAAAGAGTGCACTTAGTAGCTACCATGAACCATTACCATAGGAGTACGTAGACTTGTATTAGGGAAGACCAAAGTCCACTCGCCCCTCGACAGTTGCCATACTCCTATGCCTTAGAACCTCCAGGAGTTCTCACCCTATTCTTGGCCAAGAACCCCGAGCTGTCGGGGAACCCAGTTTCAACATTAGAAACACCATAAACAACAGGGAACACACTACTGTCTATTGTGCATGTGAGTACATTTGTGGTGTGGGTGCCACAATGATTGGAGGATGTACTACCGAGTACCCTTTACAGTGTGAACTTGCTTGGCTTGGTGAAGGATCCGACTGAGGGATCAATGTACACCCTTGATCAGTACTCAAAGGTTACCCCCCACCGCAAGGCAACCTATTACATCCCTCAATCGGTACTCAAGAGCCTATAAGGGGATTGTTCCTTAAGTTTGTACACTTTCCCTTAAAGTCTGACCTTTTTCGACTTAGACTTCTCTCACAACTTACAGTACTAGAGGAAGCCTTGCTATGCTCTCAAGGGATTCAAAAAATGGTCAAGTGAAACACTGAAATGAGAATGAAGAACTAGGTCCCATTGGACCTTTATATAGCTAACAAAAGGAGGGTTCAAGCCTTATGAGTGTTGCTATTGACCCATCCAATGACAATGGTAGGGTAGCAATGAAAGACCACCATTAATACAGTAATTAATCTATGATTATGGTGTTCCCGAGGCACATTAATGGCCATGTAAGCCACACATTTTCTAATACGTTATTATTGTTCTTGGGAAAAGACTGCATTAAAAAAGACCACACTAGAAAAGACCATACGAAGTAGTCCCATCAGCGATCGTGTTGTGCAGGCACCTAATAGTTCCTTTCGTCCTGACCATCTGAAGCCCATTGCGTGGTGGAAACCGTGACTAAGAACAGACAAGGTCGGTCACTAAATGGGTTTAAGCTTACCGAAAGCCTGAAAAGGTGATGGGAAAAATGTATGAAAGAAGAAAAGCAAATGAAATGTAAGTAAAACCTACGAATAGTTCCGATGGATATGACATACTAATGAAATTTTCGAGAACTCATAACACAACTCGATATGACTTACGAATTAGTTTGGTGAGATTACTCGCTACCTAGCCTTGCTTGAGGGGTAGGATAAGAGTGAAATGAATGTAAACAAAGTATTGTTTACAAAAGGAAAATGTCAAGTATATTAATATTCAATTTGATATTTACAGCTACAAATATAATGTTATTTATACTTGAGAATTTATGGCAACATGCCAAAAAAGGAAAAGACAAAAAGGGTATTATCTTAAAAAAGTATTGTATAAGAATACAAAAGGGTAAAAATAAATATTTAAGAAAGATAATGATTAGTGTGGCAGATTCTACATGTGGTCCTGTATAAGTAGCAGCGATATATTGGTGAAGCTGTTGGAAGATACGGGCAAAAGAGTATGATCAGATTGTTGGTCTAAGCAGGGGTGACTAAGGATTAGTCCAAGGTTGCTCTTTTGGTGCCTTAGCAAGAGTGAAGCCGAATGGTTGGTTAGCTCGGACTTGAGTGAGTACTCAAGAATGGCTTAGCTATTATCTTGGTAATCTACAATTTGATATAATTTAGAGAGATAGGCAGTCATTCGGCTAGGCATATAGATTGACTTGGTAAAAAGATACTCAGCTTCGGCAGGAGTCAGTTGGAGCAGGAGGATCAGTCTTGCTAACCGTTCTAGTCTTCGGGTTTGGTTGCAGGTCAAAGGCTCAATAGATTGATTCCTATCATTGTGCCTCTCCCTTAGGTACATCTAACTCTAGAGTCTGATTGTGCAATACTCTCCTTGCTACTTTGATGGCAAGGAGAGTAGGGGGACAAGTGTTGATAGTTACCTTTTGGCTTAAAACTCCGAAGGCCCAAGCTTATTATTGAACTTGGCTAACCCATTTGGAAACCTCACTCGACTTTTCTAGATGATTTCTCTCACCTAGTATGTAGGCTTGAGCTAGTAGGCATGCATAAAGACTCCAAATTGCTCCAAGCACCTATCATCTCCTAATCTCTCCCTTAGACCCAAACAACCAGAGGGCTTGTGAGCTCTACGGGAGTTCTTAAGACCCCAAGAACCCCTAAACTAAGCTCCAAGAACCCAAGGAGCCCTTAGAGATCTAATGTCTCATCTTTTGACCACTAAGAAAGAGAGCGTCTCCTACCTAGAGAGACCTTTGGGAAGCTCTCAACTTGATATAGTCAAACTCATTGTCTCCTCCATCTTTCTCTCTCTCCTCATTAAATGCTAAGTGATAACTTGACGCATAACCTAGAGGTTTGGCCACCAAGCTATGGCAGCTACCCATATTGATGTGATAGGCGGGAGTCCTTTTTTGTAC
The DNA here is from genome assembly GCA_024138015.1 of Lumnitzera littorea. Classification (NCBI taxonomy): domain Eukaryota; kingdom Viridiplantae; phylum Streptophyta; class Magnoliopsida; order Myrtales; family Combretaceae; genus Lumnitzera; species Lumnitzera littorea. The sequence goes on along the minus strand of JAMXBB010000007.1, from coordinate 109,707,706 downwards.
TAATAGTACCCCTTGTTTGGATTTTGTCCAAGCCAATCCCTTCCTACAATGTAGTCGGGTAGTTCAGTTCCCTTATCGATAGATAGGAAGTAAGACATCAAGTAAGGACATCTTTTGGAAACTCTTCTTAATAAACTATCTTACGTACTCTCTTAATTCTAATTATTCTCATTGCTAACTTGAGTATTGGAGAGTCCTTATTAGTTACGCTAAAGAGAGCTTTTTGCAAGTTTACTATTGTCAACGGTTATTAGACCACTAGGAGTTCCACTAAGGATTGTATTAGTGATATCTATTATCACCAATTGGGATAGAAATGGAAATGGGATAAAGCTAACAAAAGTATTTGAACTTTCCTATTTTTTCATTTTATTATTTAAACTTTCAATTTGTTTATTTTACTACCCCAACTTTTTAAATAAGATAAATTAGTACATTCATCATAACAACCGTTATTATATAATGGTAAAATAATAATATAATTAGATCAACTTTTATTTTAGTTTCATTTTAGTACTCAAATTTTACCTTTCTTTTTTTGGTATTTCAACTTTTTTAAGTGAAACAAATGGATATTTTTTACAATAATCTTTATAAAAATACTATAAAAAATCAACACATAACATTGAATATGTTTATAATGTTTATTTAATATACATAAATACATTTTAGCTACACTTAAACATTATTAATAGTTACATATGGTGACCTGTAAAAGTAGCTGATTGTTGGATGTTTATAGATGTTTCCTATATTTGGCAACGTTTATTTTATTAACGTAATGGAATTGATCTACAATGGACCTTTGGTGACATGTTTGGGCTACGTTTATTAAACGTAGCTAAATATTTTTAGCTACATTTTTTTTCTTGATTAATAACATTTATTAAATGTCGCCCATAGCCAAAACTTCTGTAATGTCATTGGAACAAAGTCAGTAGAACTCACACGTTTTCAAATCAAGACTTCTCAAACCACTTGTGTTGGCTAATGACCTCTAATTCTCTCACTTTTTGCTATTTCCCCATGTAAGTACTTGCACTTGAATAAATGGTTGTGTGTATTTTCCAAATCCAAATATTTTTCTTATGAGTAATGCCAAAATGCATACATAAGTATATCATAAAAAAGAAGAAGAAGATAAAAGTAATAACTTTTACATCTATCAAAGTTTATCTAAATAGAAGAATTGATGAATTGGAATAGGATGAAAATTACATTCAATTTTATTACATTGTAGTAACCCTTCTAGTATTGTGGTATCTTATACCCTTTAGTTGAAGGATTGAATTTAGGGTTACACATTGATTATTCAAGACTTCAAAAAGTTATATTTGTCATGTGCATATTCTTTTTATTCCAGTAGAGACTAAGGTTTGTCCATTGGATGCTTGTTGTATATGGACACAATTGTCGATTGTTGTATGGGGAAAATTACAAAGGGACCATTGTTTGAACCACTAAGTGAAAGTTGATCCTTTCTTTGAATTTTTTAAAACATTAATCATTTATTTGAATTTATCTTAAGAGGTTAATTTATTTTTCGAAAAATTCAAATAAGAAATTAATGTTTCATAAAGTAGTTCAAATAATTTTATTGAATGGCTATTAAATTATAGTGTTATAATAACCAGATCTCTTATTTTAATCATTTAATAAATATTGATTCTTTATTTGAACTTTTTTGAATCTTGATTCTTTATTTGAAGTCACCCTCAGATATTAATCTTCTTTGTTGTAATTCTCTAATTGTTTGTATAACTACGGGGATGGTGGACACTTCTAATTTTTGCTTGTGATAGATTAGATTCTTTTTAAATCATAATTTGGACAAGAAAGTTGGTATTGTAGGAAACATTATTGATGAAGGTTGAGCATGTCCTGATAGGTAAGACATAAAAAAATACAGTGGACATTTGCTATTGTCCCTTGCATTACATCATGGTAATTACTAACCTACAATTCTAGAAACTTTACTATGTAGTTTTGCTGCATGAGTTTCATACTTTCATGCAAATTGTCAAAAGGGGTTGGTTGGGGTGCATCACCTCTCCGGAAAATCTAACTTCTCCACGACCACGACTCGGGATGACGATGAGAGTCCCTTTCTGGTACTAGCAGACAACTACTCGTCGGCTATGCCTTTCAGACAGACAGACAGACACACACACACATATATATATATATGAGACACTGGCTGTAGGTAAGTAGGTGTCTTCCATTACAAAATCCATCTTGCAATTCATCGTTAGAATTCCTTTCCATCGAATATTGCATAAACGAATGAATGACATGTAAATATTAATAAAATTTTAATATGTAAAAACATAATCGATAATTTTTTGAAAAATATTTTTTTTTAATTATCAGGTGCTCAAATATTATTAATATTTATATATTATTTATCGATTCATGTATCGTATTATATACTATTAAATCTTTTTTTCATTAACAACATATTCTATCTTTCTCTTTCTCTCTCGAGCAAGACTTTAACTGCATTAATACGTTAAGTATTTTGATGAGTGATAAGTAAATATTAATAAAATCCTAACATGTAAAAATATAGATTCATTATTGCTAATATGTATTTAATTATTATTGATACTTATTTATTACTTATCAAAACATGTAAAATATTGATATTATTTAACCTATTTTTCCCTCCCGGACTCCTATCTCCTCTTAACCAAAACCCTACGTCATCGATGACAACTTCCTGAAAATGACCATAATATTAGTCAAATATTTCTGGTAGAGATGTTGTACAAAAACATTAAACAAAACAATTTACTTATGGCCAAAAAATAAAAATAAAAACAAAACAGTATACTTCTGTTTGACATTCTCGTAACAGTCTTCCTTCTTCTCCTATACGTTCCGACCCAAATTATAAGAAGAAACTTTAACTGTAAATAAGGGTGTGATAATGGCAGTAATTAGGTTAACATATACAATTAAAAAGCAGTCTTATGGATTGTGACCCCAACAACTTGAAAATTATATGATCTCCCTAAAACCATTATTATCATGATGGCTGAAAAATTAAATCATCGATTCATTATTACGGTGCTGGGAAGTTTGACTTGGCAGATCACCAATTTACTCAAAAATACAACATCACCAGATGTCTAATCATGGCAACATATGTTTTATGTGTATGGTAAAAAAAAAAAAAAATGCTATCTGATGGCATCTCGACCGTCCAAATCCAAATCAACAGTGGGATCTCTTCGTGATCTGGAAGATTGTTTAGCTTTTGACAATCGCGTTGATGTCGAAGTTTTAACTATCGACTATTACATGATTGGCCAGGAATTTAGAATCCATTTGGAGGACAGACTGTAATTGCTAACTATGAGATAGCTAATAGTTTATCATATTCCCTCGTTTTGGGGTGTAGCCTTGCAGTAATGTTTGATAGACTTTAGGGGCATTAAGCTTGGATATAGATTTTAAATATAAGAACGAAGGTAAGATTCATGTGCAATAATGATGGATATGGTGATTGAAGAAAAGAAAATTGATACACTTTTATGAATGAATTTTTTTTTTCTTTTTCTTTTTGTTTCTTAAAATAATTTGAAAAAATTGATACTTTATCTATGTTATATTATAGAAAAAAAAAAAAAAACTTATTCATACGATTCTATAACTTCAGGAATTACTTTGCATTCTTCGGCTATCTTTCATTCATTTACTCCAAATTTAAATTTTTTAACTCATTAGTAGCGATAGAAGAACGTTTTAGATACAACATTGCAGACATTGGCATGGTTGGATGGAACTAGTGATCCAACTACAACCCGTTCCACTAGCTTCCCGAACAGATATGGATTGTGAAGGCAGGTTGAGACTTGTATTGGACCGGCCCACTAAGAGGAAAACTAAAAAAATTAATAAAAGGAAAAGAAAAAAATTTATCTTTTAACTAAGATTTCAAATAGCTGTCGCAAATTCAAGTTAATTATGTTTCGCTTCTTACTCGGAGAATGCAGGCAACTTGCTACAAATTTGTAGCCACGTATCTGAAGGTATCGTAGAGTCATGTCCGCCTACATATTCACCGGGGTATACAGGTTGAAACAAGAAAAAAAAGGGAAAAAGAGAAAAATCAACTCATGAATTCTAACTCAATACACTCTCTTAAAGCTCTTGTTTGCATTCATTTATATGAACACAAACACACAAGCTGAATTGTGAATGTTTTTCCTCCTCCTCTTAATAAACGTTTCATTTGTTAATATTTTCCATACACTATTACATTTTACAATCACTCTATAGTATAGGTATTATTACGCATACATTAGTTTCTCTTTTTGTGGATTTACTTGCATCGTTTTCCTATAATCTCAAAATGTTGGAATAAGTGATTTGAATTTAGCAGAACATAAGGGTCAAAAACTAAAGAAAAAAGGGGATGGAGATAACTTCTATAAAATTTTGATTTTACTTCCAATGTTGTATCTTATGTATAAACTTATGGTGGAATGCATGCAACATATTCACAATTAAATATGTATTAGAATTAGTACTGTTATACCTCATCGTGGTGCTCACTTTTATTGATTAAGTGGTAATGCTCGACAGTTTTCTCCAAAACCTTAATTCATTCAAACACATTTTTTGAACATATGTTTTGCTAAAGAAGAACTTGATTAATGACAAAGTTTGAGAAAGTGTTTGTAGTTGAGCAGATTCTGTAGTGGAGAAAATTTTTGGAAGACGAAGTATGCCAAATAATTATATCTAACCGATGCTGATAACGCCACAAAAGAGCTGGTAATATCGTATTGACATGCAGTACTCCATAATTTGAAATAATTTACTTCACAACGTCGATGTTGAAATCAAGGTAACATCAAAGAGATTTCATCTTCATCTTTCTCTAATTTGTTAACTTTTACATTTCACTTTATGCTAATCACCTTAATTCAACAGAATATGATTTCAAAGATGAGATAATGATTTCTTTAATATTACATGTTGCATTAAGGAATAGCAATGGTGGTTGCAATATGAGTTATAGGTCTATTTCAAAATTTCATAAAGTGTGGAAAATAGGGCGAATTACAATAAATGGGGTCAAACTTTTGGAGGTTAGTTTAAATAAGGATTAATATTTATAAAATGATTCAAATAAAAGATTTGGTTATTATAAGACTATAATTTAATAGCCATTCAATAAAATCGTTTGAATTACTTTCTAAAATATTTAATTCCTTATTTGAACTTTTTGAAATGTTAATCTTTTATTTGAATTACTTTATGAAATGTTGATTTCTTATTTGAATTTATCCTTAAATATTGATCTCTTCTGTTGTAACTCTCCTATAGAAAATATTAACAATTCAAAATTGCAAAAAAATTACATGTAGTTACTTTCTTTTTTCAATGTAAGAGTTAGTAGTACTATCCTTTTTTTTTTTTTTTGGCATTGTATTTTCCATACGATGCGTACATTTTCTTTTTGAGTAAATGAAGAAATTGTGTGTAATTCCACTTGATGAGAGAATATCAAAGTGATATTGCAAATCACAATGAATGGTTTAGAAAGAAAATTGAAGTTGGTTCTCCAAGTTTAGGAATCTGGCTTGGACCTGTCTAAACCATCGATTCCACTTGACCTAGCGCCAAAATAATTAGCCTAGACAGGCCACGTACGGCTTGAAGAAAGTGGGTCCCCTAACCCGTTGTTCCAGCCTAGGTCGAGTCGGACCTGGACCTTATACCTACATCTACAAATGGTTAATGATGAATTCATACTTGCTCATCCTTCACTTATATTTTCTTGGAAACCTCCTCATTTTGGCTTTTTATAAGGGTACTACTTACGTTCCCAGCTCCACTTTGGGTATTGCGAATCACTAAATTGAAGACAATATTTTCAGAGATGAGGATTTGAGTAATTTTCCTTTTTTTTTATAGTACTTTTCGTCTATAATAGTATCTGATGATAAAGTTTACTACATGTTTCACGCATGCTATATACTCTTCCTCATTTTCTAAGTAATGTCAATAATGGCGAATATTGTTAGGTGATACATCTAATATAGAAGCAGTCCCAATATGATGAATTCCTTAAACGTTTATTTTAATTTTTTTGAATACAGGCACTTAAGAATGCATTATTTAAAATATGTAAGCCTTACAATGCATAGATCCTATGAATTTGAACTCTTTTCCGATGAATTTCTTAACGACGTTGCTGTTAAATTATGGTAATAATAGCGTGATGGAAGTTCTTAAACATTCATTCTTCAAAAACCGGATCCTTAGCCCTTTTGGTGCATTATTTTCACTTATTTCCTGTTCTAATTTTTTTTTTAGTATTGTTAAATTCAGATTGACTCCTATAATTCAATTCGGTTTTTGACTTGATTTTGTCATTAAATCGATTCGGTCCAATTTTAATTCAACCCTTGATTAAACTTAATTCTACCTTTTTAATTTTTAACGCTTTTATATGCTCAGATTAATTATCTAAACTAAGTTTAATAATATTGACATTTTACCTTGCCGTTTTTCTTTTGTATACTATTTTAGCGTGTAAAAAAGTTGCTACCGTGCCCAACCAAGCGGACAGATGCCCTTTTTTGGAGCATTTGCTTTGAGAGGGCCTGTGGCCTTTCCTCAAAGTCAAAGGAAAGGCGGTTCCAAGCTCCCTTAGACAAAATCGATGGACAGAAATTAAGGTATCCTTTGGTTGTGAAAATTATTAGACAAATTCCTTAATTTATCATTTCGTTTACATATTGATCGAAATTATTAGATAGAAAGATCTTGAGTATTGAACTAAAACTACCATATATTTGAAGGTATTTTTTGAATTCCACAAATGACTTTGCTCTAAGTTTCCAAATCATAGTACTTTATTTTAATTTATGATAAGAATCTTCTTTTTAATTTTTAATCTTTTAATTATAAAAATTCGTATCCTATAAACCTATCATTATACAAAAGAATTGTAATATATTGTCCATTAATGCTGCTAATCAAATGCAATCTAAAGAAACATATTTGCCTAAACTTCTATATCAATAAAAAAATTCTTTCGTCTACTAAATATTCCTAAATAAAAGAGCCGTATCAAACCACGTACATTATTTCTTTCAACTTAAAGAATGCAAAATCGGCCATATTAAGAAACATCAATTTGGGCTAAAAGGAAAAAAAAAAAAGAAAAGAAAAGTGACCGATAAATTATGTATTATATACTCACAAATCGAAGATGTTTGAGAGATAAGGTTAGTGGGTGATTCTTCATACTTGGAAGAAGGCTATTACGGCAAGTCAAATACCAATTATATTCTTGAGGATGCGGGCCGATCGCAAGTAGAAAATTCTTTCTTACTGCTAAAGCACTATGTTTCTTTTTCCCCCAATAATCGAAGTCCAAGATTGTACTCTTACTCATCGTACATTATTGCATTTTCAAACAAAATAATCGCAATTGTTAGAAAATCTATTAGAACAAGTAGTACAGCGTTCAGTTAAATAATAATAGATATTAACAGGCCAGACGATATTTATAGTTTAAATATTTTTAGATTATCGGTTGCTGAACCAAACTCAACGTGGTATAAATATACGAGTTTGAGAATTCGAATCATTGGTATCATTTCACTTCTATTTTAGATCGGATGGTTAGAAAATTAAAACTCAACATATATCTTATATATAATAATCAATTCCATAAAAAATATTTCAATCCTTGAATTATGAATGTAACCTATAATTTCTTCACCCCCATGTTTGATGGAATGAAAACACAGGTGAAAATGATAGTTGATATATTAGTTAATCTAAACAATACCAGCCACAAAAAACAAAAAAGAAAAAAAGAAAAAAAAGAGGGGGGATCATCCTATCTTGAACCCTAAGTTGATGATTTAGACCTTTCGTTTGAGACAGCTGAAGTGCACAAATGTAATACACCAACAAAAGATTTTCCTATCTTGGAACCTAAGATTTACTTGGAATTTTTATTGCAAGTACACATATCATCAATAAATTATTGCCTATTTGCTGCTGTACTGCATGAAATGGGTTTTCTAGTAATGGACCTTCTAGAAAGATGAAAGAACTTGTACTTCCCCAAGTTTTGAGTAATTTTTAACTTTGCAAATAAATAAAGTGGTTATCTATTGAATTTTATGTCTTGAGCGTATCTTAACCAATTATTTATATATATATATATAGATAAAAAGAATAATTTATAATTATGAAAATTTATTCCATCTGTCCTTATATATATATATATATATATATATATATATAATTAGTAAGAGTATGGTTAAGAAAACGAATTCGATACAGGAAATATTTATCTTTGTACATGAATCCAATTGGCTTTCGGTCGTTATCTCGTTGATTTCTAGGTGGTTTTGTTTGTCTTCAATCTCAAGCCTCCCTGTATGGCTTGCCTAGAGACCAGATTTTCCACACGAAAATCATTGAAAATGCTTCATTAGAGCATGCACACAGGATGTACTTCGATTTGAGTATGCATAGTACAGCTCGCTATGGCTTAACTTTAGCCTTTTTCGATAAACGATTACCGTATGGAATGAGAAAGTACAAGGAGGGAAAATGCAGCAAACTGTACTTTTTTACTACACCTAACTCCAAGTTAAAAAAATTTTAAGGAGAACCAATTTTAGAACCTGTTGGAACTACCTTGAAATCTATGTTCTAATTAATAAACTTGTTGTATGAAGAAATCCGTGTATTGATCACCAAAATACAAATATCCAATTAGTTGCAAGATGTCTCTTTCTATTGATTGGGTGTTCATGCCGTAAATTCTTCATCAATCATCCTTCTTATATCGTAGATTCATATATTAATGACTATCATCTATAATAACATAATAACAACTAGCCCAATAAAAGGAAAGGGACTTTAATTAGTCAGTATAATTTAGGAAGTTTTTATATATGAGATATATGGTGTACTCCTTTCCTAATTAAAACTATTTGTGCATATAGCAAGTAATTATGTGGATGCTTTTTGGGTAAATTAACAGTTACAGCACTTTAGTTTTAAGTTAAAATTCTATCTCATCACCATTATTTTTTCTCTTCTAAATTTTCTTGAAAGTAAATATTGAAATATATATTTATATATACATATATGTATATCTTGAATCCATGACTAGTAATCATTTCATATATATATATATATAAATTATATTTAAGATAAGTAGTGCAAATGAAACCATATAGATTTCACACTGTTGTACCATTGTATAGTAATGTTATTTTTCACTTGATATTATAAATATAATATATATGTATATGTTGAGAGCTAAAACTTTTTCTTTAAGTTTGACAATTATTTTTTCAAGTAATAATAATCAAAAGAAGCATGTCAAACCATACTTATGATAGATGGATTATTGTGATTCCCATTTGTAAAAGACGTAAATTTTGATGGGATGATTAAATATTAGATTTAATAATATGCATTATTTGGAATTTGGCTTTGGATGATGAACATAAAAAGCAATGGAAATAAATAAAGAATAAAATTTTATTTCTTGTATACATAGAGATGCCATTGAAATATGAGATTTTGTTCCCCTTTGCGTGTGTCTTAGTGCAGTTAAAAACTAAAATCATGTGAGATAAATATTCCTTTACCCATTAATTATTGCAAAATATAACAAAATTAACTACTATTATTATGACTACTACTAATAATATATATGATAATATATACATGTAGAGGAAGAGCCTATGTTTATGCAATTTTACGAAAAAGAGCTTGGATTTTTCAAACATATATTTAAAGTACTAATTTTATAAGTTATACTTATTTTAGAGCCTCCATCTATATGTTATTAATGGAATTTTATTAATGACAAATGGATGGAGGTCATGAAATGAATATAACTTATAAATGTGTTAGCTCTTAAACATGTGGTTGAAGAATTCGGACCCTTTTTATAAAAATTGCATAAATAGGACCTTTCTTTGCATTTTCCCATGAAAATATCAATGGAGTCATGTAATACTCAATAAGACTATTTTTATTATGAGACACTATGTCGAATAAAACAAGCTTTAAATCCAAAAACATAAATAAAATTAACCTTAAATCCAAATATATATATATATATATATATACACACACACACACATATACTATGAGAATATATACTTAAAAAATGAGAATATATCAAGACATTTTAAATTAGCATATTGGCAAATGGTGTAAGAAAAATAGTAATTTTTGTCAAATGGAACCCCTAGATGGAAAGATATGTCAACAGTGTCGAAATATAAATTTCAACGAAAATTCTCCAATTGAAAAATCCGAGTCAAAATGAGTAAAAACAAAACTATTAAAATTTTGTATGGATAATAGGGGCAGAACCCATGATTCTGTACCAATTAGGGGCCTCCGTAATGAATTTTGAAACTAAAAACTACTCATCATAAATACTAAGATCATCAAAATCCAAATTCGAACATATTATTACGAGGTTTTAAATTTTCCTATTTCAAATACCGAAACAAGGGAGTTGTTGACAGTTGTACTAAGTTAGCTACTTTGGTCTTTGCTATTTGGAGAGTTAAGTAAAGATGGCCATCATAACGGGAATTTTTTTGGGATAAGTTTTCAACCACTTAATATTAAGTCTTTTATCTTTTTGTATATTTTTTAAAACTAACACTCGTATAGAAGTAATAAAAGTTATTATTTATCAACTTGCTTTTGCAAATTTTTGCTAACAGTGTGAGATGGTGTTATATATATAAAAAAAAAAGGTCTTGACTTTTAAGACTTAAAATTACATCGCCAACTGGCGACTTGCTCCAAATGTATCCCAATCATAACCTGATAAGTAGTGGGTTCGGTTCCACACCTTCCCTTGGGAGTAGTTAGCGATGGAAGTCTATTATATATACATACTGATCGTACATGCGTTGGTATATCAATGCTTGCAACATCTTGCTGCACTGAATCTAAATTGCTTGGATGGAAGGAACTTGCGCCTCCTCACTGGCGCTAAAAGGGCTGGGAAGTCATGGCGGTATATGACCAGTTTTGGAGCATATCCCTGACTTATCACATGGAAATGATTCAATAATTAGGTTTCCGTGGTCTTGGGTGGTTAGGATTTTGCTTTCATGTCTCTATTCCCCGCATGGGATTTCAGCCAAAATATTCGACTTCCCAATCTCATCGTACAATTTTCTCTGTTCAAAGGATGTTGAACTTGCATTAAACAGTGTATGAGGACATCGATTCCCATATAATTAGGTTTGGAAAAAGTTAATAACTAAAACTTAACCTATAATTCTTGCCCCTATTCAGAATTTACCCAATCGAGCAAAATACTATTAAACCTTGTATAATTGGATTATTTACTCACTTTTACTTTTATTATATATATTTATTCAAAAGTAACTGTATAGTATAATCATTTTTTAATTTATTAAATTATCTAAATTTATATTAAATCATGTCCATTTGTAATAAAAATGTAACTGTGGATGACTCTCATACCGTAGAATTTTTCAGTTTATTTTCCTTTTATTAATTTTCTCCACATATAATTTAATTCTCTTTTATATAAAATTGATTAATAACTTTCTGTATCCTACTTTTTTTTTTTTTTTTAAATCAAAAGAAAACAAAGAATGAACTTAAACCTCTATTAGTGCTTCTAATAATAATCACAAAAAAGATCCAACTGAATTTTATAAGAAAGCTTCTTAATTTGACTTATATCCAGTTATCAGTGCTTCTATTCATGTTTGATGTGTAGTGGTTAGTCATGTGTTAGGTGCACGAGATAAATGCTCTCTTCGTTTAGAGTTAATTAATTGTTTATTCCAATTGTCATAGGATGTTAATATCACATAGAACTTGGCCATGACTTATTTCATCTGATTCATATCGAAAATCGAAGAATTGAACACGACTTAGGCCTTGTTTGTTTCAAAAAAAATATCTTTTGCAAATGGAATATATTTTTTAGTGAAAATATTTTCTTGAAAATGATATGTTTTCATATATTTGGATGTCTTTATAAAAATGTATTGAAATGAAATTTTCCACTTATAATTATATTTAAATAGAATATCATCAGCATAAAATCATTGCTATATTATAAGCCTTTTATATAAAAGTAAAATATGTAAATTAATTTTAAAAGTTCATTGTTATAATTTCATTGGCTTGTCAACAAGTGTTTTGCATTTTTTTTTTCATTAAAGTCTCTTTATATTTATAATTTATAGGTTAATTCTAATAAGGGTCGATTCTAATAAATATAGATTTAAAAATTACTTTTACAAAGTTAGAAAACTTGTGGAAAATAATTCAAAAAACAACTTTCCATTTTAAAAAGCATAAGTTGTTTTCCTGAAAAACATCAAGATTTTCCTTTTAATAGGAAAATATTTTCCATTGCAAGGAAAAATGTTTTCTACTTAAAAGGTTATATTCAACCAGATAAACGAAGGAAAATAAGGAAAATCTTTTCTAAAAAATATTTCCTTTGAAACAAACGAGGCCCAAAACAATTATTTATTTTCCTAACTCCATTTTCATTTAGGAAGCAAGATAAGTTCATAACTATAATTACACGTATGTAAAACATGCCTAAATGCAATTTATGGCGAACAAAATTAGAAAGGTATGAGTCATATAACTCCTCATATACGAAAAGTTATGACTCGTTAAAATTGACCCATCTAGAAGACCAAAATATCAAGTTCATCGGGATTTTTACTATCCATAAATTGAATACCCATCTCGTTTGCATCATACATTAGAATTATTAAGTTGTGCGTAGTATGTCATTTATGTGTGCTTGCATGCAATAGTTTTTTATTGAGCCTTACTGCTCACCTATTGTAGTGGATGATTATGAAGATATTGACTATTATAATTGCTTGTGATATGATCTTTTCATTAGTGGAGGGAGTAATAATAGCTTATATGAAGAAGATTAAGAAACTTATAGGTGTTAGAGAGGCTTATCGATTTGATTCAAGTTACATTTTTTATTTGAAGAATTTAGTTGATAGGTTCACTTGATTAATGTTTCTAGATTTAAAGATCTTAGTTGCTACTATGTTGAAGTGAATTTTTCTCTATGAAGAGTATTGGTCGGAGAGTTTATTGATTGATATTAGTTTTGTGGATTGTAGCATTCTCTTGTTTTGGCATAAATATGCAATGAAGTTGTTCTACTCTCAATTTAAAGTGTGACAAGAGGAGATAATCATTGTGGTTAATGTCATAAATGGCTCAAATTTTACTTTTATGTAAGGACAAACCACAAATAAATTGTTTACTTTTTTTTTCCCAAATAAGATATAGTGTAATCAATTTTTATATTCATCTCAATTCAGTTTTTGAATAATTTCAATGGTATTTGTAGCACCTTGCCTCTTAAGTCTTTACTTATATGAAGGCAGTTCATTATATCATCTCTAAGTTAATGATAAGACCTATAAGCAATCAATCACTTTTGAAGCTCCACTAAATGACATAGTCACTTTATTAAATAGCATAAATGTAGTGGCATTGCAATACATTTCATATATACATTTCACTATACAAAGGTGTTTACAATTTGTATTCATGTATTTAATTAACATTTTACAAAACAAAACATGAAAATCTTTTATTAGAGCTGCTTCAAAGTACTTTACCAAAAACTAGCCACCAATGTGCTCGTATCCCCAACTCGTGCCTCAAACATTTATTATTCTTGATCTTCATGAAAATTTAAGTAAAAATAGAGTAATTTAAATTCCACATTTATTTACTTGCATATTTATCCACTACTATTAAGTAAGAGATTTTCACTAAATTCTTAAAATTAATAATATAAACTTCTGATTCGCTATCAATTTAATCACCACTTCTTGCTTGCTACTAAGACCAACACTTCTTATTTGAGTTCCATCTATTTAAATCCTTAATATAGTTTTTCCTTTTTCTACTTGATATGCCTAAGAGAAAGGATAATTAGGACATCAATCTTGAAAATAATAAATGGGTGGGTCCTTCTAAGTATGAAAGAAAATAATATACATTTTTAAATGTGGTTTAACAACTTATGTAAAAAGTATTTGCTTGGATATGACTCATTGAAGAAGTAATTCCCATGACCTAATCCATAATTTGATATTACGCACAAAATAAAAAGTTAAAGATTCTTGTAACAACTATGCTAAATGGTTGATAATATAAAATAAATTTGAGAGTGGAAACTCACAAATACAGAAAGAAACATTTTGAGATTCAATGAGTAGTGATATGGCACTTTATAATGAGCTATTAGTAGTAAATCCTCTAAGGTAAGGTATAGAATAGAGAAAACAAAAATAGAACAATCTCAAAAGAGTAATTTACATAACCCTAATTATAGCTAAAAGGGTATAAACGGGTAAAAGAGAAGCCAATCAATATTCCAAATGTGCCTAGCTATTAGTTGTTAGAGGGATACATGTCTTTGCGTGATTAGCAAGCTCTTTAGCAAAGAAGGTAAAACTAGGTCAGGTCAAGCTAAGTGGTGAGGTTAGTTAGGCGACCAACAGGTCAGCTATTAAGTAGAATAGTTTGGACCACATGGATTGCTGGGAGGTTGATGTGCTAAGGTGCAATTAGTTGGATCATAGGGCATAGATTGCTACTCTTAATCTAGCAAGCCTACTCTTGACCAAGTCGACTAATACTACTTGTATACCCTTGGAGATGGCTTAATAAGTTACTCCAAGTGAGCCCATCAAAGTCTTCTATAACCTATGTGATTGTCAAAAGACTATTGTGGCTCTACAATGGTGCCCTTATCTTCAGTCATCTAATTGTACAAAATCCTTTTTGTGAGGTTTTGGAGTCTATGTATCCTAACCCTTGTGGTGGGACCATAAGTTGGATCTATTTGTTTACCATACAAACTAACTTAATAATTAAGTCTATGGTTATCCTTCTACTTAATTGTATTGTATTTTAAATTATGTTCATTCTTTTTATTATTATTATTATGTTGAATGATTCGTTTGCCTTCATTCTATTTGTGATAGATACCCCAATTATTTATTATGAAGAGGGTAATTTGATTTGTTTGGCCTCTTTATGTAATAATAATAATAATAATAACTCAGACGCTTTAGTTTCTTTTGTGGAAACATGACATTACTTAAGTAAAAGGAAATCAGTAGAGCTCCTTTGCCGTTTCCCTCTTTAAGTTGCCGAGTATATCCCTCTTCACATTATCATTATGCAATTTCTTTTATGGACTTTTAGGTAAGTATCACCCCTTTTTTTTTTTTTTTTTTTGCTATTTCTTGTTTTAAGGTTTCTAACTCGCACATCATGTATGGTTTACTTGTAGGCTAAGGTAATCCGTATTTTTCTTGATCGTCGTTCAGCTTTTGTCTTAATGTTTTCATCCGAAACTCTAATTAGAGTTCTTATTAAAAAAATGCTTAAAATTATCCTATAGGTTAATGATCATAAATTGGAGATTAAAGGGAGGCCACTAAATTTTGATCTGTTTTCTCATTGTTGTTGTGGATTTTGTTTGTTAAATTATTGTTTAATTTGTAATTTGTGCGGAAATATAGATTTGTGAGGATTTGAATGGAAGAGTTAAATGATTCAGGAGAAAGTTGCTGTTGATGTTACTAATTTTGTAATTTGATGTTGTTTTGGAAACTATAGGGTAGTTTTTGAGCTATTTTGGTCAAGTTTTAGGCTAAAGAACTCAATTGGGTTTGTCCTAAACTAAAAAGTCCAAACCAGTTGACTACAATAAAAATGATCTGCTACATTACACCTACGGCCAGAGGAAAGTGGTCGACTGGACCATTGAGAACCGCAAGCAGGTCAAATATCTTATAACTCTAGAATTAAAAGTGGTTTGATATTTTCCCTTCCCTAAATTGTAAAAGGGTAATTGGAATATATATATATATATATATATATATAGTCCATGAAGACGAGGTTTCTGCACAAATTACTCTGCAGGTTGCATACATTAATTACACCTAATAATAAAAAACAGTTGAAATGTAAAGATTGTCCATTTGTCTATGAGAAAGCTGAGGCATCGGCGATGCAAAAGACACGACAACAACAATATACAATGCCCTAATGTCCTATCACCTACCTTACACTTTTGACCTCATCAAATAAATGCCCATTTTCTTCTTTTTCTCTTTCCATTTATTTTTCTCAGGGAAACATATACGTACAGCTATTGTTATATATAGTTTGAACCTATCAAATTGATAAGCCTTTTTTCGTACTTGATGAGGTTGTTATATGATAAATTATCATTCATTGTTTTAAATTAAAAAATAAAAAAGAAAAATACAATACTAAGCTTGTAATATGTTTTTTACTTTAAAAGTTATAAAAGATACAGAATGAACATTCAAATATTTATTATGTAATTCTCTTATATTCTTAAGACACTCGTATTATAGGCGCATAATATTATTTTCTTCATTTTTATTAACTGTTTTTCGTATAATTATTTTTTATAATTAATAGTGTGGTTGTACAGCGTACTAATCTATATTATTCAAAGGCAAGAGGGAATTTCGGTATAACAAGTCATATTATTATATGGACTCTCTCTACCTAAAAGCAAATAATTTATTTAAGGGTAATTACGGCACATAAATGACATCTGAATTTTGAAAATTGCTACGTAATTTGATAATTTATTATTATTTAAAAAGAAACTTTCTCTAAATGATGAAAAATTAAATATTTAACTTTTAACTATATAATTAGCTCATATATATATGAAGTCATGAAAATGGATCTTTTAAAGTTATTCTAGGTAAATTTGTAAATTATTAAAATTATCTAAAATTCTAAAATATTTTATGACATCATCATAATGTCATTTTTTAAATATAACTTTAACAATTAATTACAGACATTTTAAGAATATAACTTTAAAAAGATGATTTTAGGAAATCCAATTCGGTAAAAGTCATATCCCCATCTTTTTCTGCTTGTTATTATGTTATCTTTGATTCTGAACACATAATTATATAAAATTCTCTATCACCAAATCACAATCTCTCTCTCTTCTCTCATATTACGTGGCGCAATCCTTGCCGTAGTTCGTGCAATACAAGCAAAGCCACCTCCTGCTTCGCCTCCTAGTACAGCTCCACATATATATATATATATATATATATAGATACATATACATATGCTACTTTTCTTTTTTCTCATTATATAGTACTAGAATAGTTACTTTTTACATGTCACCATGGTATCATAATTTTATATATATATATAAGTAGTAGATGAATGTTTGGAGAAGGTGAATGCTAATGTTTTACAAGTTGTTATAGGAGCATCAAAATCCCAACTACTCTTAAAAAAGAAGCACGTCTTTGCACTATCCTCCATCTCCCGACACCCCCTTCCAGTTCCCCCCAAAAAAGCGTTGAATTTCGTGTGGAAAAAATTCCCCTTCCGTTGAGCGGTGTTTGTCTTGCCCTCTCCTAACATCTCTCTCTCTCTCTCTCTCTCATTCTTCCGAACTAAGAAACTAAAAAAAAAAAAAAAAAAACAAAAACCCCATCACAACTCATTCATTCTTTTCACATACTCTCTTCTACTCGATTCTCCCTTTCTTAAGTGGTTTTGAGAATTTACTCATTTTGTTCATCCGGGTCTAGTATGAGATCCCCTGCTTCTCAAGGAAGTAGCTCGAAGCGGTCTAACTATAGCCGTGCATTTGATATCCTACATGATCATGGTGATGACGATCGTGACCGCTACGGTTGCGGCGGAATGCTGCCGGTTTTCCTCAACGACCTCCAGCAGACAAACCAGCAAGACATCCTTAACACGGATTTCGTCGAAGTCACGCTTGAGCTTGATGAGGATTCGATCATCGTGCGGAGTGTAACTCCCACGCATAATCATAACCATCATCATGGGAGCACCAGTAATAACAATAATATTAGTAGTAGTTATAATAACATCGTGTTCAATGAAGTCGACGCGGCTCAGTTCGAGAGGAACCTATCGATAACTACTCGAATAAGGCGGAAGTTTCCGTTGTTTAGGTCGGGGTCAGCTCGATCTCGGTCCTCGGCGGCGTCGGATCATCAGGTTGGGGAGGAAAATGGGATGATGGCTGCGCGGAGGATGAGAGCGAAGCTCGATAGGAACGCGTCGAGCGCGCAAAGAGCGCTTAAAGGGCTGAGGTTTATAAGCAAGAAAACGAAAGCTGACGACAATGAGGGGCTTTGGAGGAATGTTGAAACAAGGTTTCATGCACTTGCCAAGGATGATTTGTTGTGTAGAGAAGATTTTGGTGAATGTATAGGTAAGAAAATAATTTTATTTATTTGCTTTCTATAAGAATTTCATAGATTGATGTATATATTTATATATATTGATGATATAATATGTAATTGGATGATTAATAAATCTAGAGATGCTTGGAAAAGATAAGATTATTGATTAAGATGATAATTTTGACATTTTCAAATTTATGTACATAACGATTTGGATATATATATTATCTGTTTACTTTTCTTTTAATTTTCATCAATTTATCGTACGTATTCAGGTACTGCTGTTTTTGTAGTTATTGTAAAATGTCATCCAAAGACTAAAACGAATGAAATTGACGTCATAAATATTATGATGTCCAATCGCCATCATTAAATGAGACTGAAGCTTACAAATAAATATGTAAACTAGTTCCTCTTCCTACTCATTATTGAGTTATGTTGTCGTTTCTTAATTAATAAATGAAAATTCGAAATGGTTTTTTTCTTCTTCTTTTTTTTCAATTATAGGATTCAGTAATAAATATCTATAAAGTACCATACGATTGCCAGTTATTTTCAATACTTCTGTCTTGTTTATTTCCATCAATTTGTTTATTAAAAAAAAAACATAAACGGCCTTTTCATTCTTTTTCCCTTCCAGGTATGTATTAGTAACTGAGTCACAACAATTAAAAAAGTTTATGGACGCAAAGTGACAAAGAGAAAAAAATTGGAATATTTAATTAAAACGACTTAATAATATAATATTTGTAACATCGGTCTGTCAATAAGATAAAATAAGTTTGAACCTTCTTATCTAAAGTTGTAATATTATTTATAAAATAATAATATAATGTTTAGTATTTTTGGAGGCATATCTTTTCATTTAATATATTATTTCTCACTCAAGAAAAATAAAATAAAAAAGAAATAATCACATATATAGTTGAAATAATATGGAGAACAATAACGGAGGGTTAACTGCAGGAATGATGGATTCGAAGGAATTCGCAGTGAGTATATTCGATGCATTAGCAAGGAGGAGAAGACAGAAGATGGGGAAGATAACGAAAGAAGAGCTTTATGACTTTTGGTTACAAATATCCGATCAAAGCTTTGACGCCAGACTTCAAATATTCTTTGACATGTGAGTCTCTTTCTCTCTGTCTCCTTCTTAAAATGCTATTACGATTTCATCGAGTTTATTCGATGGAAAGGGAGTTTGACTTTATAAAAGCTCCATCTGATTCTGATCCATGTATTGTTTAGTCTGGAATAAGAGTAAATTCAAAACCCAATGCCAGAATCCTAAATACAACGTTTGTTTTAAGCTTTTTAGCTGATTATATATATATATTTTACTTTCATCGTATTCAAAGTTTTAAAATAATAAGAATTTGGGTGCTACACGGCTTCAGGTAAATTATGGGGCCTATGTTTTTTGTTTTTTTAAATCATGTTTCAATGATTCTCATAATTGCCAAGGACTTCAACCATTTTTAGCTTATACGATAATTAAGATTTGTTGGTTCTTATTATGCAGGTAATCGATGTCTTACTTTTGAAACTTGAAAATTAATAAAATATTACGTAGTGTTTTTATATTAGGTCTAGTCTTTCTATGTGAAATGCATGACATGAGAATAAGTTTTTTAAGATTTTCATCAGATAAATAATATACTTTAATCTCATAAAACTTTTCTTATTAACACGTGTTTTAATCGGTGTTTATTTTGCATCATATGTATTTCATGCAATTCATCATATAATCTTACATGCGTTCATACATATATATGTATATATAGTTTCATTAATTTATTTTAGGTTTTTTTTTTTTTGTTATTAACATTTATTGAATAGATTAATTGGCATCTTATGCATAAGGATATTTACTAAAAAATGTAGACATCATATGATGTTGCACTTTTTTCAGGGTGGACAGAAATGAAGATGGGAGGATCACAAGAGAAGAAGTACAAGAGGTAGGGTTTGTTTTGTTGAAAGTTGTTACACCTATATGTGCCTTTTTTTTTTTTTTTTTTTTTTTTTTGCATCTAACATCATTCCTCCAATGAGGGTTTTGATTACAAAATTTAGACGAAATCGTTTGGTTGTGCTTCGTTTTCTAACCACTCTTGATCTTATGTCATGTATAATGTATCTTCATTTTCTAATATGAACCAAATTTCTTGGCAAACTTTGATTTGATTTCTCATTTTTAATAATAACTAGCATATTTTATGCAGATGGGGAAGTTTTAGATGGATAGGTTTGTAATACATTCAAATAATAGTAAAGAGAAAGAAATTAAAAGAGATATAGATGACATAGAGAACTACATAGATAATCCAATCCATACAAACTTGGTGTGAAAAACATTAGGAGCATAATGATATTGGTACAAGGATAGACTTCCTCCTTTTGTTTGAACCCTTTTACAAGTCCATTTGTAGGCTCAAATAATTTTAGTACTTCATAGATTGAAAACAAGCAAAATAAGAAATAAAATAAAAATAGTCCACCATTTGCCTTCCTCCAATTAACCCTGTGAGCCAATCATCAGTTGCCCTAAACCCTAGTTGAATAGAAATTAAAAATTAATTTATGATATCATCATGTTTATCATATTATAATTTTACATTTTTTTTTTATCATGCATTGTGTCGGTTTTATATTTTCTTTTTGTAAGTATGTTCCTAATTTTGTAATTTTCGTATATGTGTTAATGTTATTATTTCTAATTATGAGTTTTCAGCCCTATCGATAGTTGCAATGAAACCCTAAAGATGCAACCAATTACACCATACCCAAACTTCTTAAAGTGAGAGAAAGTCAATTTTCTATATAAAAGCTACAGTGTTATATACACACACACGCAAGAATATCTTGAAGTTTGAACAAGGATTTTTCTTAGAAGTTTTAGTAAGGTTTCCTTTTCATCTAATATAAAACTAAGAAAGTGCCATGGCGTAACTTACCGTTGACGAGATAACGTTGGTAGTATATTGAAATTGCCAATAGTACTTTCTTTGCGCAAATTATTGTAGAGACAAATCATCCCCTATTTATCTACTGGGGTTCATATGGCAATGCCCAAGGCGCAGTTGTTAAACATCTACTACATAAATATATCGGGTTTTTTAAACCAATGAAATTTATGGAAATTTTTTAAAATTAACTACATACTTTACCAATAAAAAAAAAACATAAAAATTATATATATCTATATATATATTTATCAAGCCTGTCATCAAATGCGGCATGGATGCTCATTAAGTTTTTTTTTTTTTTAAATTTATTTTAGTTCATATTGTAAGTACTTCTAGTTTGGGATATTCTAGAATTCCCATGGAAAAAAAAAAAAAAGAAAACTGAGAGGAAAACATTTAAGCTATGTTGACGTATATTTTGTATGATTCAACCATAAGTCAGAGATGTAACGTTTAAGCATTTAGTACGTACAAGAAACATTTTCAATAAATTAAACTTAAAATTTGAAAATATTTCACTAATATATAGAAAATAAAACCTTTTCTTTCTTTGTTTTTGGGGTTTTCTTTGTCCTTTTTTTTTTTTTCCCCTTCAGGGAGGCGTTGTTGGCGTTTCTCAACAAACCCGACAGCATAAGTTGGATGACTTGCTATTGACTTACCTTATCCTAATTGTAAATTGCAACGTGACTTTTATTTAGTTGAACTAACGTAAATATAATTAGTCAATTTCATCCTTTCCTTGTCTAGACGAAAAACGTTAGTTGACTGCCTAACATCCCACCTTATAATAAGCAACAATTGCGGTTATAAAAATTGATCCGGTATGATTATGAATAGATCCTCGAATTGAATTAATCATGTTAAAGCCATTAGGTCTCAAGTTATCTATATATCATTTACTAAAGATTATGATTTTTTTTAATAATTTTTAAAATTATCAAATTAACTTTTCTTTCAAAAATCAATGATAAATAGTAATACATGGATCACAATTTTAAGTTTTTAATTGAATATGATCAGTCAGTTCCGTGGTTAGTTCACGGGAAAGAAAAATAATTATAATTTCGGAATTTAACTATGACTAGTCCTTCTGGCAAAAAATAAAAAATAAAACCATGACTAGTCCAAATTCAATAATTTTGGAAGGAAAGAAATAAAAAAAAAAAAAAGTAAGAAAGCATCATCTTATGTATCAGCTTCATCATTGATCAATGTTTTAATTACAGCTTCTAATGCTCAGTGCTTCTGCGAACAAGCTGTCCAAGTTGAAAGAGCAAGCGGAAGAATATGCTTCATTAATAATGGAAGAGCTAGACCCCGAGAAACTCGGATATATCGAGGTAATTAAACTCTTTATATTAAATAAAGTAGCTTGTTATATTTTTCTTTTAAGGTAATTATCTGCAAGAGAGTCAAAAACCGTGAGATTCGCTCGTGACGGGAATAATTTTTCCTTCATCAACTCATTCTATGAGTTTTGGAGCTACTTAATCTTAACATTTTACATGACATAAAAATTAATTGAAAGTGATGGGTGATGTTTACTTTTTATTTGTTTTTTCCTTCAATTTCATTAGACACGAACAAAGACTAATAAAATCCTTTGGCTACACAACAACTTGTGGCCTTCCACCTAACTATGGGAGGGAAAAAAAAAAAGAAACAGTGAAGTCGACTGTTTTAGCTGTGTCAACAAGATGGCTTTGAAAAAAAAAAGTGGGCATCTCTTAACAGTGATCCATAATATAATATTGTTTTAGTGTTTCTTTTACTTTTAGAAGTTGAATTGCCATTTTTAATGATTTTATAGTTTAATTTCATTATAATCCTAGTATGCAGTTTTTATTTTATTTTATTAGTATTATTATTTTTTTATGAATCATATCACCCTTAATTCTATTCACAGATGTCAGAAAAATCATCAGATATAAGTAAAGATAATTTGCTGATACTTCCTTTCTAAGATAAAGATAAGATGAGTAATCTTTTTCTACTTCCCTAATGCAGTTATGGCAGTTGGAAACACTTCTTCTACAAAGAGACACTTACATGAACTACAGCAGACCCTTGAGCACAACTAGTATAGGCTGGAGCCAGAACATAACCTCGTTACAAGCTAGGAATGCAGTGCACAAGGTCAGCAGCACTCTCAGGTCCCTCGTACTCGAAAACTGGCAAAGAGTTTGGATTTTACTGCTCTGGATTTCGGTTATGGCTGCCCTCTTTGCTTGGAAGTTCTTCCAGTACAAGGGCAAGGCCGCATTCCCAGTCATGGGTTATTGTGTGTTGACTGCTAAAGGGGCGGCAGAAACTCTGAAGCTCAACATGGCACTCATCCTATTACCAGTTTGTCGGAATACCCTGACATGGCTTAGATCAACCAGGGCAAGGTTGTTCATACCCTTTGACGACAACATTTATTTCCACAAGGTACGATAGTTTCCAATTTCCATGGTGTAAATATATCTCTGGACGGATTGTCATCGAGATGAATCACATTTAGTCTATTTGCATATGGTTGAACTGTGCATTTGAAGTCTCATGTAGATTGCATAAGCAGATAAGCTTTGAAGTTTTACTTATGGAATCAGACAGGCTTACTACCTCATAATTCCAAGTATTTATCGGACCGTTCGAATTGTGCATTTGACATGTTGTTTCCCCCCTTGCAGATGATTGCATGTGCTATAATCATTGGGATAGCCCTTCATGCAGGAAATCATCTAGCATGCGATTTCCCCCGCGTGATCAACTCAACCCCAGAACAATTTGCCTCTATATCCTCTTATTTCAACGGCAAAAAGCCGACATACGTAGATCTTTTAAAGGGAGTGGAGGGAGTGACTGGTATTGCCATGGTAATTCTAATGGCCATCTCATTCACCTTAGCGACACACCGGTTCAGAAGAAATGTGGTTAAGCTGCCTGCACCATTCAAAAGATTGACAGGGTTTAATGCGTTCTGGTACTCTCATCACCTACTTGGGGTGGTCTACATATTGCTGCTTATCCATGGGACATTCTTGTACCTAGTGCATCAGTGGTATAAAAAAACAGTAAGAACTTGCAATTATGTGCAACAGTCATTTATTACCATTGATATTCTTAATCTGATCATAAGTTTGGTTGATACAACAGACATGGATGTACGTTTGTGTACCGTTGTTGCTCTACATGGTGGAACGAAGTGTGAGGACTTGCAGATCAAATTACTATGCAGTCAAAATACTGAAGGTAATTGGGCTGTGAATCGATAAATGCAAAGCTATAATAGAGCTAATGAGTTTAAATGTTTAGATTAGACGGTTGTGGATCTGATCATCGATAAGGCTGGATGTTTGCACAGGTTTCGGTACTACCAGGGAATGTATTTAGCATAACTATGTCCAAGCCACAGGGATTCAAGTACAAAAGCGGGCAGTATATATTCCTGCAGTGCCCGACAATCTCTCCATTTGAATGGTACGTAGTACATAGAACTCTTGTTATTATTTCTTTTTGGAGATTTCGATTAGAGTAACATGATTCAATGAGTGCACATGCAATCCAGGCACCCGTTTTCGATTACTTCAGCTCCTGGAGACGACTACCTCAGTGTTCACGTCAGGACAGTGGGTGACTGGACTCATGAGCTGAAGAGAGTCTTCACAGAAGGTAATGATTCATCAAGCACCATCGGACGAGCCAAGTTCTCAGAGCTAGGCAACATTGACCATATGGGGTAAGAGCATGGAAGGTGATTTAGCCTTTTTTCAATGGTGCTAATAAGTGGAATGCAAGATTCGAAAAGCTTAACCGCGACTAAACTAAACTATCATGATGCAGCCAACCAAGACTGCGTGTGGATGGACCGTACGGGGCTCCAGCTCAGGATTACAGAAATTATGATGTGTTGCTCCTTGTGGGGCTTGGTATTGGAGCAACCCCTTTTATAAGCATCCTTAAAGATCTTCTAAACAATACAAGATCCGTGGAAGAGCATATTGTAAGTATTATCCTCAGAGGAGTACTAGTGTGCATTCTAGCAATTTAGATGTCCTCTAGTAAGTAACCTGGTTTTTGCAATCTCTAAATGGCCCAGGATTCTGCCACTGAAACCAGTAGATCAGATGATAGCCTCAATAGCTTTGGATCATCAAGCGCTACCCCTGGCAACAGGAAAAGATCACAAAGAACAAAAAGTGCCCATTTCTATTGGGTGACAAGGGAATCTGGATCATTCGAGTGGTTCAAAGGGGTGATGGATGAAGTCGCAGAAATGGATCACAAGGTAAGGCATATCCGATTCAAAATGTGAAGTATACACGCATGTTTTTCATAATCTGCCTTCTCTTAAGATCTTTGCCTGTTCAAAGGGTCAAATCGAGCTTCACAACCATCTTACGAGCGTTTATGAAGAAGGCGATGCGAGATCAACACTGATCACCATGGTTCAAGCTCTTAGCCATGCCAAACATGGTGTTGACATCCTTTCAGGAACAAGAGTATGCTATCTCTTCATTCCAGTGCTGATGCTCCATTACATGTTTTGCGACAAAATGTGAAACATCCAATAAAAGCCGCAGCATGACTTATTCCATTAATGTTGTTTTCCAGGTGAGGACACATTTTGGAAGGCCAAATTGGAGAGAAGTATTCATCAAAATAGCTTCAAAGCACCCTTATGCTACAGTAGGTATGGACATTGAAAAAAATTAGTTGCTGCACTCACACGGTAACTGAAATCATTTAAAACACGGCGATTAGACCATATCAACTATTGGGAAAATTACAATAACATAACATGTGTATCAACATTCTTTTAAAGAGTTAAACCAAACTTTTCGATGAACATTGGTTGTCCAATAAAAATTACTATAAAATTTGCAGGTGTTTTCTATTGCGGTCTGCCGGTTCTAGCGAAGGAATTGAAGAAGTTATCGCATGAGCTGAGTCACAAGACAACAACACGGTTTGAATTCCATAAGGAGATTTTCTAAGACAGATTACTGCTACATAGAATATTTGGTTTTTGTAATTATATTTGAAAGACAGATTAAAAAAAAAATAAAAATCCGAATTATAGTTATAGCTTAGATAGCTTAGTGTACATTTTTAATACGTATACCACTTATAGGGACCACATGTCTACACAAAACAGTATTTTTTTCTCGGTTCCTTTCAATCAAACAGAGAATTTTATAGGCACGCAACAACCTTGATTGTTTGTTTGTAACAACCAGGACAAAGACTGTCGCAAAGGATGAGTGTGAGTAGTATTATTATGTAATAATGTTAATTATTTTATGTTTCTCAAAACACATGTAACATAATGGTGTGCATGTTCTAGATGCAAAGAATGGAATTTTCAACGAACAGCTAAGGAGTTGAAATTTTATTTTAAAAATAGGATTATTAAACTACATGTAAATATCGATAAAATTTTAATACATAAAAACTTAGAAAAAAAAACAATTAGTATATATACTTTCATGTATTAAAATTAATATTTATTCATTATTTATTAGAACATATAATATATTAATACCATTAACACAGGTTTAGAGAATCTTAACAGGCTGGTTATTAGTGGTTATTAGTGGTAGCTGGTTAGTATATAAAACAACAAAAATACTGACCAGATTGATTGGAAATGTAAATCGCAGGCAAACGGAATCTCGAAGGGGTGATAGAATTAAACAGGCCAACGACAAAGAGATTGACATAAATGTCCCATTTGTGTTATAGTTTATTGATCAAACACATTTGAAATTTTTAGAGGCAAGGATAGACACTTCCATTGCAATGTCTTTCCTCATTCCTCCTTCGCATGATAGCAAAATTACTACTGAACTTTACTATGCTTTATCAATTTATGGGGAGAATTACATGATAAGGGACTAACATTTAAAAGTAAATTTAAATAAAGAATAAAACTTTCAAGTGCTTAAAATAAATATTAACATTAGGCTAAATGATTTAAATTGGAATTTGACCATATTACCGTTATAACGTCATTAATATAATATGATATGGCCATTATGTGATAGGAGGCACTAACATGGCACTCATGTAATGCTCATATGTAGATTTTTGTTGCAAATAAAAAAGAGAGAAGGCAAAATAATATATAAAATTATAAAAAAATAAAAAAGAAAAATTTTAGAAATTCAAAATTAAATAATATAATTATATATATAAATTTATGTAATTAATAAAAAATTCAAAAAGTAAAAAAAAAATGGAAAACCTATAAATAGAAAATAATAGAACCAACAACCTCAAGGCCAAGGATAGCTAAAACGGCTAAAATAACCTTAGTAGGCCGCAAAGCACTTACAAAGTTTGATCATTTGATCCACCCATGTCTTGGGGTAGTAGGTGACCACACTATCATAACTGAAGCAAAAAAAATGAAAACCTAATCAAGTTGTAATAACAAATACGTTGAGTAACTTACTTTTATAAGTGAGTCACAACACACATGGGTTATTTTAGCCACTTTGGCCACCCAAGACTAATGACCAATTATGGGGATTTCATAACGACTCCTATGTGGAAATGGGCTACTTGAGGTGGCTAGTTCTTTTTTTTTTTTTGAAATTTGTTTCTTTATACTTTTTTCTTTTTAAGATTTTTAAAATTTTTATCAATTACGTTAATTTATATATAATTATATTATCTAATTTTTAATTTCTACACTTTTTCTTTTTCTATTTTTTAAAAGATTTTCTTCATTTTCATAATTTTATATATCGTTTTGCTTTTTATTCCTTTTTTTTATTTGAAATAAAAATTGATATATAAGTCTCACGAGTGTATTTTTTAAGATGATCCATTAAGGCACTCCCAAGCTGGAGAGGCTAAGTCAGCTTAAAACACATAGCACACTTAAGTAACTAGAGAGAGAAGCTTTAAGGAGAATGTAACATTCACTAAAGAATGGATAGTTACAAATGAGGAAAACCCCTTATATATGCAAGTGGCCTCTTGAAATGAATGATCAAAATCTATCTAATCTAAAGACTAAAATTGAATTATACTTACTAACCTAGCTACCACTTTTCCCTAACCTGCTTGCTATAAAATAAGTGTCTAGGACCTTCCTGAATCTTCTAGAACATTTCGGGACCGATGGTATTTATTGAATTTGAACATTTTGATCCATAATTCTTTTGGGTAAATCTCTTTCTTGACCTATAACTTACTTAACCAATCTCTCAAGGTGCTTATGGGGCCACCCTTTAGGGCTCTAAATAATATGTCTGTGACATACCTCGCTCAATCCAACAATGCCCTTATCGTATCTTCCTCCTTTTGAGTCTCTATTTACTTTATTCCTTATCCTTGATTTCTTCTTAGCAACTTCTTGCCAATGATTGTTCCCAATAGCCTTCCTTCCCTTGTTGGAGCACTATATGGTCTTGATTTTCCTTACTTTACCCCTTGTTGTTAGGATTCCTCTTGTTCCAATAAGTCTTTAGGTCCTAAACATTGTGAAGCTTTACTCTCGAACTCCTCTAAAACAAAACTCGAAAAGCATCTCATATATAAACTACACCAAATACTTACTCTTATCTTTCCTATTAACCTAATCCTAGTTTTTAAAGGTAAATTAGAATTCACCTTAACTTTGAGCCTCATGACACTAAGCCTTTTCCCATTAGGAAGTTTATGAGGATCTATGCCTACCACCAAGCCAGCTAATGCCCTTAACTAATAGGTAAATAGTTTAGGGGCCATTGATATGTACACAAAATATCATTTAGTTAAGAACAATATCCCCATCTATGCCCACCACATGCCCCTAATTTATTATCATTATTAATAGATAAATGGTTTAGAGCTCATTGATCTATACACAAAATATCATTATGTTAAGAACAATATCCTCAATTCTTAACCCTACTTTCTACTTTTCTAAAATAAAACCATGATATGTATTATCTACAACTCTTTATGTAAAATAAGTGGTTTTGTAACAATAAAAAGAATATAAGAGTAAGGTCATACATATACTGGAGATCTTGATCTCTCTATGCTCCTCCTAAGATCTCCTTAAAATATTTATTACTTCAATTTTATTTAGAGATTTATTTGATATAACTTTGACTATCATTATGGATTCATTCTCATTCATCAATTCAACATTCTCTTCCAAGTCTAGGCCATTGAGAGATGAATCCATAAATGTAGTACAATCCTAGATATTGTTAATCTTAGAGAAGATTTCTTAGTCAAAAACCAAAAGAGAGGTCGACATTAGAAGACAACAATATATACAAACTGAAGAACAAAGATAAATGAGCATAAGAAGAGGAACCAAGTATTGACTCAAAAAAAGAAACTAAAGGAAGAAAACAAGAAGAAAGGGCAAAAATACAAGAACATATAATGTGGCTAGAGATTGGATCATTTAATATATATTTGTATACATGTATACATACAAACATACATACATACATACATATATAAGATACAACACATGAAGAAGTATTATGTGTTTTAATTCAATAACTTATGAAGGATAAACATTGGTTTATATGCTTTAGTTGAAATAGGAACCATCGTAGATGAATGAACAATAGAAGATCTATGAGTGTATATCATAAATTCAACATCATAGAGACAAAATATCATGAAATGCTCTAACGATCTAGTCAATTGATGAAAGTTTAGATCAATGAGAAATTTCTTACACCGTGATAGAGAATAGGGCCACTCTCACCAATGGAGAGAATTTTCTCCCCTTAAAAATAAGAGATGGATTTCCTTAGAAGATGATTTTTTAACTATTTCATTATTTGTATCAACACTATAAGTCTATAATCATTGCTACATTTAAAAGGCTTTATAATAAGATAGTTCTTAAACATGCTCCTAACATTGAATCAACAAACATTAAGTCATAACTGTTAACATAACATTTATCAAAATGAAACCATCTAAGATTGCAAATACCAACAACATTAGTATTATGGAGCCAAGATATTGTTGATATTTATAATACCATTCTCTACATTATTTAGTTTGTTGATGTTTACTGTTAGTGAAAGTTAGTTATGTTGAGTTATACAATTACTTAAGTTAGTTACTAAAACGGATCTTGTATATATACATATTAGCTAATCAGTTCAATATAGTTTTCACTTCTATCATACACAAGTGTTTATTGATTCCATTGTAATCTCCTCGAGTCTCCATAGAAGTTGAATAGTTGGATATCAATTCCAGAACCTTGTAGTCTCAAGTTTATATGGTATTAGAGCACAATAAGATTCGAAGTCCAATCGACGATTCGCCTTGTATCTCTTCTCTTGAATTTGTACTTTTTAATGATACGAATTTATTGAACATCAATCAACAAATGGATCAAATTAATGTTGATCATTTGTATGTTTTTAATTCGGATAATCCAAATATGATGTTAGGAAATGTGATCTTTAATGGATCAAACTAGTCTTTGAGTCGTTCTATTAAGCTAGGGTTACATACGAAATTGAAACTTTGGTTCATTGAAGAATCTATTGAAAAACATGATGATCAATTACCTGACCTAATTAGATGAAAAAGATCTAATTACATAGTCAAATGTTGGCTACTCAATTCCACGATTGGTGACTTATCACATAATTACCTATATATGCAATCTGTTTTAGATCTATGGAATGAGATAGCAGAACAGTATGGATGAACTAATGGACCTTTAGTTTATTAGATTCAACAAGAAATAAGTGCTATTAAACAAGGAAACTTATCGATTAATGCTTACTATAACAGAGTTAAGAAATGTCGGGATGAGTTACAGATGCTTAATGCTTTTCCTATTTGCACTTATGGATGTAATTGTGGCTTGAAGGATAAACTAGATAAATTTGATGAAAGAAACAAGTTAATGCAATTCCTAATGGGCTTCAATGATACATATGAAAGTGTACGTAATCAAATTCTTGGAATGGATCCTTTGCCTATGGTAAGACATGCTTATTATCTAGTTCTACAGATTGAATGACAAAAGCAAATTACTATTGGCCATGAATCAAGCTCTTTAGCTTTTCTTTTGAATAAAGAAGTACATATTGGATCAAAAGCTAATTCAATTGTTATGGGGTTGAATAGAGGATCTTTTGATAAGGGTAAAGTTAAGGGTATGAAGGCTAAGCAATTTTACAAGTATTGTAAATCGGAAGGCCATACAATAGATTCTTGTTTCCAAATCATTGGTTACTTGGAGTGGTACAAAGGAAGGAGAAATAATAAAGAGTTGAAAACTTCTTCTGCATCCTTTAGTATAGCAGAGAAGAAACATCAACAAATTAGTTCACCTTTTGATCATTGCACTTTTGATGATCTCATGGCTAGTGCAAATTATGCAAATGCTTCTTCTACAAGTACACTTGATATACAGCTACTCAATAATGCATGTTAAGAATTTATTCGAATGATGAAGGCAAAGTTATTTGAAGTAGCATCAATTAACATGACTTAAGTGGTAGGTATTTTTTTCCTATACTACTCTTTATTCTAATGCTTTTAATGTTATAGTTGGGTCATGGATAGTGGACACAAGTGCCACTGATCATATGACCCCACATCTCTCCTTGCTTGAGGATATTTTCCATCCAAAGGACCTAATACCAGTAAGACTGCATGATGGTAGTTTTAAACTTGTCACTACAATTGGCATTTGCCACATTCATCATAATCTTACATTACATCATGTCCTTTATGTTTCAAACTTTACTCATAGTTTTTTATTTGTGAGTAAAATACTTCATGACAAAAAATTAACTATGATATTTTCATCTACTTCTTGCCTTTTCAAAGACCCGAGAACTAGCATCACTACTGCACAAGTTGAAGCTAGGTTTGGTTTGTATGTGCTTGAAATGTTAGTCACATCTTGTGATTCTAGTAATCGTGCAACTGCTAATAAAACTATTTCTTTATGTAATAATGCTCAACTTCTTCATTCACAGTTGACATATGTATCTTTTCATTCTTTAAAGCTTTTAGGTGTTAACATTGATTCTAAAAGACATCTTTGTGAAGTTTGTCATTTAGCAAAGGCACATCGCTTGTCTTCTCCTTAAAGTCATAGTAAGTCTCCCTTTCCTTTTCATTTGTTGCATATGAATATATGGGGTCTGTTGACAGGGTACTTTGAGCAAGAACCTCTTAGGCCCGACCAAATTCACTAAGCCTTGCCACCTTAGGCT
The DNA here is from genome assembly GCA_024138015.1 of Lumnitzera littorea. Lineage (NCBI taxonomy): Eukaryota > Viridiplantae > Streptophyta > Magnoliopsida > Myrtales > Combretaceae > Lumnitzera > Lumnitzera littorea. The sequence continues at coordinate 109,675,231 of JAMXBB010000007.1, read as the reverse complement.
CGCCTTTGTAGGCCTTAGGCTTAGGTTTTAGTGGCCTAGGCCCATGAAGTACTGTAACGGTCATAAATTACAAGATAAAGATAAAACAACTACGTCTTAAATATTAGGGACATGTCGAGTATGACAGCTCCACTCTCCTATACTTGCGAGAGAAGATCTCTCCCCCTAACTGATCTCTAACGACCAATTCTATTCTGTTATAAATACTAGACATCTATCTAACGGTAACTCTTTCTAAAAACTTTGCATTTTAAGCTTGCGTGTCAATTATTATATTCCATCAAAAGCCCATTGCCGACTTAAGTATTGGAGTGATTACGCTAGACAACCCCTCAGTGTCCCTTCATTGTGTATTGTTTTACAAGCCCAGTATGTGCAAACCTTAATTGACTATTGGCAAGAATTAAGAAACGACATTTGGCGTCGTTTGTGGGAAACAAAATTCTTATACCTAAAATCCTAAACACACCAAACACATAACCCACATCAAGCCTTTCTACATCATATCTCAACGCAAGGAGCAAGGAAAATAACAGTTGGTGAACAACCAACTTCAAGGCAACCAGCCCCTCCTAAGAGTTGTGCTAGAAGAATGCTTAAAGCACATGGAGTGCCTGGTTGAGTAGTATGCTGAGCAGAATAGGGAGCTCCACACTTGCCTAAACAAGGCGAAGCATCACAACATACAAACTCATAACCCCGAAGCTTCAAATGTTTGCACTGGGTGGGACAATATCCAACAATAGCAGTAGAATGGAAGGGATCAACAACCTGATTTGCTGTTGCGCCAGCAGCTAGCAAGATTTGCCTTACCAGCGACCGAGCTCTGGCTAGCAACAAACAGGAAGCCGACTTGTACGGAGTTTAGGCTCATTTAGTCCCACAACGAACTCACCCGGTGGATGACACCAACTTGAATGAGCTCCATATAATGGTAAGACGGCTGGTAAGTATAAATTACTATCCACTTTTTAGGTACATTTAGGTATAAATTGACCATAATTGTGTTTATTTCTCAAGTTCTTGGTAATTCATTGTGTAATATATCAATTTCAAATGATTCAAAAGCAAAAGGGACAAAATTTGACACGAACAAGGAGATTTAGAGCTATTACAGCCGTGATAAAGGAATAATGCTAAAGGAAGATCAACTAAGACTCATCATAGGTGTGATAAAAAAGAATTTAAGTGTTCAACACTCGTCACTCCCTCCATCACGACTATGATCAAGGGAGTAGCTAAGGTGGAAGCTATTTTTCTACTTGTTCATTACAGCCGTGACTCCACTTTGGAAGGATGATCACGCCCTTAATCATGGCGTGATTAGGTAGAATGTTTGCAACGAGAAGATCACTCTCCGAGTTACGGGCGTGATGGGAGTGGACACAATGATTTTTTTTAAATCATTTCATACAAATTGGTGTGTGTAACGAGTCTAAATGCCAGGACGTGTCTTGAAGTGGTGTATTTTAAGCCTTTTGATGAGAAGAATACAAATAAGCCACAATTTTCAGAAAAAAAAAGAAGAGATTGGATCATACATCTTCATATCCATTGTATTTTTTATTTTTTTCTTTTAGTAAAATTTCTAAATATTGTACATTGTAACTTTCCTGGAATTACTCGAAAGAGACAACGAGAATTCATTGTTCGTGTATTTATCAAATTTCTATAGTAGAATTCAAAACAAAGTTGTATTTTTTACTTGTTCTATGTTAATTTCTTTATTTTTTCTACATTTTATTGATATGTTTTGTTTCTTCATTATGTATGAGTAGTATGTTAGGATTTGCTACATCATTTAATATGATCAAGTGCATGAAATAGTGGTTTCTTGATAAATGTTAATTCCGATGAATAGGACTTAATGAATCTAAGTATAGTATAGTGCACAACATTGACTTAGGATAAATCTCAATTCTATTGAATAGGTCAAGGAACAATTCTATTAGCAAAGTTGTTGCATCCTTAAGGGAATTGATACATTAACATGACATTAATGCAATCCGAGTTGGCTGTTAATTAGGAAGAGATTCTAATAGACACAATTAGGATTAGACGTAAGTAATTCTAAAAAGAATACTTATATATTGTAATTTCCCGCAATTAACAAGTATTAAGATGAAAGGTATTTTAGTAAGATGATGCTAATTGATGAAGCAAGTTTGCATGTTAAGTATATTTTTATAGTTGTTCTCATGATCATTGTTTCAATCATTTTAATTTGTAGATTAGTGCAATTTAGTTAACAATTAAAGTCTTAATAATCGACTGTTAGACAATAGGAAAATTATTAAGTACTAGTATTTAAGCTATTTTTCCTAGTGGAGATGATCCTATACTCAACCATGCTATAAAACGATAAGTACACTTGCCTATTGAATCAAATTAAGGATAGAATATAGGAATTTAATTTGTAAAACTCGGAAGCTTTATTTAGAGGCGATCAACGACTCTCCGAGCAGTAGGGGAGCAAGCCTGCTGGCAACACTGGGCTGGTTGCCAACAACAAGACCCCCTTCACTAGGGGTGTTCAAGGCAAAGTGATGCCCCCTAACGGCAAACTTCAGTCCCTGGACCAATATGATGGTACAGGTGACCCCAATGACCATCTCCTCTACATCCACACCCTCATGAACCTTCATGGTCATAGAGATGCCATATTGTGCAAAGCCTTCCCAGGTATACTAAGGAAGGCAGCACAGATGTGGTTTAATCATGTCCCCGACAATTTGATCAGCTCCTTCGATGAGCTAGCCAGGAAGTTCAGCCTCCATTACAGGGTTAGTAAGCCCTCGTCTAAGAATACATCGTCCTTGTACCTAGTAAGGTAAGGCGAAAGTGAGTCTCTACGCGACTACATAGCCTAGTTCAATAATGCTGTGGTCGAGATCCCTTAACTGAACGAGGGAATCGCTGTCAATGCCGTATAGCTTAGCATCAGACTATTGGGAGATTTCTTTCGATAGCTTGCGAAGAGTAATCTAAATAACTTGGCTGACTTTTGGAACAAAACCTAGAAGTACATCGACCAGGAAGATAACATTTGCGCTAAGCGCAATGCCAACTGAGAAAGGTCAGGCAGAAAGCAGGATAAGGAGAAATTGTTTGCAAAAGATTGCCTCAGCAGAAGGATGCTAAGTAGGCTAGAAGGGGAGAGCTTTAAGAAGAAGAAGGATCAAGTAGAGCTCGACTCTCTCCCCCCTCCGATTTACAATTAGTACACACCTCTGAATAAACGCATAACCTAGGTATATTTCGAAGTGAAGTACCGAAACTTGCTGCAGAGGCTGTAGAAAATGCGAGGAAACTTTAGTCATCGGAACTCTGACAAATATTGTCAGTTCCATAATGATTACAGCCATATAACTGAAGAGTGCTTCCAGTTGAAGAACGCCATCGAATACGCCATTCATAACAACTTCTTTAATGAATATATGGCCTATCGGAGGAACGACAACTGTTTAAATAGTGACACTGACAGGGCACCTCAAAGGCTACAGACTAAAGATGCCCAAGTGGAGCAAAATAATGATTGCTACGATAATCATACCCCTAATGGTGTTATAAATGTAATAATGGGGGTCCCACACCTTGGGAGTTGGCCAAGCACTAATAGCTCAATTAACGCCCAATCGAAGGTGCTGGCAATAAGGGAGAAGAGATAAAAGTTAGATACTTTCATCTCCTTCTTCGACGTTGATCTTGAAGGGGTCGACAATCTCCACCAAGACGCCCTCGTGATTGGGGTAAGGATCTCAAAATTTGAGTCCTAAAGATTATGGTGGACACTCGATATACTCTTCCTCTATACATATGATAGGATGAGGAAGAAGTTGCTAATAAAGATAAAGCCATACCGCCATAATTTGATCAGCTTCAATGGTAATACGGTTCGAGCCAAGGGCATTATCATGTTGGACATGGAACTTAGCAATGATGACCACGTGGTACAACCACCCGTAGAGTTCGTTGTGATCAATTGTCCCTCCCCTTATAATGCACTCTTAGGAAGACTAAGCCTAAACGCATTTGGGATGATCACATCCTCGCTACATCTGAAAGTAAAATTCCTGACGCCCACCGAGGTGAGAGTATGCAGTTATAATTAGAAGCTCTCACGAGAGCTATATGTTAGGGCGGCTAAAGGCGATGGTGTCTTCACCCTAGAGATAAGCTCGTAAGAGAGATTAGTTGAGAGGGGTGAGCTCGGAGAAAAAAAAAAAGATGTCCAGATCGGCGCCTCTCTCGACCAAACTACAAAAGTCAGGATTGAGACCTCAACTGAAGTGAAGGATGAAATCATTGCCCTCCTGTGGGCAAATTCGGATAGGTTTGCCTAGTTAGTATCGAAGATGCTCGGAATCTCCCCCAACTTGGCAACCTACAACCTCAACATTGATACTATAGCGCAGCCTGTCAAACAAAAAAAAGAGGCATTTCGCCCTAAAACAGCAAGCCACAATCGAGGAGGAAGTGCATAAGTTGCTTAAAGCTGGCTTCGTAAGGGAGGAAAAGTATCCGACGTAGTTACTAGATGTAGTATTAGTTAAGAAGAAAAATGGGAAGTGGCACATGTGTGTCGATTATACTGACCTCAATAAAGCCTACCTTAACAATTGTTTCCCCCTCCTTAGAATCGACTAGCTTGTCGATTCTACATCAGGACATACCCTACTGAGCTTTATGGACACCTTCTCATGCTACAACTAGATCAAAATGGACCTAAAGGATGAAGTGCATACCTCCTTCATCACTGACTACGATACATACTGCTATACTGTGATACCATTCAGATTGAAAAACACCGGGGCTATAGACCAGCGAATGGTGACGAAATTGTTTAAGCCTCAAATATGGTGCAATATGGAGGTGTACGTTGATAACATGATTGTCAAGAGCCAGAAGCCATCGATCATGTCAAGGATCTCCAAGAAGCCTTTGACTAAATGCACATACACAACATGAAGTTGAATCCCTAGAAGTAAGTCTTTGACATCGGCTTTGGTAAATTCCTCAAATTTCTGGTCACTTAGAGAGGTATTGAGACCAACCCCGAGAAGATTATGGCCATTAGGGGAGTGAAGCCTCCAACATCAATGCAAGACGTACAAAAGCTCACTGGCATGATGGTTGCCTTGAGTAGATTCATTTAAAAAGGTGCCGACAAATGCGTTGAGTTCTTCAGAATCCTTAAAAATCCCAAGGATTTTGAATGGACTCTAGAGTGCGCCTTCGCTTTTCAACAGCTCCAGGACTTCTTTGCCCATCCACTGGTCCTCCCTAAGCTTGTTCTAGAGGAGGACTTGTTCTTGTACCTGGTCATAAGTGACCGGGCACTCTCTTCTGTACTAGTCAGAGTAAAGGGAAGAGAACACAGGCCAATGTATTGTGTCAGCTACATGCTTTATGGGCCCAAAGTCAAGTACACCTAGGTAGAAAAATTCGCATTGACCATCGTCATCATTGCTCGATGACTGAAGCCCTACTTCCAAGCGCACCGGTTGATCATATTGACGAATCAACCACTGTACACCATGCTACAGAAGCCTGACTTATCAAGACTGATGATGAAGTACGCGATGGAGTTGAGTGCGTACAAAATCCAATACTAACCACTAATAGCCTACAAGGCACAAATGCTAGCTGACTTCGTGGCAGAATATACATGAGAGTATGAAGCACCACCAGACGGTGACAATTGGTGTGGACCCTCTACATAGTGGTTCCTCCACCTCGGAGATTGGAGGTGCGGGCTTGGTTTTAATTAGCTTGCATCAAGTCACCATATGCTACGCCCTCAAGTTCGGATTCAATTTTAGTAACAACGAATTCGAATATGAGGCACTCATTGCCTATCTCAAACCAATTAAGGAGATCCACACGAAGTAGTTATGAATCTTCTCAGACTCTATGCTAGTCATCCAACAGGTCCAAGGCAAATATGAAGCTAGATACGACACTATGATAAGATACCTCGAGAAAGTGAAGAGCCTCCTAACAGAGTTCCCTTCCTGGGACATCATGAAGATCCCTCGACTAAAAAATTCTACAGCAGACTGGCTATCTAAGCTGGCCTCTACTGGCATACAGAAACCTAAGATGAAGGACAACAAGATCTTCATAGAGTACTTGTTGCAAAAAAGCATAGCTTCAAGCTAAGCTGAAATTCTAAAACTAACCCCGCCGACACCTGAGCCGAGCTGGATGGATCCTATCCGGAGCTACTTAGAGGAAGGTACGTTGTCCGAGGACAGGAGGGAGTTGAAGAAGCTTTATTACCATGCTACCAATTACACGCTGATCGACAATGTCCTATATTGTAGGAGAGTTAGCCTACCTCTGCTCCGGTATCTCTGAAAAGGGGAAGGGCTATATGTCACGGAGGATTTGCACACCATAGTGTATAGCAATCATATTCAGTCCCAAGCCTTATATCTTCGGGCACTATGGCTCGGATATTACTGGCCTACCATAAGGCAAGACACAAAGGCCATAGTCCAAAAGTGCCTATAGTGTCAGAAGCATGCCTTAATCAGTCACGCACCCAACACCGCCCTCTAACCCTTAATGAGCCCATTATCGTTCCTACAATGGGGCATCAATATATTCGGCACCTTTCCGAAAGCATCAGGAGGATGGTAGTTCATAGTTGTTGTCGTTAACTACTTCACAAAGTAGGTAGAGGCTGAAGCCGTGGCCAGAATCATAGAGAGGAGTATGGAGTCCTTAGTCAGAAACAACATCCTCTCCTGGTTTGGAGTTCCCAATGTACTGATCACAGACAACGATTAACAGTTTGATAACCCTAAGTGTAGGGAGTTTTGTGCCAAGCATCACATCACCTTGCACTTCACTTCGATTGCCCACCTCCTATCAAACAAATAGGTAGAGGTAACTAATCGGGTCATTTTAGACAGCCTCAAGAAGTGCGTCAACTGATCTCGTGGTGTCTAAGCCGATAAGCTGCCCAATATCTTGTAAGGGTACAGGACCATACACCGCACTTCGACGGGTGAAACCCCCTTCTCTCTAGCTTTTGAGTTGGAAGCAGTCCTCCCTATCGAACTTGAGCTCCCCAATATTTAGACTTGAAGTTTTGATGCCGCCCTGAATGACTCATTGTTGCAGGCAAGCATTGACACAATCGAGGAAATCAAAGACCTTACTGCTACTCAAGTTATTGCATATCAACATCGGGTAGTTTGGTATTATGACAAAAAGGTTTGACACAAGGAGTTCAAGGTCGGTAACCTCGTGTGCCGAAAATTAGAGGCTACTAGTTCATGAGAAGGGTAAGGTAACTTGGCCCCTAATTGGGAAGATACGGTCAAAGTTAGGGTAAGACTAGGTAATGGAGCATACAAGCTGGAAAGATTAGATGGCGAGCTTATCCCATGCACATGGAATATTCTATATCTCTAATTTGATTAAAATTTCATCATGTACAGTTTTTCTTTCAAATTGTGTCGAAATAAAAAGTTCTCAATTGATTACATACTTCTCTCTCTTTCTCTCCCTTTGTTTCTGTCGCCTTACTAGCCTTTCAAAAAGGTACATGAATAGTTACTCAGGCAGGTCGGAACGCCACTAACCTGACCTCTTTAGAGTAACCTTAGCAAAGGGAAACACCTCTCATACATAGGAACTGCTATGAATCGGGCAGGTTAGAACGTCATCGACCTGACCTCCTGAAGGTAACCTCGATAAGGGGAAATACCCCTTGTATAGAGAAACTCCTACGAACCGAGTAGGTCGGAACACCATTAGCCTGACTCCCTTATGGTAACCTTAGCAAGGGGAAACACCGCTTGCACAGAGGAACTCTTATGAATCGGGCAGGTCAGAACACCACCAACTTGACCCCCTTAGGGTTACCTCGACAAGGGGAAAAACTCCTTATATAGAGGAACTCTCGTGAACCAAACAAGTTGAAACACCATCAACTTGACCCCCCTTAAGTTAACCTCAGTAAAGGGAAACACCCCTTGTACTGAAGAACTCCCATGAGTTGGGTAGGTTAGAATGCCACCGACCTAACCCCCATAGGGTAACTTCGACAAGGGTAAACACCTTGCATAGAGGAACTCCCCTAACAAAACTACGACTAAGGGTCAACAAAATTTAAAGAAAGATAGAGAATAGCCAAGGACGTTTGAAAAACATTCATTTATTTCTTCCATGGATGTTTAGTTATAGAGCAAAGGCTGGCATTTTGGCCCTAATTACATTAAGTAAAAAACAAAAAAGAAAGAGAGAGAGAGAGAACCCTTCTACCACCTCGATAAGCTAACTCTGGTAACTCTGAAAAATCTAAAGCGTTTATCTATTCTAAGCACTGATCCGCAAGAACTTCAGACGGATGGCCTTAAGTTGGAGGGGGGCTTGAGAGATGTAAACCAAGAATGGCAAGACCCCTTACAATTGGATCTTCCCCAAATATAGCTTTTAAGGCGGCCTCTTACTAGGCTGTTAAGGCAGGGCCGGATGTAGAGGTGCCTTACTCTGCTTCGACAACAGAGGACACGCCTTCATCTTTGTTGACTACCTAAGCGGACTCTTTTTCCCATGCCAAGGCTTCCCTCTTCTCAATGAAAGTTAGGGAGTCCAGGATGTTGAGGAAGCTCAGGTCTAGGTTTAGATAATGGGAGCGGATTTTGCTCCTAGTAAAGCGAGCGAAGTCAATGGAAAGGTCCTCCAGCTCTTCTAGCTACTCCTCGATGGTCCTATAGTTAGCGACCACCTTCTTAGTGGTAGCATTGCTGAGGATCTCCTTACTCTCCGTCTTGGAGATGATCTCCTCCATCTCCGAAACTCTGCCTTATAACTCCCCAACCTGTTGCTCTAGAGTGACCTTCAAACCAGCCAGCTTTAACAATGTAGCCTTAACCTCCTCGCACTTGGACGCCTTTATAGCCAGCTCGGTTTCTAGCCTGGCCATGGAAGCCTTCAACTATGCATTCTCCCTTTCAAGTCGAGCATTGGCTTCACCCTCCTCGTCCATCTTCTAAGAGAGACAAGCCCTCGTCTTCTGCTTGTTCTCTAGCCGAGCCTTCAGCTCTGTGACCTTCTAGGCCACTCTCTCGACTTTGCCCCTCTCCTGCGAGGCTGGCATACTTGAGCTTCGCCTAAAGCCCTACCACCTGCACAATAGACCAGCGTAGGCACTTGTTAACTTGAGCGAATTTTGTCAAGTACTTCTTACTAAAAGTCTCCGCCTCTAGCAAGCACTTCTTCTACTCATGCAACTCTTCTCGCAATCCTATTACCACTTTTTGAGCGGCATGAGACTTGCTCAGCTTAAGGAGCACTTGGTTATGGTACTACAAGATGAAAATGAAACCCACAAGTTAGTACACGATACTATAATACAACACCACAATAGCAAGGAAGACCTACTTGTCACATCAGCATACTCAAGTAGCCCGTAGTTTGTGTAGGGTCACCCTCACCTTCTTGGGAGATCCCTTTTAGGGCAGCCTAATTGCCAAGGGTGTAAGACCCCACCGAAGCTTGATAATTGAGGGTCCAGTGCTGTAGTGTTTGATCGCCGACGTAAACATCCCACTTTGGCCTTAGGATCTTCCCCTAGGCCTTCTTCATTTCCGACTTGGGCCCCCCCCCCCTCTTCAATGCCTCATCCTGGGAAGTGTATGGCACTTCTAGAAATGAGTCCAGCCACAACCCCATCTTTTGGAAGTTGTTGAGAATGTCCAAAAAGACGTCCCCCACGTCATCCATGCTTTGGTAGGGATGAGCCAAAAGCTACTCATTCCACTTTCCTTTAGCTAAAGGTCTTCTCACTAGGGGCTTATGCTTCTTTGCCCATGGACCTAGCTTTCCGGGTACCTCGGGAGCTTTACGCTTCTTACTTGCGGCTACAAGTAGGGCTACTACCTCCTTAATCTCTCCTTCTGTTGCCCTTAAAGGAGAAAGCACTTATACATCGAGCCCCTCCGTGTTGATACTTTCATCGCCCATGATGATGGGCTCAGACAAATGGTTGGTAGGAGTGAGCAGAGCCATGCTCAAAGGCTCCATGTATGTTTGCTCTTCTCAAATGATGAGGGGAATTCCCTATGGTAGAGACTTCGATTGCGCCTTGTTAGTCTCACCTGGCCCCGACGTCGGTCTTATTGCCTTCCTTGTAAATGGGGCCGCCTTAGATCACACTTGACACCGGTTCATCAAGTCGCCCATAGATGGACGAGACATTCTTAGGGCTAAACTCTCGCCTGCAAGAAAACCAATCAAAAGGTTAGAAAAAGAAAACAAAGACAAATAAAAAGAAACTACTACTACCATTACCATTTGCAAAACACCGTCGTGACCAGCATGACTAAGGAAGTTCTCCTATCCTACAAGCATTGACCGAAGCACCCCGACACTAGCACAACAAATAGGTGCGTAAGAATGAACCGGTACCTTCAACCCACTTCTTTGCTACAGCCTTCTTCATACTGAGGAAGAGCTCAGAGATCGGAGATCGGAAATACCTTTCTACGGTCTCCATAGTGTTGATCTCCTAGTCACCTCTCAACTCCATGAGGGCTAAGATCTCTTGGACGACCTCAGCGTCGCTCAGCCCGAGCCTCTTTTCACCTCTAGTACGGACCAATCCGGTCCATCGGATCTAGAAGTCGGCCTCCTCAGGTAGCTCCACCACCACATATTCGTCATACCAGTCTTTGACCGAGTCGATAAGGCTGTAAAACAACTTCTTGCTTAGGCGCGGCTGGAGGTAAGGCTACCCCCTAACGCTTTTCCACATATAGAAGTAGTAGAAGAGCTTGGGAGTAACCCTTATCACCAAGTATTCATAGAGTGCCTGGAATACCTTCAACACCCTCCACCCATTGGGAGGGATCTATGACAGGCTGTAGCGGTGGTAATTGAAAAACTCTCTCTTAAAACAACTTAGGGGGAGGTGCTACCCAAACTCCAAGCACTTCTTGAGAACGGTGAAGCGCCTCCTTGATAGTAAGGCCACCCGTTCGTCCCTGCGTGACAACCTAATATGCCACCCGGGAATCGTCCTCACGAAGAAGTTGCTGATGACCCAACTGAGGGCAGATTCCCAACTTTTACTTATATGGCCATCAAGCCTCTTGCCCGTACTAGGAGCATCGAATAAATCCTTTGTGGGGAGGGTAAGGGAATATCCACCTATACGTCTCTAGAGATAGCATTAATGATTCTGGCCCTCTCCAACACTTCCACGACCATTCTTGTAGGTTAGTTGAGTTATGCTAGTGATGAGACTTCGCCCTCGCGCTTGAAGAGGACCACTCCTTGTAGAGTAAGAAGAATGTAGAAAAGCGTTCTCTCTCTGTGATACCCCTATTTATAGGCAAACTACTTGGGAAGTTATACAGGTGATTACGGGGATCTGTACAAGCACGAATCCCTTCAAATGCTACACAACAGGCACTTGGAAAGCACTTCGATTGGACGGTCAGCTTTAAAAGACAGAAAGCATGTAGTTGTACACTAGCTTGCTGTAGCATGACATTTGTCATGTCGCATTTAATGCATGGAATATAGGCAGGCAAAAGTTGCATTTTGAAAAATTCCTTCCACAAAAAGTTTCTTCAAGGCCCATTCAACTCCCATCTAGTCGGCATGGCTAAGACATGATGTCGTTGCCTAGTAAGTTGCAAAGGTATCTTGCTCTAACACCCTAACTTAAGAATCACTCGTGTCTTCAGCACTCCACCCCACAATAATTGCTAATCACCTTTGCTCACCTAGCATCAGACATTTTTGGACTAGTAACCCACCACTTTGAACGACTTCCTGCCTCGGATCTACCTCATCACATCAACATCATGGCATCAGATTGAACTTCTTAGAGTCGGATTGGTTATGCTTGAGTGGCCCATACATTCCTTCTCCTTGCCTCTTCCTCGGTAATAAGATTGCGGGGGGGAGGCAAGTAGGCAAGTGTTGACAGGGTACTTTAAGTAGGGACCTCTTATCACACCCCGAAGCAGCAGAGTCGTAACAGCCTCGTCATGTAAACCATTCTAAGATAGAAGTTGGCCTTACAACCACTATCCTAGACCTGATTTATACAAGGCGTCCATGACTAACCCTCTTTGAAGCAAGCAGTTTGTAATTTAAATAGATCATTTATCTAAGAAAGTGAGGAAATATATATATATACACTATAATTCAGTTATTACAATTAAAGTTTACAATATTTCTCTATAATATATTTCCTAGTTATTACATTATTCAGAAATGAAAAATTCTAAAGTAACAGCTTAGACCTTAAAAATATGTGTTTATTCTTCAAATGTTTTTCCTCACTCCCCAAGATTCAGTAGTTGCTAGCTTCAGAGTAATTGTATGCTGCTTCTTAGCCAGTACCTACACGATGTCTATAAGGATGTGAGCAACCACAGTTCAATAAGTTAGGATAGGGGACTTAAAACTATACCATAAACATAATAAGGTTATCAATCAACTTATTAGGTGCAATATATGTTCAAGCAAATGCCATCACACAAAGTTGTCTAGCCTGTCGTAAGATTAGAGAAATTACGCTCGCTCTAATCCGGGTTGAGGAGTTGTCGTTAATGCAACAGCTCACGACTAAACCCAGGCTTATGCAATAGAGACCTTGCTCCTCCCGCGACTACCTTCGAACCATTGACTTCACCTTCGCCGCGACCTCCTCACCTGTCACTTAGTTCGACTAAGGATAAAGAAGGGACCCTTTGCAATCCTGCGCTATCCCTTTTGAAGGGGTTAGTATTTAGCCGGAGAATCTTAGGTTTCCCCTAATGGGTTGCCATGCAAGTCCGATTATGATTACAAGTCGTATATTTGATTAAGTCTCGTTTAGGGTGATTATTCATTTCATACAATACATGCCATAACAACAAACAGAATCATAGTACTACTCATAATCAAGTACATGCACACAACCAACTATCTAATAAGTACAATTAAGTATAATCTCAAGCCTCCAAAATACAACAATGTATTAATCCCAACTTACCTTGACTCCTTACTCACTCACTCGAGGTCCAACTTGCTTAGGCCATCACCGATCATCTCTATAACACAAACGTGGTTTTGGTTTTTTTTTTTTTTTTCATATAACTATTATAGGTTCGTTTTATCCTATAACACTTATTGTTATGTTTTGTTTAAGGTTTAATATACCTAATTATCTAGATCTTAAGTCTTTTACAATTATTCTAGGTTTGGGGTTAGGTTTAGGTTCAGTTTTCGTATCGATTTCTAAATTAGATTCTAGTGCGATTTCTAAATTAGATTCTAATTTCATTTATAAGTACTGTTTTATACCTAAACCCTAGAAATTCGTTTCAACTCATAATGTGAAATTAATCACATTACTTCTAGATATCTTAAATACCATTACTACTCCTAGTTAGTATTTTATTCCACTCGGTATACTTAAATCCTTATTAGTAACCGAATTTATTTCTGATGTGAGATATTTTTACATTTTTCATATAATTACATAAATTTAAGTTTTCTATCAGTTTTATTATATATCCCTATTATTTATATAATATCAATTTTTATCCTAATATTTTCTATTTATTATATTTCCAATAATTACATATTATGTATTATCACCTATTATATATATAATACACATCTAATATTTCTTTCACTTTAATTACCATCTCCCAATATCGATTATCATTTCAAAGTGTCTAAATTCATCCTAAATCAGATTTTACACCTAATTATCCTAATTTACAAAATTAATTTAAAATTTACTATTTTTTCCTATTACTCATTTACTACATAATTAACCTAATAATTACATCTAACACCCTAAATGCTACAAGTATCATACTTCATCAGATTTTAGCATCCTAAAACATATAATTATTCACTAAATTAGTAATTAACTATTTAATTACTTAATTAACCATAAATTACCCATTTTATGCCTCATTTTAAGGCCTAAAAATTATCTAAAAATTTTGAAAATTAATTTTTGAAAATAGACTTCATAGCACTGTTCTATATTATCTAAGTAGTCTATACAAAAATTTTGGGTTCAAAACTACACTCCTAAGGTCATTTATTTTTAAACCGAAACATGTTCAATTTCGCATGATTTTTTAAGGACCATATATTACGAGACATATTTTCATCAAAATAATATTTTTCTTAAAAACTATATGCAAAAATATTTCAGAATAACAAAATTGATAATTTTCTAAGAATATTTACTATTTTTTACAAAATTACACAAAATTGGGCTGAAAATCGGACTCACCGATCTGGGTGGCTCTAGCTATTGCCGGCCGTTGTAGCCTTTGTTACGCCCCGAAGCGGCAGAGTCGTAACAGCTCCGCCGTGTAAACCACCCTAAGATAGAAGTTGGCCTTACAACCGCTATCTTAGACCTGATCTACACAAGGCGTCCACGACTAACCCGCTTTGAAGTAGACAATTTGTAATTTAAACAAATCATTTACCTAAGAAAGTGAGGAAATATATATATAATCACTATAATTCAGTTATTACATTAATTAGAAATGAAAAGTAAAACATGTGTTGATTCTTCAATGTTTTTCCTCACTCCCCAGGATCCAGCAGTTGCTAGCTTCAGAGTAGTTGTTGCCGCTTCTTAGCCAGCACCTGCACGACGTCTATAGGGATGTGAGCAACCACAGCTCAGTAAGTAGGGACGGAGGACTTAAAACTATACCATACACACAACAAGGTTTTCAATCACTTATTAAATGCAATGCATGTGCAAGCAAATGCCATCGCACGACGGGCCGGACAACGTCGTGCGATGGCAGAAATT